>CM048915.1:44565362-44897862 GCA_026686955.1 Epinephelus cyanopodus
AAATGAGAAGAACCGTATGTCTTTGATTAAGGACACTTTAGCAAAGCACGTTTCCTGTCAAAGACGGCTCTAAGTGAGGATGACTTTAGTGTGCACTATAACAGCACTGCTGACAAGTTCTGTTATTTTTGTTTTTACCTTGATTGTATATTAAAACCAGACTAAACAACAACAGTAAAAATATTTAAGAGAAAGACGATAAGCTGATCCAAGTTAAAACACTGACATTTACTTTCAACTAATTGGGTACTTTAAGATGTTGGCCACAACAGAACAGATTTTCTTTTCAATAAAATCTCCAAAAGAAGTTTAGATTAACATCTGCAAGCCATTCCTCTCAAAGACTTTTGATGACTACTTTAAATAGACTTTTATCAGGTGGTGGACACGTGAGCACTGGAGATCAGAAGCTCTGAAAACATCAGGATCCTGCTGGGCCACAGAGGATCTAACCAGAGCTTACCGAGCATAATATTCCCTACAGGACCGAACAGCACAAGAGAAGGATTATTACTTATTCAGGTTTCCACCAGAGTGGTGGATTTACATTCTGACCCTGCTGGGTTTTATTCTAGGTACGGACTTACACCTGGGACACAAGGTGCTAAATAATGCAACTAACTGAATTTGACTGCTTGGTGAAAGCCAACATTTAATTGACTCAGAGGTCCAGCACTGAGAGCCACTAAACTGGAGGTTTCAGTGGTGTTAGACAGGGATCACATTTAAGCCCCATTTCAACAAGGCTCCACAATAGTCTGGCTAGAGCTGACACCTTCTGGTTGATTGGTCAGTTTGCTCTTGCCTGACCTAATTCTCACTGGTCTGACAATCACTGATGATACTTTGATGAGGCTGTGAGACCAGCGAAGGTTTTTCCCTGTTGATACAAGGTAGAGAACCAAGTTGCTCTTGCCTTTGCTCTGGATGAGGGAAAAGCTAAAGCACATGGGGAGAGAGGACGGAGCGCTGGTGTATTGTTGTTGGTGTGGCGGCTGATCTTTGTTGTATTTGTCCAGCCCCTCTCCATGACTAGATTGCAAGGTAAAAAGTGACAGTGACAAGTGCAGCGTTTAGTGTACTTTCGATCGCAATACTACCATGAACATTCCTCAGATACTGCAGGAAATGCTGGAGCGGGTTTCAGCGAGCAATGTTTACGCATTAATCCAATATGTCATCATTTATTTTAAAGTATTGTTGTTTCACCCCCGCATACACGTCACTTTTCCCGGCACAAAGAGCAAATCACACTGATGATATGCAAGTTCAGGTATTACGCCTCATTCCCACTTACATATGTGACTGGTGTCTGTAGATCTGTGAATACACAGATGATGCCTCTAATGTCCAATGCAAGGAAGTGCATTTCTTTATGGACAGATAGAAACTTTGTAGAAACTACCGGTAGCTGTGGAGCTAATTTTGTCCATTTTTTGCCAGCCAGTAGTTTGGTATATACGCTTGGAACATTAGCGACAAAAGCAGGACCTGCCAAGTAGGTGGCATGTTTTATGAAAAAAGTATGAACAGTCGAACGGGTCATAATGACGATCTGACTGCATAACGTATAACCTATCTTTGCAGAATAAAATTACTCAGATTCACAGTGTGTTAAAACTAGATAAACAAGTTCTTTTTAATGAAACAAACTCAACTGAAAATCAACACAGGCAGCTGAACTGAAGGAAATAGCCAGTTAGCCGCCTGTTAGCTAAGCTAGCACACTGTCATGCAGTCTCTCAAGAAATCCGCTACAAAGGTTGTATTTTTTTTAACATACAGCAAATTCCAGACAGAAATAATTCAGAGGGGAGGAGTTATGCAAACACACTGGTTATCACAGAGATTTAAATGGGAAGAAATGGACTTCTGGTTGACTCTTCTTCGTACACAAACGTAAGTGGAAAAGCAGAATCATTATCAGGAAGGAAAAAAAACGTATCAAAACATTTGCAGCCAGAAAAATAATTTAAAAAAAGCAAACGTGCAGTGCTCAGTGCAGAACAGACGCTCAGTGTCTCGTCCCACTGCTGGTATTTGCATCATAGAGTAAATACAAGGCGCCCCCATCACAATGAATTTAAAATACCCTGTCCACAGGAGGGAGCGATTTAATGGACACACTATTCTTCCAGGTAGAGTTCACTCCGTGCACCGTGGCCAATTTAGTTTATCTGGAGATGATGTGCCAAAAAAAATGTTCTCATCAACCAATCGACTGGTTGAAAAGTAGGCAAAATTCCAATCGACCAAGATCGTCTTTGTCTGACTGCAGTTGTAGCTTGGGCTCATCTGACCTGATTACATTCGAGGTTAATCAGGTCCAAGCAGGAAATATTCATTACTTAAAATAACATCATTATTCAAAAAAAATATTTTTACATCTTCAGGAGTGTTTTCAATTTACATACACAGAAAATGAATTGAAGTCATTCCAAACTGTGTGTGCAGTGTCTGAAATGACGAAGGGCATGGGTGTAAGTAGGCCACTCGCACCAGAATGAGTAACAACAGAATCACTGCTCGCCAAGTAGGCCACATTTGCATGATGCCACAAACTTCACCTGACACAAAAAGCGAGCTGAAGCAAAGACACACAACAAACAGCCTTCTGCACATCTTTCTGTTAACTCAACACATCCGATAAACAATTCCAACTGCAGATCAGAGAGCTCATGTACTTCGTCTCAACCGTAAATCTACTGATAAGCAACACAGTGAGAATTCTCCCTGCACATAAGGAGAAAGACGCTCTTGGTTTAAATATTCAGCCGGTACATTTTCATCTATATTTTCTGCCTCGCAGCCATAATGATCCAAATTCCCCGCAGATCGATGACATTCATCTTATGACCATTTAGTAAATGTCATCTCCCAAACGGCTCCTTTCACTCCTGCAGTCTCTTATCGCATAGAACTGCATTTTCTCTGAGGATCAACACACTAAAAGCTCCTGTTGTTTCTGATCAGATCACAGCATTTTTTTCGCTTTCATATCTGCATTCAGTGGTTACTTTCTGAGTTTACTTTCTGTTATATTCAGAGGCAGGCGTTTGAAAAGAGTTCTATAAAAATCATGTTTGTTTTGAAAGATATATATCATTGTGTCCCCTAATCTCTACAGCGGAGATGGTGACAGCAAAGTAAGCAAGACTCATGGAATCAAAACAGCCAGATTTATGAGAAATATGACACGCTACAAAGTAAACTGAAATCATCTTGGGATGAACTGATTTATCAGTGAACATCAGTGCCAGCCCATATTCCCCTTGTTGACCACCATTGGCCTATCGGCAAATGAGATGACATTTACTGATGGCAATGGCCAATGTTACTCTGTTGTGACGCATCAAGTCTGCACAGGCAAAGGAGGAATACAATGACCATTTGGCAAATGGGCTCTATGATCTCACCGTTGTGTGACAAGATAGCGAGAAAGGTCAGCAGCCGTCGTCCCACCGTGCCAGGGAAATTAGAAAACACGTGTTTAGGACGAACAGAAATCTTCCCAGTGACGCCTTAAGGACAAATAGG
This sequence comes from Epinephelus cyanopodus, assembly GCA_026686955.1. Taxonomy (NCBI): domain Eukaryota; kingdom Metazoa; phylum Chordata; class Actinopteri; order Perciformes; family Serranidae; genus Epinephelus; species Epinephelus cyanopodus. Next base: position 44,568,900 of record CM048915.1, read on the forward strand.
CGCAGTAAACTCACTATTTTTGTGCCAGAGGACACACCCTGCAGTTTCCCTGATAAGGTGACATTGTGAAAAACAAATCAGTGTTAAAATCAACAGGAGGAGAGCTAGTTAGCATTAGCTGTTAGCAGCCAGTGGCCATGTAACAGCTCACAGAGGTTTCATTGAGTTACATTATGATGTGTGCATGCTCTGTTTAGTAAAAATGAGTATTAGGCGAAGGTAAATCATAACAATGTAATCTAGTCAAATGTAGTTTTTGGCGAGGAAACTGAATAAATAGAGCCCCAGCAATGAGACCTTGTCTTGAAGTCAATGGGTTTTTGGTTAGATGCATGAAGTAAGGTCTGTGGTTCACACAAGCTTTAGAGAATTTCACATTTTCCTTTATGACATTAAATCCGTCGGTAAATCCACCACTGATGAACTCCGAAGCTTCTGTGTGTCTTAAAAAAGGCTAGATATTTTTCAGTTGTTTTCAAATGGTGACACAAAACCAGGTGTGTTGTGGGATTTTGTGATAACCACACGTTATTGTTGCAATATTCAACTGGGCCTATACAAAAAAATTATGAATATTTTGTTGACTGTATCAGTATGTTGTGGGCACCAATTTCCCAATAAAGACGGAAACTCTACCTTAAAAAATGTAATTTAATTTAATTTAATTAAAAAACTTGAGAAACCTCTGTCACAGTTCGCATGAGGGAATTATAAGTGTGTGACACATCACATTATCTTACATGATTAACTGTTTAAAGGGATGCGATATTGGTGCCTTGCTGTAATTTTAGTTTAAATTGATTTCTTGAATTATTTTGTTAATAAAATAAACAGACAAACATGATAAGAGTGATAACACACGTTATAGAGGCTACTGTGCGCAGATATAAATACAGGGTTGCCTTGAGATTTTGCTTTGCCCTTTTGTGTGGTGCAAAACATTTGAAAAATACAGCTATAGGTTGTTTCAAAAATTTGTATGATTAGGTTTATGCTCATTCCAAGGTAGTATAATACAGGGCTTAATTACTAAAAAAAACAGTTCAGATATTCTGTTTTTATAGTGTAGATTTCTTTGTTTCCCTGGTACAAAAGGAGGTATAAACAACAACAAAAATAAAATAGACAATGATGTAAATATATTGGTATTGGTATCAGCCAAGAATTTCAAAATCATTAAATCCCAGGAATTTTCCCTTAACATGTTCTACTGGACTTAAAAAATATCTCAGTTTCTTCTTGTCAACAAAAACTCTGCAGATGTTCCTTCTTTAAATCATTTAACACATAACTAACTAATATGGAAACAGGATGCACCGAGAGCAAAACCCTTTGATCGTCATGGGAGGTTTAGATGTATTACACATCCTCATCATATTTGAACCACGTGCTCACATCCTTTGTTTACGCGCCAATCAGCCGTTTCCCCTCAGATGACGAGTTTTTAATCGATAAAAATAAACAATCACCACGCTCACCTCGCTCCATGTTCACTTGCTTTTCCTCCTCGCACAGAGAAACCACTCTGCAGACACAGTTACAGGTAACCTAGAAGCTAAAATTAGCCGCTAAGCTAACTCAGGCTCAGTAATGACCTGAGCCGCTGCCATCCATCTCCACAACAACAAAGCAACTGCAGCCCACACACCCACACACACACACACGCCCACACAAACACACACCATAGTGGCATCACGTCATGGTTGAATGTGCTTACATGACTGACTACACAGGCGCGCACGCACACATAAAGAGTTGCACCCTCACTCCCACACTGACACTGCATGGCTCAATGTGCTTACATGACTGGCTACATAGACATACATGGCCTACAACAGCCTCTTTTAAAAACACACACCTACACACACACCGACACAAACACATCTTCACAAGCTTCACGGCTCAATGTGCTTACATGGATGACTACATGCATAAAAAAAATAAAAAGGAACACACACTGTCTGTCTCTCCTTCATGCTAACACACTAACACGCTGTGTCTCCCCTCACAAAAACAGTTTATCAGACACACACACACACACACACACACACACACACACACACACACACACACACACCCTCCAGTGACGTGCTGCAGTGTAGCAGTCTCTGCCAGCCCAGTAAAGCCCACCGAACGCAGCTGAGGGAGGCTGCCTGCAATCACACTGCCTATGAGTCAATAATACTGCCTCACAAACAAGCAACACACACACACACACACACACACACACACACACACACACACACACACACACACACACACACACACACACACACACACACGCACACACACACACACACACTGTCTGTCTCTCTGTCATGAATATAGACCATGAGCTCCGCAGTCCCATCAATGCTGCCGCTTCCTTTCATGGCTACAACAGCATGCAGAATTAGAGTCTGAGGCTAACACTTGCGTTGAGCTAACACATGTGCAACCCTGGTGCATGACCCTGATCACAACCCATGGTTTCACACGGAGTCAAACACCACTCGGCTTCTGTGGGATGGGACTATTTCATGGCACAAGGTGTTGGTGTTTTTTATTCCCCCTTTTGTGGCAGGGAAACAAAGAACTCCTTACCATTCAGCTGCTCATCACACTATCTCTGAATGAGCACAGAATTAATGATATAAATTTATGAAACAACCTTTAATAGAACCTTTTATCACATGGAAAACATCTAGAAAAATAACTGCTCTAAAAGCCTTTTTACTACGTCTTTCTTCCCTCTTTAATATCTATTTCATATTGCTGTGAAAACATCAACACATTTCTCCTTCAAACAACTGCATTTATTCAAGTTTCTCGCCAAAAACTACATTCTGTGATTACATTTGAACACATCACGATAACGTTATAATTCATCTTCACTCTTTATTGCAAAGAGCAGAGGTAGGCAAGCTGCGGCTCAGGAGCCACATGTGGCTCTTTAGCCTCTCTCCAGTGGCTCCCTGTGGCTTTGGAAGAAAATAAATAAATATGGGAATGAATAATGGTTATTTTTTTTTACGTTTTCATTTTCAGTGATTACTGCTGTAGGCCTGAAGTGATTCCTACATTCTCAAGTTGTAAAAACGCCTCAGAAATGTACTTCTCAATATAATGAACTGTATTTATGTTGATTTCTTCTGGGTGGATGATCATGAATAATTTGAGTTTGGGAACCTTTTTTGTGGCTGAATTTCTTTGCGAGACCTGGGATAGAAGGCAGGGTATTTTGTTTCAGGACTGAGCAGTAAAGTAACATGTACTTTGGATTGTTAACTGCAATGACATTGTAACTGTGTCTTGTAAACCCATGAGGGTTGGGCATATGTTAGCATGCGTGACAAAATAATAAAAAGAAAGAATCAATCAATTATATACAGCAACATTTCGTCAACTAAAGTAGGTGTCGTGTCTAAAGCACAGATTTTGCCAAACCTAGACAGCGATGGTTAGTCTTGATTCTAGCTGAGCCAGCTTTGGATTCCTGATATAACAAAAGAAGTTTCAGAGAATTGAACAGATTGTGGATAGATTTGTTTCCTCTCACCTCCAATGCTACAAAGTACCAAATAATCATAGACAGCTCACCGCAGAGTCGCCACTTCCTGATACAACATTTAGAAATGTTCATTTTGACCTATTCATAATGCTGATAGGCTACTTTAGACTAACAGGCTGTTACTCTCATTGTAGAGCTAAAATATGTTTTTGATCTCAGAGAGATTTTTTTTATTATTTTTGGTCATAAATGGTTGTTTTGATAGAAAACGTTGCCAACCCCTGACTAGAGCAGCTAAGCTAACATTAACGAGCTCTCCTCTTGCCGACATCAACATCGATTTGTTGTTCACAATGTTAAAAAGAAAAAATAGGGTGCAAATTTACTGCATCCTTAAGTCTCAAAGGCGACCCAGGGAAGACCTCTGTTCATGTTCTCGACTGTCCCCATGATGACGGGACAATGTACGTCTTGAGCCCTGCCTTTCAGCCGGCGCAAAACTGATCTGACACAACAAAAAACATCGACCACTGCCAGCAGTGAATGTCATCTTGTTTGCTGACAGGCAGATGGCAGTCGACGAATAGTGAAAATCTGCTAATACAGATGACAAGACTATAAATCGGTGCATCTCTAAATTGAATACTCAGTGTAATATCAACATAGGTCCTCTACTTGTTCATAACATGAGGCTATTAACTATACGTCACTGCTATTAGTAAAGGTCACGTATTCACCATCGTTCTCTTCGGCTTGTAAACAAATTCTAGTTTTATTCAATAAGGTCGAGTAGGATTCAATATTCAATGTGGATGAGTCACATTTAGCCAATAACATGTCCGTTCAATAAGCTTATTGGCTCTAATAATGACTGAGTGTATCAGATAGGTGCATCTGCAATTGTGACAATCCTGTTCGGCAGAGACGTGCACAGAATATAAATGCAGTTAATGGTGCTAATACTCGGAGTGCAGATGGTGACGGCAAATCTATAACATGCTGCATACCTGAGCTGGTTATACCTGTTGTGCTGCATTATTAATTCATCTGTTAATTATTTTTCAGATTAATGTCTCAGAAATCTGGGTGATGTTTTTGTTTTGTTTGACATTCAGTTTAAAGTAAGAACAAATAAAAGCAACAAATCCTCACGTGAGAAACTCAAACTGGTGAGAAGTAGATACTGAGTCGTCACTTCCTGGTGGAATACTGGTTAAAGGCCCTGACCATGTGATCTTGATGCTCCTGGGTTCAAGACAAGCTGTTGTTGCTGCCTTCCACTCATTTCCTGTCCTCCACTCTCCAATGAAGGCATAAAAAGTGCCCTTCAGAGAATGTTTTCATTCTTTATTCAATGGACTAACCAATTGATCTAACCACTTCAGCGCTCATCTGAGGACTCACTTCATTTTATTGCTTTAAGTATTTGAAATGATTTCACTACTTTTAGGAAGCATTTTTACTTCCAATTTGTGTTTAACTGCCTTGCTGTTATTTGTTTGCTTCATGTTGCTCTTCTGTTGCTTGAATTCAAATCTCTTTTATTCATTTTCCAATATGGCGTTTCTTATGGTTCAACTGTGGGAGATTTTACTGCTTTTTTATCATCGCATGAAGCAAAATGTAACACTGTTTTAGAAAGCTGCCATATTTTCCTCAGTTACCAATAAATTCTGAAGATAGTTTAAATCATAAGTTAGTGTGATGCTTTACAAGTAAGGAGGAGCCTGCGATAAAGGGTAGATAAATCAATAACCGGACTGTCCTCCCTGAAAAAATAGCCGTACACATCGTCTTTGCAAGCAGCTTATTACAGCATATATATACCAAGCCCCCACAAACACTACGCCAGTTTGACATAGTGGCCAAACTGTGGAATTACAATGTCCCGGTCCATAACGTGACGCCATGGGGCCCAAAAGACTTTTTGAACTGACTCACATTGTAAAACAGACGTCTGTAAATCAAAGGATACATTTATTTGGGCATCACAACCTCCACAAAATGACTCATTTTACTATCAGAATTTGCACAATTAAGGCCCCATCTCCACCAAAACATTTTTTTCCAGCTGAAAATGCCAGGCGCTCCTCAAGAAACTCCAGCTGGGAGCACTTTGGAGGCACAGCATTCTCTTCAGCTGAGTTGGTCGAGTCTGGTTGCTATGATACGAGATATCTGCAGAAGTAAACATGTCGGCACAAGGTAGAGTGCTTGCTTTGGATGAGGTAAGGCTGAAGCATGCAGGGAGGGAGGACGGACCCAGAGGTCTGTGTCGGGTCAAGAGGAGACATACGATACGTAAAGTAAGTAAGATGCAATGGTTTAGCCGTCCTCCACTGTGACTGAAGGGCTGAAGTGACGAGCGTGGAGATTTTACCCAAAGTTGAACATTTTTCAACGCTCAGAAAAAAACGCTCAACTGGCAGCACTCAACACCTCGTCACACTACCAGCATTTGTAGCATGGTGTAAATAACGTTGCTCCCATTACAAAGCATTGCTAAAATACAATGGTCTCAGAAAAAAAAAAAAAAAAACATTTTGGTGGACAAAGAACCAAAATGATTTTTCTCCCCATTCAAGTCAGCAGATAGCTTAACCAGAAATTAGCCGCTCAGCATGCAAAGTCACCAGCGCACTTGCTCTATCAAGCCCACGTCATACATCAATGATTTTTATGTTTATAGTTTGGCAGCAACCTTTTGTGGCCATAGAAATTACGACGAGAGCAAAGGAGGAAGTCAGGTGATCTATACAGGATGGATAGTTGGGTCAAACAGACACAGGACTCCCACCAACAGTCAACACTGGCTCATTTCAAAAGGTGCAGTGTGTGGGCATGAGGGGATAGAAGTATTGGCAGAAATGGAATATAACATAATGGCAAGGTTTTTGTTAGTTTAAATTGAGCTGTTTATATCTACATAGGGAGCTGGTTATCGTTTATGGAGATAACCATGTTGCACCACCATGTTTCTACAGCAGCCCAGAACGGACAATCCCTGGCTCTTGATAGGGCCATTCACATTTTAGCGTTAGAAATATACAGATTGTTTTAAACGTCAAACTGCTTTATTCTGTTTTTACTGGATTAAATCACTGGGTCCATTTGCTCTGGAGAGGAGGAGACCTCTGCGGACAATTAGTAAAAATCTCCTGAACATTAAATCTGAAGGAATATTTATCGGGAGAAGTTTCAGCTGGTTGAAATCTGCAATCACGCCACTAGATGCAACTAAATCCCCCTAAACCTAAACCTAAACAAGTAGTTTTGGTACCTAGACCTCAACTGCAACAGTTTCGCAATGTTAATTATTAGTATATCTATGAAGACATACGCCTGTCGCTGGGACTGATTATATACGCTGTTTTGAGGATCATTATCAAACATCCTATTCCATCATTTAGATATGAGAACGTAGGTGTTGCAAGGTTTGTAACTAAAAAAAAAATACATCTGTCACTGATTTTAAAGTAAGATCTGACTAAACTAAATCTACACATACTTGCATTGTTTTTCAGAGGCCACAAAACATAAGCAACACTGGGTGAGACTCCACCAAAAGCCTTGAGAAAAGGAATTCCAGCTCAGAGGAGAGCCACATTCTTGTTATTCCCAATAAGAAAAAAATGTAAGGAAAGGAGGGGGAGAGAAGAGCGCAGCAGACGGACGTTTCAGCTGTTTGGCTGAAAGATGATCAAAGTGAGTGAATCTAGGCCTCCGACAGAAAAGGATTCAGTCTTCTCTCTGCTTTACCTTGAAGTGCAGAAAACCCAGTTTCACAGTGCACTTGCTGATTCATGGATTGTGGTGGGAAAAAAAATACTGGAGGGGGAAAAAATGTCTCAGTGTACAGAACAGTTCCCTTTATATGAATTCAACACACGTCGGGGCACTACAGTGAGAAAGAGTGCTGCCCCCACAGACAGACATCATTAGGGCTTTCATGTTTGTTGTATACTGACACAAATAGTCCATTAAGCAAAACGTCAATCAACATAAAATAAATTCTGAGCAACTGAGCTTCTAAAATGTGAGCAAGTGCTGCGTTGTGTCTGTTTTATATCTTTGTAAACTGAATATTGTGTTTTGGACTGTAAATATGGAATAAATGATTCAAAGAATAAATCATATTTACCGTGCGCCAGTGAACAATAACAAAAACCATCAGGAAACATTTTAGCTTAAGAGCTCAGTGGCGAAAGAAAAATAATCTTACCTTATGTGACAAGTGTGTTTGCGTGACTTTAGCTGTTTGCTTACTTTCCTCACGTCTGTGTCACTTCTGCTGCCAATCAGAGGGATTTCATTCACCAACAGGCTCCACCGTTCCTGATTCAACGTGCTGAATTGGGCAACAAAAGCTAACAATGGCCGACAAAGGCCAACGGTGCAGGACACACCGCACCGACAAAGGCAACGGACGCTCACCAACGGCCCAACATCAACTGATGACTGACTGTCAGTGTGTCAGGGACTGTGGCATTTTAAGGACTTGTATAAGATTGATTTGAGAAATTTTTAATAAGAATTAGGTTCTTATTTTTATATTAAATAATAAATCTGTGCCTTATAAACCTTTTTTAAGGATCCATGGGAACCCTACACAGCTTGACACTGTACATGTCTGTCAAACATGTCAATCACTGCCCACAAAATGTCACAAACACTAACAGGAGGAAAAGTCAAGCAAACTTAACCAGATTTTAAACACACGTGAAACAAACAGTCACCTTCTAGATGACATTAACACACCAAGAGAGAGCTTCCATTTGTGTGGAGAGTGTTATCAACAGGTACAGTGAACCCACCAGTTTTCAAAACTATAAAACATAAATCACACACTGTGACCGTCTCTCCTGCTCCTGAAGAATCAGCAACCTCACTTCTAATATCATCTCCTTCTGAACAACATACCACCATAGTAATGGTTTTGTATTCCCTGAAAGTATGTTAACAACATCACTATCATTTCCTGTGTTGTTATTCTTCCAGCATGGCACAACAGCCTTCTCTAAACATTTCCAGACAGACATCAGTTCCTCGCGCTCTGCCATGACGACATTATCGCTCTGTTGTTTCAAGATGCTGCGGCCAGATAACCAGATAACTTGATGGCCACTTGAAATGTAGATGAGATACCAGACACGCCATCAGTGCATCAGTGAAGCTCTCATCACCGCCCCTCCGTACACGAGCCGATACACTGTCATCCAAACTGCACACTCCTAAAGTACAGGCAAAGTGTGCATGCTCTATTTAACACGGCTTCTGTCTCTAACATGCTTTGTTATAACTTTGCGTTAAACATCATGTGTTGATGTGATGCTGGAGGCCTTTAATTGTTTTTGGTTGCAACCAAACTTCCCCCTGCTGGGATAATAAAGCTCATGTGATTGGGGAACTGATCAATACAACCAGCATTATAGTGAAGTACAAGCTCATATAAACTCACTTTACCTGATACATTATTGATTTAGACGCTCATTCTTTTCAGGCCTCAAACAACGACTCAACACAAGTCAAATAAACATGGTAATTAAAAGTGGAGCCGCCAACAACACAAAAACACCTAAAACGAATGAGAGACCTTGTGTTTAACTAAACGAAGATGATTCGATTACCTGAAACCAAGAGAACTGCCAATGATGCTAACATGCAGATGTTTAGAAGGTACAGTTTACCATGTTCAACATCTTACTTTAGCATAATTACAAGTGCTAATTATCATAAATAAGGTACAGCTGAAGCCGATGAGAATGCCATTAGTTCTGCAGATATTATTATCATCATCATCATCATCATCATCATTATTATTATTAGTATTATTATTATTATTATTATTATTATTATTATTTATAAGTATTGGACAAATCAAAATGTTGATCTGATGATAAGCCTGTCACCACAAATACTTTTGTTTTACAATAGGTCAAGAAATAACAGGGATTACCCATATAATTGTCATTTTGACACCAATGTTTGCCACTGATATAATGATATAATAATGTAAATACATCATTTTACAGAGCAATGAACTTTTAATTCTTAATAATATTCATATATGTGAAAAAAACTATATATATACATATATATTTTTTTTTTTTTTACATATTTAAAAGTCATCAGTACCTATTAATAAATCTAAATTTATAGTAGCTTTACAGAACTAGCCCAGGAGTAGGCAACCTACAGCTCCAGAGCTGCATGCGGCTCTTTAGACCCTCTCCAGTGGCTTTGATATTAAATTATCTCGAAATAGTGGTTGTTTTTATTTAAATTGTAAAGATGTGTCGCCTTTACATTGAATTAAAAAAAAAAAAAGTTCCAACATTTCATCAACAAAAATGTGCATCGTACGTCGACGACCTGGTGCCTTTTCCTCTAAATTTTGCTAGCTATGGATTCAAAAATCCAAAAAAGTTTAAGTCTTGAAGGAAAATAGAGGATTTAATAATGTGTGGACAGATTCATTTGCTTTCACCACCAACGCTGCAAAGTTTAAGTATTAAATAATTACAAATAGCCCACTGCAGAGTAGCCACATTGTACTGAATCATATTAATGAACGCTCATTTAGACCTATTCTTTGTGATGTCGATGGGCTAATTTAGACTTAATAGGTTGTTATCTTTATTCAAATAAGTTTTGTGGCTCTTGACAGATTTATTTTTCTTTTTTCAGCCAATAATGGTTCTTTTAATAATAAAGGTTGCCGACCCCAGGACTAGCCCTAAAGTACTCTGGCCATCAAAAGCAAAACAATCAATGCCTCCTGCAACTTATACACAAGCTCAGCAAAGCTCTGCTAACAGAGTAGCTACCCTCATAATACGGCTGAGGTGCTGCAGGCGGCTCCTGGGGATGGGAGGCCTGGAAGCCAAGCGGTTTGCTGGTGGATCTGACGAGTGGAGGATAAAATTGTTTGGATGGTAAAAAATTTTTGGTTTGTTGCCAGGGTCTAGCAAGCTAACTATCACGACTACGTCCCCTTCACTCCAAAAGTGCAGCTGCAGAGAACTGGTAAGATACGTTGTGCTGTCTCTGCTGTGTTGTTTATATTTTTCTGTGAGTCGGGCAAGTAGGCAGCAGTGGTCAACCCATCAGGCAATATGAAGGTCAGCAGATGATCGAGGTTGTGTATTGTAAAGTAAGTCTATAATATAATTATTGTGACAGGCCTAAAAAAACCCTCAAAGCTGTTACAATCCATCCTCTGGGAGCATCAATTCAAACTGTCATGTCAATCCGTCCAATACTTGTATAAATGCTTTTCTAAAAGCAAATATGTCAACCTGCTTGCGGCATTAGAAGAAAAGACAGTATATTTCACTTTTCACAAAATATCATGTTTGTTTGCTGTATCAAATTTGACATTCAAATATTCTCCTGGTGGATCCAAAACCGGGCAGATTGGGGCTAAAACCAGGATCAACTCAAGAAATGTTTACACAGTCAGCAAAATCACCACCACGGAAAAATCTGAGTTTCCAACTTGTTTTATTTGTTTGTCTCTAAGTTTTTAAGGTTGTCAAAAGCTGCTTGGGGTGGTTTTCTTTTTGGATTTTTTTCTTCAATGGTAATCGTTATGGTTATCAGTCTATTTGTGTGTTTAAAGCACTGTGACAACAAATGAATTCCTAAAGAAAGACAGTTTTAGGTAGAATCAGGCACGGATAGCACTGCTGGTACTTGTAGAGATATAATAAATTTGTCAAGAACCTTTACTACTGGTGAAGTTTGATTTAAGGGAAGTGTCTTTATGGTCTGTCACCCTTTTGACCGTAGAGGTGACTCAGCTTTCACAAAACCGTTCAGAAAGCTGATCAGGTAATCCATCTACCATTTCAATCCTTGAAACATCAACTGTTACAAGTGCAAGGTTAGTCATGTCGCCAGACAAGTGAATTAAAAACAATCATATGCTCCATCTGTACAAACGTGCCATTTGTTGGGAGCGAATATGTGTTAGAGAAACATGTCCTCCGGGAGACTCTTTGTAGGTTTTGTTCGTGTCTGCTACAAGAAATTTATGAAGACAAGAAATCCACAGCAACTCACCTGTTACTGTTGGCTGTATTATCAAGTATATATGCTACATATACACACACGCACACACTGGGATTGTGTTAAGAAACAGTTGCTGTTCAACAGAGACTGTTTAATGATTAAGGGAAATATGACGTTGGAAAGGATGCAATGATCCAGTCGGTAAAAGCAGCAAATAGAAGCATAATAACACTAACGAGTGAGTGATCATGTTTTCCTGTTATGACAGTACTAGCACCCTGTCACTGCAGTATGGAGGCCTCGTGCTCAGCCGAGAGACTGCTGCGTCACCTCCAACTTACAAAAAACTCATGACTCATCACTCTGCTCAGCCGGACTCATAAATATTACAAACAGCAGGCCATCAACCAAACGCAACAAGGAATACTAAAATACCTCCAGAACAATTCCAGAAAACTATGAGCGAGGTGAGCACCTGGAAATGTGACAGAGGCTTATCAGGTGACTTAATGAACCCTCGGTTGACTGTAAGGGAGGAACATCAGAGACTGAGGAGACATGACTGACTATATGAGACTTTCTGTAATTAAAGTCACTGTATGCAACATTCAAACCAATATTTGCTTTGTAAAGATTAAGTGGAGTCATGGTGTCCCGAGCAAAGAATAAACTCACACTAACTCCGTGTACTGTAATCGAAGTTTATCTGTGACTTTTTGTGGTAGACGATCGGGCCATGCGAGTAGCGAAATGCCACCCTACACTGCACTAGAGATATGCAAGTGGCTGCTAGATGTGCTTCACTTACCTGCCAAAAAAACAATGGTTATCTATTAAGTGGTGGTGAATTTTGGAATCCATCAGCCACGGTGGCAGATGAACGAAAAAACATAATGTCCAACCCTGTCGTCAACACATAACTGAAGCACTCATCTTCCGGTTCCCCCCACGTTAACACCATTAGCTCTGTCAGCACCGTTGCCGTTATTAGTGCTGTTTATGGAGTTAGCACCATTAGCTGCTAGCTACCTCCACGTTGAGAACCATGTGCAGACAATCCTGCCCCAGACTCTGAATCGTCGATACGCCCTGGATGCCACATACAGCTTCTTTAACTTTATGTTAAGCATCATCATCCTCATAGGCCGTATGTTATATTGATAATTTCACATCATCACTAATGTGTGGCTTTTGCCTTAAGTGGGAAACATTACAATACGCATTTTCTCCTGGTACTCTAGGAGTTTAATGCCCGATTTGTACTGTTTGATTTGTAACTTTTGAATTTTATTTCCTTTTGTTTTATTTTTCCTCTGCACACACTATTTTTCTCAGCGCTAAACGTTTTGTTTTGAAAAAAACAAAACAGAAAGACATACTCATCTACTGCAGATATATGAACACACCTCTGGTCTGCTGGCAATGGGAAAGGAGTCTATCACCTATTTTAAGTGGGTTTTCACACATGTAAAAACCCCATACACACTGCTTTTGGTGGAAAACAGGTATTTGTCTCATTGTGTACTTCACAGGGCCATTAAAGACAAATCATTACGGGAAAATGCTGCAGACACATCTCTGTTCCACTGTGAGTTTTCAAGTGTGATCTAAAAAGAAAAGGTCTGATGACAGGGTGAGAAGTAAACAGTGCACATGGTAGCAAACATGGAGCGATTCCAGGCACATCCAGATGTTTCTTGGGACTGAAAACAAGAATGTTTCCTGTGCTGCAGGAAGCCACATTTGGAAACAAGTCACCAGATTATACAATTTAACTTAAGCATTACTGAAGGGATCAACAGCCAAGCCACAATCTGCTCCGAGATCTCTCTCTCCCTCACACAGGTTCTTTTAAACACGAATGTGGATACTTGCGAGAGACTGTTCCTAACAAATGATCAAAGAGTTTATAGCAACAGAATATTTTAACTTCAGTATGATAAACTACTATGATTTTAAGTTGTGATGGTTTCAGACCAAATGTGTAATAATGAGAGAAACACAGATCCAACACAGCAGCTAACCAGGGTCGTGCAGGCTACATCAGAATGTAAACAATAACAATAAATATATATATATAATACTGAACTTTGGGAATCAGACAAGCGCAAATACACATTTCCTCCCCTCTTCTGTAGAGTAACATTTCTTAGACCTGCATCCTCCTGATGGCAGCTGTCTGGACAGTGCAGCCTTTCTCTCTGTTGAAAATAATGGCCTTGCTCTGCACAATATTGAACTTGCACTTTAGGTGTGAGAGCTCTGTTAGAGTTGGTTCAATATTCTCCTGCCAACACAGTCTTACTGGTGTCTTCTATTACAGGAGCCTCCATTCATGCGTGTAAACATAGAAACAGAACACACTTACACCAGGATCTGAGGTTCAGCTGTGTTATAGTATTAAAGGCCTCGTGAATATGTCCAAAATTTACACCCCAAACACACCCCAGATTGAAGCTAAAAAAAAAAAAAAAAAATCATGTATTATTTAGTATCAAAGCTGCTGTGAGTATAAAGGTTATTTTAAATGACCTACTTTTCTAATGTGCGCATGTGCGTCAGTGTGTGTGTGTGTGTGTGTGTGTGTGTACACAACACAAACCTGCTGCTTGTCCTTCTTGTGTATTTTCATCTTCTATCCCTTCACTGCATCTGTGAACACAAAAGGACATTATTCATATTACTTCCAGAAATACACACTGAGCAAACAGTGAAAACTTATTGTGACATCCAACCATGTAGCTGCGAGTAAAGTTTTGTAAAGCTGAGCGCTAAAAAGAAACGAAGGCGATTCAACCAATTCAAACATACTGGACCGACTTCATTTTAAACCAGCCCACGGAATATAGAAGTTATGCTTCCGTTCTACTGAAAGTCAGCATCTTTTGAATTTATTCACAACAGTTAACCTTTCTAACCCATATTAGGAGACTGTTGGCTCACCAAAATGTTTTCTAGCAGTAACTTTTTTCAGATGCCAGTTACACATAACTCCTGGAAGCATCCAAGACCTACAGACACCAGCCGTCGTTCGCTGAGAGGCTGTTAAACAAGTTTTTTGCTAAAGGACACTTCAACAACAGTGTAGATGTAGACGAGGGCCTTATCTTATACCTGGCAAAAACGGTACACATGCTACACTCATGTCCATGTGCAGCAATCAAAGTCACACTCAGAACAACTCTCATATTTTTCACATGCGCTCTCTCAAAACACAAATGATAAGAAGAAACAGGTGGTCTATCAGTTCTAGTTAATAACCAATATGCACAGTAACTTCAGAAAGAAAAATAAATAAATAAACAGAGACAATTTGAGAGCCATACACAATGTCCCCTTCAACAAGTGAGCAGCTTCTACATGACAACTTCATATGAAAATTTAGACAACTGTAAATATATCCATAGGATGACATACTAACAGTATACATACAAAGAACAAGTGTGCAAATGTGTTGATGTGCTTGCCCCCATGGGCGCGTAGGTCTTAAAATGAGGTGTGGTCAAGCGCATTCTTGGCAGCAGAAAGCAACTGCGCCATTGACCCCGAAACCTGGTCTGAAGTCAGAATGGTGCAGCGTTTTCCTGCTTTTTACAGGGCGCTTTATTCAGAAGTAAGACGCACCTTAACACTGGCAGCCTCACAACACATGTACACTCTGCTTGTTACACACAGGGACGCACAAATGGGTTGCAAGTGGGTGAAACAGGTCATTACTGAGGAAAACCTTAATTCCATTTTCTAACTGGTGAACGTAGCAGAGAGCAGAGCAGAGCTGCCATCCAACAATGACCAGCGTAACTTTATCTATTACTTCATAAGCTAAAAGTTCAGTTCTGTTTCCTCTGTCAAGTTCATCACCACAGTTTTTATCTTTGCTGCGTAACCGTCTCTCAACATTTGCTGCAGTGACATTACTGCTCTTACTTCATTACTCAGCAGAAAACCGCTCACTTCTGCAATTTGCCGAATGCACATTTAAACAGCAGTGCGCCATGTGCACACTGACCTGGCTTTTGAAAGGAACGGGAGATGACCCTCTGAGTGCTGTAGTGGAACTTGTGTTACCAACCTCGGATTAATTACTGGACTAAACAAAACTCCTTCGCCCCTTTGCGCCTTACTCTGCACCCAAATAATGCACCTTGTAACTAGCAAAGCTGCTTGTTGGGTTTTTTTTTAGCTATGTGTTGTATTTATTTTAGGCTTATCGGTTATTCAGTTATTTATTATAGGTCTACCTTAATGTTAGTTACTCTGTACGCTGCTGGACATGAGAAACAAATTTGTTCCCTCATGTTCTTTAACGTGTTTGAATGATAAACTGAACCTGGAACCTTGAAAAGTATTTCGACACATTCTAAATAAATATGCACCATACACTACAGACCACGAGCCTTCAATAGGGCCCTCTGGTGGAAACAACTTGTTTCAATGGCTTTTGCCTCCAAGCAAGAACGTTGCCCCTCGACCACCAGGGGGCTGAAACTGGTGCTTCAAGTAAATCAACATAATTGTAATGTTAAATTTTGTTGTTCGACTCAAAGAGGAGGGAGATGAGAAAGTGTTTTCAGGGTTCTGCTTTTGTTTCAGTGTTGACAGAGAACTTTTACGACATGTTCAGACAGCAAGTTAACAATGTTTAAATTTCAAGGGATTCGTGAGAAACACACACATGCAGGTCAAAAATTTGCTTTGTATTCAGTTTGCTATCATCTGTAGAAAATGATAAGAAAAAAATTAGTGCTGATGAAACCCATTTGATACAAGAAGTGCATTTTCGAATGCATGCACCTTGGTGTTGACACTCTGTTGTTTTACTAAGGGGCACATAGGAAAATTAGACGTGTGAACCCTTATGTTGCACTCAACTCTGCACTTATTTGCATGTAACAGAAAGGAAGGAAATCACTTTCTCACAGACATGGTGAGTGTTTTAAATGTGCTTTACCCTCGAAAAAAGCAGCAAATGACAACTTGTGCTTTATCAATATGGGCATTATCAGTCTGGTATCTTCAGCTGTTTCTGATTCCCATCCTGAGTGAGGAAACTAAGAGTGGAGAGTGGTCCAATAACATCCTTCTACACAATGGCAATCTGGCAACCAGATCTCCACACAACAAAAGCAAGAATATACAGTATGCATCGCCGCCACAGATCTCAGCCTGCTGGAAACTTTCCACCAAAAAAAAAGAATCAAAAGAAATTTGTAATGTTAACTAACTGGCACCAGAGCACAAGACAGCACTGAAACGACACATTTTCACTTGTAAGTATTGAATGTGTTCCCAAAAACTAAAAGTTATCTGATGACTATTGATCACTGGACAGCCTTGATGCCCACAGCGGGTATCAGTACAGAAAGAGATTCAGGACTGCAGTCGTATAGTGAGAGCCAAGCTAACATCTATATTGGCTGCACTGTGTGCTGCTGAAATACGACAATACAGTGCATCTGTGTTTCTTAACTGAACACCCGAATGAGACTCACATGATCTACCAGTGTTTTTACCCCCACGATAGATAAAGACAGAATAATTACCAACTCTAATGCAGGACAGAAGTGGGACAAATTATTCTACAACAGTTACACCTTTAGCTCTCACTGCAGTTTTGGAGGAAATGTTGCTGCTGGGGTTGGTTTGGGAGAAATTTTGAAACAGAATAATTTCAGAATCACCTGAACAGAAGATTCTCACACAGCTCCACGCTGCATCTGAGACGCTTTTAGAAACGCAGGTACAGTGGCAGTGCTGCCGGTGGGATTGGTTTCATGCAGGGATATGGAGGTGGACGGGACCAAAGCCAATAGATTTCATTCAACTCCATGCCTCTTGAGAAAATTACTGGAACTCATTCAAAAACTCCACATCCAAAAGTTTCTCTCTCTTCAATATTGCCTCTCCATAACAGAAACATCACGCACACACAACAAAAGAAAAGATTTGGATGGCCCTGTTTCCACAAAACCTATTTATTCCTGAGACACACTCAGTGGTTCATTCTCTTTTCTTGTTGTTGGCCTGTAAACATCATCCGTTTCTCCCGTTTCCCTCGCCATCACTCTTCTTGAGCTCTTATCCCACGAGTTTAGTGTTACATAACATGAGTTTCATTCACAATTTTTAAGCCATCTATCTTGTGTTGCCGGCTCTGCCTTGTAACAACTCTGCTGAATGGTCTTTTTCCCAAGCACCAACATCCAGGGCTAAAAAATGAAGCCAATGCCAAAAACTGCAGTTCCTTGAACGGCCACTTGAGGTTGGCTCCAAAAGCAACTCTGTCTCCATAAACACCCACGTTACAAATAAACACGTTTACAGCTTGCTGCAACGTAACCACTGTATAGACCCAGATGCACAAGAGCATAGGTGTAGCTGTAGCTGTCGCTATTTCAGTGAGTTTTCATTTCAAGAAAGTTAATTGTAATAATTTTGGTCATCTAAAAAAAGTCTTATTTGGCATTTAGTTGCACTAATGGTGCGTTCGTTTTGTACTCGAAGGTCGGAAATTCCCAGTTCCCAGTCGTAAGTTTAAACTCAAACGCATCCTGAGATCAGATTTCCAACAACCGCATCAACCCCGTCTTAAGAATTCAAGATGGCTGCCGGTCACATACATAGTGAGTAAACACTCTGCTAAAGTACTGTTTACAGCAATTCTATCTTATTTGTTTTACGTTAGGTCGGCCTCATCTGCGGGGTTCATCAGGTGGAGTGCATAACGATTTTGAAGCTATCTATACTCAACAAAGGCTTTCTTGCGGGCGTCCATGTTTTTTCCAACTTATCCACCGTTGTCAACTTTAATACAAAAACTGTTGTGAACTCAGAGGTGACGTCATCCCCACTTTTAGTAGCTAGGTAGCCAGAACTTCAATGAACTGCATTAAGGCTCCTACAATTAGCATTATCACAGTTCAGCATGGCTATAAATGCACCATGCTACCCAAGCTAGCAGCTAGTGTTGGGGTTAACTCCACACTGTTGTCCAAATATGGCCACTTTTGGCTTCAAACAAAAAATCAATTAGACAGTTGCAGCTGATTCAGAACGCTGCCGCCAGAGTCCTTACAAACACCAGGAAACTGGACCATATTACACCGGTCATTAAATCGCTACACTGGCTTCCTGTGAGTCAAAGAATAGATTTTAAAATCTTACTGCTGGTCTACAAAGCCCTAAATGGTCTCGGACCAAAATACGTGCTTGATCTACTGGTTCCCTACGAAGCATCCAGACCCCTCAGGTCATCTGGAACAGGTTTGTTGTGTGTTCCAAGAACAAGAACCAAGCAAGGTGAGGCAGCATTCAGTTATTATGCTCCTCACCTGTGGAACAAACTTCCTGTAGATCTGAGGTCTGCTCAAACTGTCAGCTCCTTTAAATCAGGGCTAAAAACACTATTGTTTACTGAAGCGTACTCTTAGATTAAATACTTACCTGCTGTATTCTACTGTCCGTGCTTTTTAACTACACACTGCTGATTTATGTCTTTTATTATTTTACTTCTTTTCTTATCCTGAATCCTTATCCTAAATGTATTGAGCCTGCTTTTATTTTATGTCACTGTATTTTATTATTATCACTATCATTCTCAATTTCTATTTCCCTTTTTAATCGAATGTTTTTATTGTTTTAAATTGTGTCTTGTTGCTTTTAATGTCTCTGTAAAGCACTTTGAATTACCTTGTGTTGAATTGTGCTATATAAATAAACTTGCCTTGCCTTGCCTTGCCTTCAAAAACCTAAGACGGCAATAGCCTTAATGCCAAACTTCTTCACAAACTAAAGGCTGACGTCACAGTGGCTACATCCAGTATTTTATGCTGACTATGGTTTTTACGAGCTGCTAACAAGACTTTCAGCAGGAATCTGTCTTCTCTCAACACAGTATCTCCTATCATGTCACCAAAGTACAGTGCTGAACAGCTTATAGCCCAGAATTTTGAACATTTCCCCAAAACTGTACAATTTCAGGAAATCAGTCGATAGACATAGGAATGTCAAAACTTATTGCCTCACATCTTTTCCAACATAGCTGTGCTAGAAACTGCTATTTGCTCTAAATTGTGGGTACCATCAGAGAATCTAATTACTGTGTTGTGTGTTTTCTGCATAAAAATTAATGAGTTTATATCACCTGCAAAAAAGGTTGGGTTTTGACTTTCGGATGTGAGTCAACCTGCAGCCTCTGCCCACTTCAGCGATTATTTTCAGTTCTGAGGACACACTGTTCCTTGTTTAGCTCTTTGTCTTTTAGTTCCGTGCTACCTTATAAAAGTTATGAAATATCAAAGTTTAACTGAAAAAGAAATGTTTCAGACGGGGTTATTATCTGTGAGAGTTAAAATTAGAGATGGAAGAAAACTAAGGCGGGGAAAGACGTTCCAAAAATGTTTAAAGCAGGATTCAAACCAGGGAAACTTCTGTTACACATCCTTTGAAACACCAGGATGGTCGCCCACAAAGATCTGCACTGCAGGACTTCAGGGTTTCCCGTGAGTACAATGCGGTGCTGATGTAAGATGTAGCAAACAACCTACGTGAAAGCTTTAATGTCCAGTTAAAAAAAACAGACGTGGATGCAAGTTAACCCCCGGCACACTGTCAGTTTTAACATCTTACCTCCAGTCTTATTGAAACACTAAGTACCTTTGTGTGTGTCAGCCTGTGTGTCAGAGCATTTACATCTTCACCCTCTCAACATCCATTTTCCTGTGTGTATAAGCTCCCCTACACCAGAGATAATCCTGAGTGAGTCAGTCTTTAGTCTGTTTCAATCTGTTTGATCTGCCCTTTGCAATTCCATGAAGATAAAAGACACTTTTTCATCATCAGTGAAAACTGTAACACCCCCCCCATCCCACTAAGTACACACCGAGGGCTGCTGCACTGCACTGAGTGTGTCGGGAGAAACTGAGCCATTTCAAATCATCACAGAGTGTTTGGCAGAAAAAAACATCAAGATAAAGATGAGCCCTTCATCATACAATATCAAAAGCATTGTGAGCAGTCAATCTGTAATGCTAATGGCTTAAATTGCATTAAACAAACAACAGTGTCATCACTTCCTGTATATTTTGTAGTTAAGTAACTGTAGCTGCACCAGCGAGCATTATGTTGTAAACCTGATCAAATCAGTTTAACTTTAAATCATGTTGCACCAAAATTTAAAACTAACTTTAAATGAAGAAAGATTGTATTTTAACCTTTGTTTTCTGTCAGTTTAGTTTATATTTTAAACCTCGACTACATGTTATCAGGGATGAGCACCGAACCTGGAGCTACGTTATCACAGACCGCAGTATTGATAAGCTCTGACGTTACTGATTCTTTTATCATTACTTTTAAACATTTTGGTTTCATTCATGATCATCCTGCAGCCTCTCACCTGCGCTCTGTCAGGTTGACTTAAATAATCTGTTGTTATTTTCTCAATTTTTGCTTGTAATGTCGCCTTGAGTGTCTTGAAAGGTGCCTATAAATAAAATGGATTTTTTTTTTTATTCTTTTTTTTTTTGTATACCTGAATTTGTAATGCATCTTTGAGTGTTACAAAAAGCGCTATATACTGTAAGGATAATGTATTATTGTTATTATTAGGGCTGCCCCCTAATAGTCGACCAAACGTTAGTCGACCAGAAAAGGTCATTAGTTGGCAAGATTTTATTGATCGCTTAGCTGTATAATAAAATAAATAAAAACAAACGTGAAACTCTATTAGGAGCTGCGCCTTGTCAAAATAAATCAAAACATATATGCCTGGACCATGTGGGAATTTAATTTGATAGGACAGACACAGGAAGTGGCCGAGCTCAGCAGTCAGACAGGAGTCACGTTACAAACCAGTCACAGACAACAAATATCTTTCCCTTCTGTAAATATTCAGTCTGACAAACAAGAAAAAGTTGATCATGTGAGCAACCTCAGACGCAACCTGCCGCTGCGCTGTTGAAAGCTGGCACAGAAAAGGCACAAGAGTAGAGCCCAGCGCCCAACATCAAGTTTTCCAAGCGGTTAAAGACGCAGCATGTGTATGGCAGCATTTACAGGGCCCAAAATAAAACATGAACAATGTAAACATGTGGGCGGTGAGTCAACTAATGGCCCTAAATGATGACTATTGGTCAACTAGGAAAATTCTCTGTCAGGGGCAGCCCTAATCATTATTATTATTGATGTATAGACTCATATACTCTCTCAGTGTGTGGTAGTGTGTGTTTCTGCAGAAACTCTCTGACTGTCAGCAGCACGGATCCAAGAGACAAAGCCCCCCAAAAAACGTAATGACTTTGAAGCCATTTTCCAGGAAAACTCAATGGTGACTGCATCCTTTTTCTATGATATGTTTTCTAGCAGTTCCTGTAGGATAAGAAAACTAAGCCAGTATAAACACAGTCATCACCCAACAAGTGAAGCAGGAAGGATATAAACCTCTGAGTTTCACGTGTCAGATGTGTCTTGTCTGGCAGGTTCCCATTTTTAGAGCGGTCATTTAGACAACTACAAGTCACACACACACCTGTCTCCACGGGCCTGCACCACCTACACAGGCAGGACACACTCTCTGAGAGCTCCAGTTACACACAGCAGAAATTAAACAAAACACGACTGAGTTTGAGTTTTAGACGCTGTGTGATTTTAATGTCAGGTGTAGGAAACTGGTGTAGTGTAGTGAATGAATGCCAGACTCTTCATAAAACTTCTCCTCCAGTAGGAAACCACAGAGCAGCCTCAGTGACTCTGCAGCACTGACAGCTCTGAGCCTTGTTAGGTGGGCGAGTGTCTCTGAATATACGAGGGGAAACTCAAAAACAGGTCAGACAGTGGGACAGCAACTGGTTCCACAAGGCTAACCAACCATTCACACTTCTTAGAAGCACTCGCCCTGCTGCCTTAAAGGCAAATACCACGAACATCACGCTAGTCCTGAACATATGGAGAGTATTTCAACACACACTTCAGCTCAGACTGTTGTACTCAACACTGAACATGATTCCCTGCAAAGCTTCAACCAGTGTGCAAAGAACAATTACTACCATAATTGATTCATCTGCGCATTTCTTTCTCAACTAATTGTTTGGTCTATAAAATGACAAACTGTGTTAAACTGGTTTGCTTAAGTCGAGGTGCAGCCTTCAGAGGAGCACCACGTATCTTTGCATTTGAGGAGCTGGAACTAGGGATTGTTTGGTATCACAGCTTGAGATATTAAATTTAATCAACAACTATTTTGATCATTTGTTCCTCGTTTTGCCTGAATGTACAACAATTTAACACAACGGCATATCTGCAGGATTTTTTTGCCATTACTCTCATCGTAAAGATAATCTATTGTAAAGTGTAACACACTCACTGGTCATGTTAATAAGCATATAATATAAATAATACATCTATGATAGTGCTGATCAAACGGAACATTATTACCTTAAAAACCAAGGTGAAATCATTATTGTTAAGGCAGAATTTATGGCTGAACTGTTGTATTGGATTGCAGTCGCTCTTAAAAGTGTATTTAAAAAAAAAAGTGGCCACTGAGATTATCTATATTTACAAAACCATATTTCATACTTTTAAAAAATTAATTAACTTTTAAAACTTTTTTCTTTATTCAAGCTACTAATTCGGCTATCCTGTATGTAGGGCTGGGCAATCTATAAATAATAATAACATATAATAATATATTTTTAGGCTACGTCGCAATACACAATATAGATAGATATTTAGATATTTAGAAATCTCCTTTAAACTACTGTAGGTGACTTAAATACTAAACTACTAAATAAACAAAACTTGCAATTAAGTTAAATAAAGACCTGTAATGATGAAGTTAATTTAAGTGCCCATATCTTAAATAAAATATTGTTATAATGAAATAAATCAAAGCTGAACCACTGGTGCTTTTATTCTGAAGCACCCAACTCGTCTGGGGCAGGAAGTGTTACTGTTTTTGCTGTGAACTTGATCAATGGGATCAATTCACTGTAAACAACAAACTATGAGCTCTCCAGGTTAAATAATATTATTTGCAATTTGCAGTGGTGCTCCATAGCACCAAAATGCTACTAAATGATCGTGGTCTGGAGCCCTGCAGAGAAAACACAAAAAAAACATGTGCCTCGCCTGCTCACAGAGTATAGCCCAGGTGTGAAAGTGCATGTGACGTATTATGTTTGTGAATCTTTTATTGATCTATACATCGAGTATGATCGATGTATCAACACTTGTTCCTTGTTGTGTTTTATAATCAAATGATATTTCATCCTATCTCCTGCTCTGATCAGCACATTACCGCTGTGCCGTCGTGAACTGCACTTTAAATTACAGTATTTTGAACTCATGTATTTGCTTGAAGACGTAGAAGATTCACAATGCAGCTCAAAAAGCGCCCAGTTCTATTTTTCTCCTCTTCCATGTGACACAGATCTGATGGTTAATCTAATCAGTGAGCAGCAAAAATCTGCATTGAGTCACATGTTTTCCCCCGTTCCTATCTGGACCACAAGGATGTGAGGTACAAAATGAGATCCCGAGGCATGTGACCTACATGCAATTTACATTTGGACACTGAACAGTAGAGATTGTCTGCATCAGCTCCCTCCGACCACAACAGTGACAGGTTAAGGTGTAAAAGAGCATCTGACAACTTTTCTTATGTTACTTTGCAAATGCATGTCTAATATTTTATGTTATGTCACTGTGGTGTCAAAACATGGCGCCTGGTTTCACTGAGTGCTGCTAATTCTACTGACCAAACCTCAACAAAAACAGGAGCACAGTGTACTTTCAGGTATTCCACTGGAAAGCATTACGGTGCTGACGCTGTAGTCCAACAGTACAGGTGCAACACAGTAACAGTGCAGTGCAATGGAGACAACTAAATATATTATTACTGTGCCTTATGTTACAGTACGCGTCGTCTCAGACTCGGGGTGGAACAAATTCATTCCACACGTCTTCCCAAATGTTGCCGATCACTTCACAACATTTTCCAGATATTAAAGACATTAAGAAACCCCTTTCTGTTCAGGAAGTCAAACCTCATGGTTTGTGTAGAGAGCATTCATCTCAACACATCTTGGCGCCTAAACTCTTCCAGGAAGGCACCGAGGATAACAGAAGCATCTTTGTAGTCGGGGAAGGATTCTGCACTTCATGTTGTAGCATCAACTAAATCAGACAGATGTTCATTTTTCAGCAGTTTTAACGAGCTCTGCAGCACACACATTGGCAGTAAGTCAAGTTTGAAAGAAAAGAAACTTTGTGCACGACACACAGTGCCGCAACAAGAGAGAACAGTTATCAGAAAGCCGGCGGATGTACGGTGTGTGTGTTGCTAAGGCAAGCTAAACATTCAGGGGGGTGCTAGGGTTAATTCAATTCAAAGTTTGGATGAGCACATAAGCATTGCCTTTTTCTATGCTATCGCTGCCCACTCACTCCATCTTTCATTCATTGGACTCTCTCATCCCCTTCACTACACCTCCTCTGGAAAGCTGAAGCAGATTTAGAGCAGCTGATATCAACAGCAGGTCACCAGCCTCACTGTGCTTCACGGAAAGAGCAGGTGCTCCTCATATTTTGTACACTCGGTACATGACATTCAGCAGAACCGTCCTCTCGCTGCTTAACACATGGATGATAAAATGGCATCTGTGGTGCGCTACTCTGCAGCGACAGACACGTTCAGGCCCTCCCACCACCTGTCTCACTCTACCATTAAGGATAACTGTAGCATCTGCACACAAGTTTGGGCCAGACTCGTAACTGCCGTCTTTAAAAGTGCGACACTTAATCCCTACACTAAACACTGTACACTCTGTCATTAAAGGGAATTCACTGCAAGTGAAGACGACGGTCTGTCTGCGATCACTGTGGCGATTTATTGTCTCATGCACACTTCTGACATATACACAATGTGAGCATAGGGATGGACGCTAAATGACTTTATCGTGGAAGTCAGGACTGGATATTAACCTTGTCCGCAGCAAGTTAACTTCATGTTCAGGCAGGTGGAATATCTCATGCAGTTATCTGACTGGTCAAGTGAAAAATAAATGTGATGTCTAATGTAACACTGTCACAGAATAAACTGCGTACTATATCGCTGAGGTAAAGCTCTTTCAGCTGAGCTGCACGCACAGGTCTGTCTCACTAACAAGCTTTAAACAAGACTGATGAGAAAATTCTTGACATACCGGACCCTATGGATGTTGGGAAGTGGGTCAACGACGGTGTATATGACATAACGTTGCTGACGTTTAATATCTCTGAAACTCTGCATGTAAGAGACCTTTTTTGTTTATTTGGCCAGAAGATAACCGTTGTTCCAACAAGGGCTCCGGTGAAACTGTATCACTTTGATAAGCTTTGTCGTCCAGCCTTAAACTTTGGGGTCTTTTTGGAGACTTTTTAAAATAAATCCAGAATAATCACTTCCCAATACTAAATGACTTCCTTGTATTCTTGTACGCCCAGAAAATAATACGTGTATGCCATGTACTGAGCCTTTCAAACCAATAAAAACTTGACTTATAAAAATAAATGAATAAATAAAACCAGCACAATAAATCCCAGACCCCAGTATTTTTATGCCTCATCTTGATACACGACATTTATCTCAATATTTTTATGACCGAGTGTCCTGTCCACAGCACTATCTGATTGGTTCCATGTCACGAGTAATAGCCTATCAACACTGAGGGCTGCCGAGCCACAGACAGCAAAGATGAACACAGACTGAAGCCAGCGGAGATGTGTTTTGAAGGCAGCAGATATTACTGCAGTTGTAAAACATCACAATCCTATACAATTAAGTTGTTTCCGCTGCATTTTGCAGCTTGTAATTAACAGCAGTTACTGGATATAAGTGAAGTTGTAGGTGCAAGAAATGCAAGGAGAGGAAGAGGGAGTGAGACAGCACCTGGAGGCAGCAAGACATGTAACAAGTTTATCATTCATATATCATTTATAAACTATAAACTGCTGATCAATGCAATACAGTGGGGCTGCCCCCCGATAGACAACCAAACATTAGTCGACCACAAGTCGGCAAGATTTCAATGGTCATTTAGTTAACCCTCCTGTAATCCCCCATATAAACCATAAATCCCTCCCTTGTGCTTAAAAATTATTTGACATGCGTCCCCCCTTCTTGCACCACACTTCCTCCTCGTGAGTAACTCAAATCCTCTACGAGCTTGTTGTATTCTCCATATGTGCATTTATCACTGTGGTGTTTCTGCACTGCATTTCCCAGAGATCACCTGGCAGTCTGTCAGTACGGGTGGTAATCTGATGGTTATGGCTCTGGATGATAAGGGTTGGCGTTCATGTAGATGGTGCTCTTTTTATCTCCAAATTCCAAATAAAATGAGATTGCTACATCTGGATTTATCAAATCTCCTCCTTCTCAAAACCTGCCCACTGCCAGTCCACCTGAAAATGTTTAAGCTTTTATGAATTGGCTGCAAGTTGAACCCCAGTCAGGATATATATCAGTTGGTTTTTGAAGTTGGTGATTCTTTCTTTATTCATGAAGGAAATCCTGTGTGTTAATCTAAATCAGTACACTAGTGCCTTATTAAAAGTGCTCCTGAAGCAGTGTTTCCCACAGAATTAGACTGTCTGTGTGACCGTAGCTGCCCGGGGGGGTTGGGGGAGTTTTGATGCAATACAAAAACTTTCTTTGATCGTGAAGCCCAGTGTTGCTGTGTAATTCTGTGGTTTATCAGTGACGTGTATGAACTGCACTGCAGACTGGTGCTGCACGATTAATCTAATCGCAATCGCGATGTCAGGCTGTGCAATTACATAACCGCATAAAAGGCTGCAATTTAATGTAAATAAATATTAACGTGTGTGCCTGTGAACGTGACTGCCTCTCCTGTAGTGTGTGGAGTTTGTTGACATCACACCCACAAGCTATCCTGGTGCGTGCAGCCGGCGTGCAGCAGTGACCAACACAGACGCTGAAGAAGAGCATGAGCTCGACCAAGAACAGCCTGAGTTGGTGGCAAAAAAACCGCAACGTCTATTGTATGGCAATACTTTGGATTCAGGTACGGCGACGTTGAGCATAAAGACGTGCTGTGTAAAAGTTTAAAAGTTAAAGTCGATCAAAATGATCCCACACTTTGGATTTCCTGCCCAACGTGTTATTAACTAGCCTGTGGAATAACCGCAGGTACCAGCCCTGGATTAACCTGACTCCTGTCTGACTGCTGAGCGTGGACACTTCCTGTGTCTGTCCTTTCAAATTAAATTTCCACATGGTCCAGTCATACAGGTTTGATTTATTTTTGACAAGGCGCAGCTCCTAATAGAGTTTCACATTTGTTTAATAATAAAATCAACAACAATAGTTAAAAATAGGAGAAAAACAAACCATGTGCCTTCAAAAACCCGCCTGTATGTTTTCTTTAAAAATAAATAAAACTGCCAAAATTGCACCACCTATCACAGCCAGAAACTGTAAAAACAGAAACTGTCATTGGATTTTCTAATATCCGACAGTTCTTGAACACATCATGTGCAATAAACATAACCAAATAGTGATATTCCACTAAAATCACTTTATTCTACGTCACTTAAAATTTGTCCAAAAATAAATCATTTACACAAACTAACCAACGTGTACAACAGGAGTCAAAAAATTGAGGCTTTTTCCAACCCCAGGATTTCTTCAACTTCTTCTCTTTTTGCATGCTGCATGAGAACGACGTGCAGCAAAGGGCCGCAGGTTGACATCTAACCCATGGCTGTTGCTGCAAAGACACTGCCTTTGTATATGGGATGTCTGCTCTCCCACTACACCACCAGACACCCTTCAACTTTTAACTTTCCAAACATCAAAGGGTAAGTTTTTAAAATCTAGTAACTAATTTATGGTGGAGCGAGGGTCATGCATTTTGCCTCAGTCACTCAGGAAGGCTCAAGGAAAAATATCTGTAACTTCAGGAGGAATAAAAAACAAAAACAAATTCACACCGCAGCTTCTTCCCTGCTCTGATGAAGAAAGAACAGTCCCTAAGTCTGATCAGTGATGTGCTGTGGGGTATGTGGGGCGCTCTGCACCCCGAGGCCCACAGACAGCGGCGCTCCGCTCTGAGAGGCGGCGCCTGTGTGATGCATTATGTCTGTCATGTGGGGAGGACGTCATGTGGAGGGCACGGAGTGAAAGTGAACACAGAGCGAGAATGAACCAGTATGAAAACAGGACAATACAGCATCACGCCCTCGTCACTTCATCTCCTGTTGCCATAGAGACACTGAATGACTTTGTGCGATTTGTCAATCAAGCAATATGTTTGTGTATATAAACATTTTGTGTAAAATATTTTAGGAACAAAGTGATACTCAGCCACAAAATCTCTGTTATACTATCTGATCTATTCTTCCTTTCTTCCACCCAGCTCTGTTTATATATTAATGTTCTGTTAGCTTGTTGGTTGATCCCCTCTGCTCTGCTCAGCCTGAAAATATGAGCTCTACTCTTTCCCTGTGTCACTGTTCCCTGCTCCTATAACCTCACATCCATATCTTTCCTTTGACTTCACTGTCAAGCATTTTATTTTGGGAAAGCTAATTAAGTTACTGCTTCCAATATGATAACACCATGCAGGTAATATTCAGCGCATTAACTGCCTCAGTATTCAGACAGTCTGTGCGGCTGCATGTTATTAAGTCTGTCTATACACGAAGCTCAACTCATTTTCAGGTGTGAAAGATTGTCACGGTTTTTGTAAACGGAGTGTGTGTCAGTACATGTGATTTGATAAGATGTGGCGAATGCAATCAGTATCATGCTGCATTTACAGAACTTATCTGAGGGATCAACGCTTCGTCTAAAGACAACAATAAACATTATTGTAAATGAACTGCACTTTTATGGTGCTTCTCTTGTCTTCTGACCAATCAGAGCTTTTCCTCGACATGTCACATTCACCCATTCACACAAGCATTCACACTGGTGGCCGAGGCGACCATACATGGTGCCACCTGCTGCTCAGTAACCATTCACACGCTCTCACACACTGATGGAGCAGCCATCAGCAGCAATTTGTCGCAGCCCAAGGATACTTTGACATATGTCCTGCTCCACCTTCTGAGCCACAGCCACCCAAAACTGCTGTGAAAACTGGACATGATATTGGACATAGCATAGCATATAAATGGACCTGCATTTGTATAGCGCCGGAGGCCAGGAGGAAGCTACGAGTCACATTCGTAGCGTCACTGAGTACAAGTCACATTCACACACACATTGGCCGAGGCTACCGTGCTTCTTTTAACACACTCACACACCGATGGAAGCATCATCGGATGAAGCATCATCGGGAGCAATTTGGGGTTCAGTATCTGCTCAAGGATACTTCACCATGCAGACGGGAGGGGCCGGGGATCGAACAGCTGATCTTCCAATAAGTGGACGACCTGCTCTACCTCTGAGCCACAACCTGCCCCGAAATAACCACTTTCCTTTTAACTCCACTACACCAGTGTTTTGAATTTATTTATTTTAATTCTTATTTTGTTTTTAATGTTCATTTTCATTTTAGATTAGTTTTCAGAATGGATTTTGTTGTTTCAGTTTGGTTTTTATTGTTGGAAAAAAAATAATTTTCTTTCAGTTTTCATTATAATATTGGGGGTATTTGTCAAGAGCAACACTTAAGAAGTTCAGAATTGGTATTAAAATACAAATACAATACTTTGTGAGGGTAATCAAGCTGACATACTTTAATCAAATTAACAAAGACTAAAATTAAAGACATTTCATGTACGTTTTAATTTTATTTCACTTAGTTTTGTAAGCACACATTACCATTTCAGTTAGATTTCATTTTTTCATAAAGTCTAGTTTTTACTTTTATTAAACTATGGGACTGTTCTTTACTTATCAGAGGAGGGTGGCTACAAACATTTCTCTTTGAGCCTCAATGACTGACTGGCAGAAAATGCATGACCCTCCCTCCACCATAAATAAGTTATTAGATTTTTAAAACTTACCATTTGAAAGTTAAAACTTAAAATTTGGGGAGGAAATCCTGGAGTTGTAGTCCGTTTTTCACTCTTTTCGTGCATGCTGAAACTACCTGCAACTCATACACTCTAAAGGTTTGCACAGAACTCCTTTAAATGCCCTAAATATGACCTGTAAAAATGACAAAGAGATGACCTCATGGGAGATTCAAACCCCACCCATCACGCACCAGGACACAGATCCTCCCCGTCCCACTGCACTCTGGCATCACATCAGGTCCCACCAGAGATTTTAATCATCTGCAACATTAAATACAGCTCATTTTAACTTCATCTATTCAGTCAGTACCACAGGTGATGCAGCGCAGCAAACCACCTCACCAACATCACAAACAGGACAACAACGGACAGTGAGAGTCTTCATGTCCTGACACTTACTTAAGTAATTGTATGACAGAGTAAAGAAAAAAAAAAAAAAAAAAAAAAAAGGGGGGAAATAACGAGGCAGAGGAGGTGTGGACTTCCTGTTCTCCTTGAAACCCCCACAAAGAAGACAGCAGTTAAACCTAAGTGTGAAAGACAGCATGTGGAGGCTTTTATCAAGCTGTGTGCCAAGTTGTTTTATCCCCACACACCTGTCACCCATGAATATTGATGGAAGAGCATGCGGTTTTCAGAAATGAAACAACCGTCTGCTGCTCACTCATTCTGCAGCCTTATGTGGCAGAATGCGCACAAACAAGCACATAAACACACGTGCACACACAGAGACACACCAGTGTATGTGCACAAGACCGTCCACATGTAAAATCTAGTCTAATGGCGAGTAGTGCTGTAACAGTTCGTGTACACGTGCCAAGACATCACAGTACAGGGGTCAGGGGTCAGTTCACGTGGCCCCGCACTGAATACATGGTACGTAGATTGATGCACCAAACCTTTAGCAACGCATGCTGAAGTTAGCACAACTAGCGGACTGTCACACTATTGTGAGCACAAATAACCAGAAATGAAAACACATCTGACATGCTAACATAGATTCAACAGCATCACCGAGACACGCCGATCATCTGAACGAGGAAAAAAACAAACATGTCCGTATCCCTGCTGCTTTCAAGCAGGAAAACAATGAAATTAAACTATTACTGAAGCAGCTGGCATTTAAATTAACATACAGCCAAAGTGGAACTAATCCCAACACTGCTCCTAATGCACAAGTTTGTTTTTTTATTATTCTGTTTACTTTAATTCATTCATTCATTAGCCATAATTAGCCGTATCTACTTAATGATTGCAGGGCGGGCTGGAGACTTTCCTCGCTGACGTTGGGAGAAATGCAAGGCACACTTTGGACAAGTCACCAGATAATTACAATTGACGCACATACACTTTTTCCACGAATGTGGGACCAGTTCCATTCTGGTTCCCATACCAGGACCGTGAACCGTTCTGAGCATTCAGACCAAAAATAGATCGGTTGGTACCTGAAGTGTGAGCGCTGACGACACCAGTGGGCGTGTGATATTCTACAGTGTGGGGGAGGATGGAGAATGCATCAGTGGAGGAGTCAAGTAAGAAACTGTCAAAGAGCAATGCAGTGGTCTCAAGTGGACCCGAACTAATTAGGTGGAAAAGGGGTTATAAAGACAGACAACCACTCACACTCACATTCACACCTACAGGCAATTTAAAAATCACCCATTAACCTGCATGTCTTTGGACTGCAGGGGAAGGCCGGAGAACCATTAAAAACTCTCTTGCTGTGAGCCGATCATACTAAGCTCTGCTAACCACTGCATCACCATACTACCCTATTCATTCAGTATTTTTAATTGCATAACATGACAGATGCGTTTCAGTTTTATAGCCTGTTGTGACCTGTTGCCTTCATACAGTGTAATATAGAAGTGTTTAAAATGTTCCTTATATTCAAAATGCAAACAGTTCGCCAAAGTCGACAGCAGGCAAAGTGCCACCTCAGTTGAGTGTCTGTTCAATATAAAAGAAAGCTTTTTCCCGCTGTACCAAACTCACACTGAATTGTGACTCCTGAACAAGGTTAGAAATTAGCACCAGCCACATGCTGGTGACATACGCAAGTGGCTGCTAGATTTTCTTGACTCACAACCAAAAAAATATCTTGAATTGTTGTGTGATCTTGTGCTGTCATTTTAGAAATTTTCAGTTTCATACATTTGCAGTGTGGTGATGTATAAATTATCTGCAATTTTCCTTCTTAATATTGAGATAATTGCTGCAGCTGTGTTGCCCAGCCCTACGCTGATCTGTCTCTAAGATTAAAGCTGGAATAATGAATTTTAACGCCATTTTTCAAGCAAAAACACCAAATATTCACGGGTTTGAGCCTCAAATTTGATGATGTTCTTTGTTTAATATGAGTAGGAATTGAACATTTGTGAGTCAGTATTGCTGGTCAGAAAAAACACAAAACACCACCTTGAGCTATTTTTATTCCCGAATCAAGAAAATAATCAATAATGAAAATAACTTGCAGATCAATTTCAGATAAAACAATTATCATTTTTGGTTGTTTTTACACCACAAATATCCTGTTTGCAGTTTCAGCATTACCAGTGAAAATTTTTTAGAATAAATAACCTCCAGGATTTTTCTTATCGCCTGACAAATGGGTCCTACAGCAGACTTTATTCTGCAGCCACAGACAGAAATGCGTCTGGACCGTCTCGGTGAGAGAGACCCGCTCTCTTTTCAATGACCTTATTCCCTCCGCTCACCCACTTGCCCTTGCACAAAGGAGCAGAGGAGCCTAACGGTTGCTGCGTCTGAGAATCATCAGGAGACGACTCACTTGAGGGACGAGGAGGAGCAGCCGGCTGTGCTAAATCAGAACCAAATTCAGCCCCGTGTGTTCCCATGCACAAAGAGAGAGGTGCGTGCCTTTAAAATGGAACACAGCTCCTCCTCGCCCCGTCCCCGCTTCAACTGTACCACGCTCCCACGAGGGAACAAACAAAGGAGCGGACAGTGTTGTCAGAGGCAGACTGGCTTGGGTTGCAACACAGTGAGACTCTCATATTAATTAGATTCATCACAATCAAAAGGATTTGCATTATTGGCCAAGTGTGTGCGCACATACAAGGAATTTGACTGAGGTCTTTCTGTCGCTCTCAATGTATATGTACAGAAAACACACAAGAACAATAAGCTGAACAAGGTAAACACAAAGGCTCGTCATTTATAAACATCTGACTACTATGTGCAAGTAAAGGATGGCAGTTTGGGTTATTTTTGCTATCAACAGCCCAACATCCAGCTTAATTTTTGAGAAATGATGTGAAATACACGAGGCACTTTCCTTTTAGTCCGGCGCTCCGTTGATTCAGTGAGCGCCAAATTATTCACAGCTAACCACTTAGAGGTGGTGAATTTTAAATGTTTTGTTGTTGTGAATACATTTTGTTTTCTGCTGGCGTTGCTAACAGATAGCCGGCTAGCCACATGTGGAAACATGGTGTTTACCACCCACCCTCCATCCGGTCTCCGCTGGTTTGTTACCCTCCGCCGTTCTGCACTGAGCACCACTCGAGTCGGGTTGTAACTCGCTGGCGGTGCGACTCTTTCATGATTACCACTGATTACAGTCTTGCTACCAGCTGGTCAACCATGTTTTGTCGCTGTGAAACATGGTGGCACCCTCCGGTCTCCCACCCAGGCCCCCAGGAAGTGCACCGGGCTTTGATGCCAATTTTCGTAGTGGACACACAGTGGAATTACAACTGTCGGCTCTGTCACGTGATGCCATTTAGCCAAAAAACAGACTGTTTCCCATTGGTGTACACAGCTCAACAGACATCTATAAATCAGTGGATATATTTTTGGCACATCGCAACCCCTTCATACATCCATGCTCCTGCAATGTAGCCCCAGTGAGTAAGCCGCTCCAATTTGAGCCGCAAAGCTCCTGTAGCATCGTTGACTATGTTAGCACTACGAGCCGTGCTGACACTGCTAACGAAGCTAACAGTGATAGTTAACAATGCTGAAAGTGGTTTGTGGCTCAAAATTGAGCAAAACTAACATGTAGACCAACAAGTGTAACTGGTAAAAAATTATCTTGGCAGCAAACCAATTGAGTTAATCCTTAACATCTCTAGTAAAAATAAAGCTAGATACACACACATATATAAACACAGTTAAGCTTGTAAACAGGCAGTACTGCAGACAGATACATGTCCATAGTGTGTCTTTAAACTATTACAAAATCTAATTTAGTTGTAACAAGGAAGTTTGGTGTTATTACACAGGGATGATTCCTGACACTGTGAACTGGTGTTGTGTTTATCACAGTGACGGCCTGTGAGAAGAAACTGTTTTTGTGTACGGTAGTTTTGGTGTCAAGTGTTGTGAAGCGCCTACTAAAGCGGAGAAGTTACTTTGAGCAGGTTGTGTCCAGGTGTGCAGCGGTGTTACCTGTCCGTTTCATAACCCTGAAGATGTTTAATTCCTGAGTGGAATCACTGCACCAATAAATCATTAATCACCTCCAAATCTAACCCTCTGCAGCTTCTCCTGATGAAACGTTTTCCCTTCTCTCATGCCGAGCATCCAGCTGACCTACTCCGCTGCGTCTGTGACATTGACATATTTACACTACTGTGTGTTATATTTAAGGTCACAACTGAATCCTCCAGCTTTTTCCACTCATTGAACCACATCATCACACTGATACCATAGCTACTGCATTTTCAGAGAAATACAGCTCACACATGAGACCTACATACAGGTAATGTGTTATAATGTTTGTATACAGTACTACTGAGTCAGACATCCCTTCACACAGAAAAAGCCATTGTCTACAGTTTACCACACTTCTAACCAAGGTTGCCAAACGCAGATGAATTTGACCGGTGGATTTTACTAACCTACCTACCATGGTGTCAGGTAAAAAGTTTAACCAACGACTGACTTGTTCCATGAAACAGTCGACTTAGTCACGGAGCGCTTTACCTAAGTAATGTAGTGTGTCCTCACTGCATCTTTTCAACCAATCCAAGTGAGAGTTTTTCTTTGTCTTCTTGTTTGTGTTTACTGGCGGACCGCAAACCAATCAACCATCGTTAAAGATGAAGACAAAAGCGCTTTTTAAATAGGAATTGTGCAAATTTGCAGGAAGCCCAATCAGTCTTTTTTTCAGCATTGGCAGTGTAAAAGCAAAATCGGGGAGCGCAGCAAAATGCCACTTACCTACTTACAGAATGTGCCTTTTTCGGGGCAATGGGGGGCGTGAGCAAGTAACAAAACGTGTAGCTCAGCGTGTGACGTAAACAGTGACATATTCCGTTGGACCATCCTTCACTGTCCCCACCGTTTCCCTCTTGCTACTAGCTGCTCGCTAAGTCCTGCTATCAGCTGTTTCCTGTTTATCCACCGCCAGTGGCTCGCACGTGTGGCATCATCAACAGCTCCTCCCACAAGTCTTCAACAGCCCCTCCCACGGCTGAAGGCCGCCTCGGTCTGTTCAAACTCAAAGGTTTCCACCAATAACATTCGCCTAAAATCTGGCAGTGTAAAAGGGGCTAAAAATTCACTGTGTTGAGTAGCGTCAGCAGTTAACGTTATCATGGGTGCGTTTGTTAGTCTAATTTGACGTATTTTAAGGACAATGTGGCGACATGTGGCCGATGTCACAGAGCCCACACATAAGGAGACAACGGCAGGTCATGAACCAAAAGTAGAAAGGAGATTTTTTAGTGATAAATAATAATTAATACTTTTTCTTTTGCTTTGGTGTCTGCTTTTTGTGTACATTTTAAGTGTATGCGTGATGAGGAGAATTACACATTGATTAGCATTAAATTAAAGATTAAACTGACACTTTTTATGAGAACAATGTGTATAAGTTGTTTTTTTCTTTGTACAGACAAACGTAACACTAAAAGGTACTTACACACAAAAGTGTGAAAACAGAATGGTGACTGGTGGAATAGTTAATTTCCAACACTGCATCTAACCTCCCACCCACCTAATGTTCTCTTTAAGGGATAAAATAATGAATATTTCTGTTAGCGATTAATCGTTTTTGTTTCCTTTTCTTCAAAGAAGGTTAACCATTGAAATTTATTTTTTTTAAAAACATCAATTACAATTTCTCATTGCCCAAGGTGATGTCTGTCCTATTAATCAAATGTAATTTTGAATGTCTGAATGGTGCAGAATCAAAAATGCTGCCAAAAGTACAGAATGTGTAAACCTTCAAATAAAAAGCAGCTGTATTGCATAACTGAGTCACGCTGTGTGCTTTGTATTTCTCCCTTATTTGTGTCACAGTTTGAGTACGATATTTTGAATGTATTATTAACAGCTTAGTTGTTTAAGAAACGGAAAAAGACAGTCATCGGATCAGTATGTCTATAGGCAGATATTCAAGGTTACAGTAATAATTTAATAAACTAATAATTTATCTTTATTTCCCTATAGATTTCTGGGGTCAACTGGTTGGTTATAATATGGAGAACAACAAGATGCAACTGATGCCCTCAAATGTAAAAAGCTCCCTTATGTAAACAACCGCTTGATAATGTCTTTAATTTGTTGTGCTTGAGATCTGTACACTTACTTAATAAGATTATTCTTAAGTACATATAATGCAGCCGGCAGTTTACCTGACTCCTCTACGCTAATCCACCGAAGACATAACAGACTCAATTGAAAGATGCAGTGTGTGTTCACAAGCTTTTATATTAATAAAACTGTAAGGGGCATTTTCAGGTGAGCTTTACCAGGCACAGTTATCGCAGAGGTACTGTACCTGAACTCGACTGATACTCCGGTGTAAACGTACAGCTGCCGTCTCAGCGTAACACACAAACCAAGAGAGGAATAAGAGAGGAGAGCTTTCCATCCCGGCTAACTGAGACGCTGATTGACACTAATTGAGACACTAAACTGAGATTCACCCAGACTGCTTAAAACAAAATTCTTCCGTCTCCACCCACAGAAGTGACAAATTGAAGATGGAAGAAAAAACACACACACACACACACACACACACACACAAACTGTCTTCTTAACAGCGGTGAGTGTGTAGAAAGTTCTGCTCTCTCATCCTACTCGCTTCTTCTTTTGGTAGAAAACAAAACATCACAGCCAGGCTGGGTGAAACACACTGTGTGAACCTTTATTGTTATTATTTCTAGGTATTAGAGTTCACATTTTTCACAGTCACCTTCCACCGCCGACACTTACAGCTGAACACGAACCCGTGACTCTGTAGTGAAAGGATGGTGAGTGAGCGATCACCACATACACGCACCTGCTCTCATGTTTGTAAAGCCCTTAGGTTATTATTATCTACATTTTTGTAGCTTCATTTGGAACGACTGAATTATGACAGAGATTTTACTCAAACTACAGCAGTTGTTCAGTTTTCTGGTTGATTTAACGCATCACTTTGATTCAATGCAGCATCATATTTGTGAAGATCTGGGAGGCAACCTGAGAAACAAAAGGTGTCTGATGCGATCGTTTGCCTCTAATTACTGGTTTGATCATCTTTTTGAGACCCACTAGACACATCAAGCACATTTACTGCAACGTGGGAAGTTTAGTCATGCACCAATCCTGAAACTCTGGGTTGATACTGATGTTCAAAACTGAGAAATCTTCTTTAGAAAAAAAAATAACTGAACTGTTTTAAAGTAATTCAGTCCATCATAACACAATTTTTAATTAGCATAATTATAATCATGCAAATTTATGAAACAAATCTTTTTAACAAGAAAAACACACTACTACTCCAAAAGCCATTTTACTATAAATCACAGCTCCCTCTCTAATATCTATTTTACACTGTAGTGAAAACATCGACATATTTCTCCTTCAAACAATTATATTTATTCAAGTTTCTCACCCAGAAACTAAATTTCACAAGATCACATTTCGCCACATCATGACACATTATAATTTACTTTTGCCCTATACTCATTTTTACTAAACAGAGCTTGAATGCATCATAATGTTAGTTGCAGCAAAGATACTCCATGACAACAGATAACGCATTACAAGCTGCGCCAGTGGTACGAAATCGTGTACAATTTCGTTCTCCTAGCTGGACATGGCTCTATCTCCCCCACATCCCCAACTTGTTTGGAAATGAAGTGAACATCTTGTGAATGGATGAAAGCAGATTCAAA
Organism: Epinephelus cyanopodus; assembly: GCA_026686955.1. NCBI lineage: Eukaryota > Metazoa > Chordata > Actinopteri > Perciformes > Serranidae > Epinephelus > Epinephelus cyanopodus. The sequence goes on from CM048915.1 coordinate 44,607,564, forward strand.
ACAGCTCTGTAAACAGTACAAATTTAACATTTGTTCCTTATTTTGCTGCTCGTTTTTATCCGCTAGCTTAACGTCTGATATTAATCAAATGTAAGATCATGTCAGTTGCTGCCAGATGTCACAAGGGTGTTGCTAAAACAGAGACATGTCTCGACTAAAGTTAATTATCTTAATTTTCTCCTTATTTGTGTGTCTGAAAAATGCCATTTCAATGTCAGAAGGGTTGGGGCTTGAGAAAAATGGGAACAATATTCACTTCAGAGACTATGTGAGCGAAGGAAATGGTCATAATATGTACTTGTGTTCAGTTTTCCCATTGGAATGAATGGACTCGGGGAGCAGTGGTGAAACCCACACGACACAGATACAGGAAATGAATCTGAAGTCAGCCACCGACTGCTAACAGCTAATAGCTAATGTTAACTAGCTCTCCTCCTGGCAATTTCAACACATACTTAATGTTTGCATGTAGCATTATCAGGGAAACATTAGGGTGCATCCCCTGATGCGTCGATAGTGACTTTACCACATCTTTTCATCGCAAAGGCCTTTTTTCTATTGTCCCCACGACAACATTGGTCTTGGGCCCTGCTGTTCTGCCTGTGCAAAACTGATGTGACACAATGGAAAATCATCTGCCACAGCCAACAGTTAAGTCATCTTACTTGCTGATAGGCTGATGGCAGCCAACACAGAGGATATTAGCTGATACAGGTGAACTGCAGATACATCTCTGTGTCCCTAGGAAAGTTATATGGAGAGTTATAAATGTATTAGTCACCCTGTTGCCTTTTAATGTTTTAAAAGGATAAATGCATTTGCCCTGCATCCTCTTCTATCAAAGCAAAATTCTTCTAAATAAAAAATGAAGCATTATTCTACCCACAGTTTCTTGATGGTGTTTTTTGGTTCATCCACTGACAATACACACCAAGCAGGTTTTGAGTATGTCGTGCATTTACACTGGAAAATTCATTGTACTTAAACTCAGTCAATATGAATACTGAAATAACTCAGCTTTTGAGTATGTTGTTGAAGTAATGCACAAAGGAAATGAAGGAGCTAATCACAACTGCAGGAAATCAGTGGGAGGAGATAAACAGCTCGAGGAGCACCTCAGAAACCAAAAAATAACTTGAAAAAACATTTTGCCAACTCTTTGATAAGTTTGATTTGAAGTGTCCTTCATAGGGCGCAGTTTGATTGACATCCAGTTGATGTCAGTTAGTGAGTAATGTGGAACTGGGGCACAGCTACAGTGTCTTTCTTTTCTTAAATATCAAAAACAACTAAGTCTAATCTGAGAATGATTGTGATTAGTTATCTGCTGTGCAAACAGAGTACACGTACAAAACCTGCAGCTGAAACTTGATTAATATTAGGTTGCATTAAATTATTTACGAGACAGATGAAGATGTTTGCTGTTAGGATTAGTCATGAAAAAGCAAACTTCAGTTGTTATCGTTTCCTATAAAGCATTCAACAGTCCATATGCTTCCACCAAGCTCCCATCAAGAGCTCAGGGCTCTGAAGCCACTTTGACATAGTGGTAAAACTATGGAAATTACGACTTCCGGGTCCATCACACTGGGCCCAAAATGACTTTTTCCCTTGAGACCTACATTGTGAATCAGCAAATACATTCTCTTAACGCCACAGCCCCCTCTAAATGACTCTTCTCACTATTGGGATTTCATCCATCTGGTCCAATAACATTTCAAACGTCCAGAAGAGCAGCATGATTTAATCATTTTATCCCCATTTAATTTAGCACAAGACCAAACCAGAAGTTAGCCGCTTGGCTGGTGGAGGTCTCTAGTGCGCTTGCTGTATGGACCCATGATGCAGGAGAGTTGGGTAATTTTGTACCCGAGATGTCAAACTTTTTGGCTCCATGCGCCAATGAGCAACTTTTTTAGGAATGTTTTTTAGGAACTAATATGTTGTTTGGTGCAAAAACACTATCAGTGGTCACTTTATTAGGTAAACTTATAAATCTAAAGCAACCTAATACAAAAGTCAGCTGTGAATTCTGCCTTTATAAAGCTGATAATGTTCAGTTTTCATTGATACTGTCACAGAGGTGGTAATTTGTGGTGTGTTGCGGCACCAGGTGCTCCAGCTTCCTCCCACAGTCCAAAGACATGCAGGTTAACTGGTGACTCTAAATTGTCCGTAGGTGTGAATGTGAGTGTGTCAGCCCTGTGATAGTCTGGTGACCTGTCTTGGGTGAACACCGCCTCTCACCCAGTGTCAGCTGGGATAGACACTGTAGTGAAGACTGGGAGGTGTTTCTGTTGTTTTAAAAACATGAGGAACATAAGAAACACTTTATCAATTTGAGTACACCACAACTAACTATAAACCTAATAATAAACAGAGATGAATTACAACTTCTCTGATAATGTCATCAAAAACTGATACATCTTCCCAAATGTGGAATCTGTGGCAGTTCCACTGTGCTGGGTGATACTGAAATGTATGGGTGTTCCTAATAAAGTGGCCAGAGAGTGTGGTGTCACTGCTTATCTGTCCTGATTTATTATTAAACACCACATTCCACACGTTTGCTCTTGCATTTATCTACAACAGGTGGATCGTTGAAATCTTATGTCACGCTGTCGCCTCGAGTTAAAACATTACGCTGACACAAAGGGATCGTCTGCACCCTGTGATTATCACAAAAGGTTTTTAGAAACGTACAGCAAGTTGGCTTTGAACTTTAGCAGTTCAGAAATGGATATTAATTGTCAGATGTAAACAAAAATGACCACGTATTACTACTGGAAACACTTTATCATTATTACCAAATAAATTATCAGAGGTGTAAAGGTGTGGTGTCACGGAAAGGTCGCGTTTAATGACAACACTTGCTGGTATTTATCTCTCCATTGTTTTCTGTACAAACAGCAGGTGACATGTATTTATCCTTCATCAGTACGAACATAAAACCACAAATCATTTGGTAAATTATTGTACTTAGCATGCTGTGACATATTCAAATTAGGGATATGTCAGCGAGTCATTTAAACATTGCTACCCTTGGAAGTCAGCGCCAGAAATACAGGGTGGTTAAACTTATTTAAATTATTATGATTTAGTGCAATTGTGTTCGCCCAATAAAAAAAGATTTATTTTCCTGAAGAATAATATCTTCAATAGATGTTATCTGTTAACTCTTTGATAAAGTGATAAAGATATTGTGCCATGTTCACAGTGTCTGATGCAAAGTTTAAATCTGACTTGGTTAAACGTGATTAACTATTTGAAATGGCTCTTACATTGAATGCAATATTTGTCTCAGACAGTGTCTCAGTTTACAAATGAAGCTGTCCTCAATTTTGGCTGTTTTCTCTGTGTTGTCTGACTCTTACTCGACTAGTCGACGAGTCTGAGTTTTAACTTCCGTTTAAACGCCAGGTAAGCTAGTCATTAGGAACATTCCTAAAACAAATGCACACTGCTGTCTCTACTCCTGCTTCAACGGTCAGCTGTCTCAACAACTGAGAAGGTGGCAAAAGTTGTTTTTTTTCCCTCGCCCAAGCAACTTCTCTTGATGATGGAGTCAAAGTGCAGCTGCAGTTCTGCAAGCAGGCCGTAAAAAGTGGCACAAAGAGTGAAAGAAGTGGCGAGACACTTTCAGACTCTTCAGATAGCCTGGGCTGCATGTCACCAACACATCGTCCACATGCAAACAACACAGCAACACCAAGGCAAAGCGAGGCGCCTTGTCCCCTGCGAGGTGGGTCGATGTACTGCCTGGTGATCAAACCCTGAGGAGACCTGAACCAGCAACCTTTAAAGCTCATTACAAATCTAAACGGATGAGAAGAAATTAAATACATCCTCATGTGCAGCTGCAGAGCCTTGCGCCAAATACAGATTTAAGGGGAAATATGTGGAGGACAGAGCCATCACTGTGGAGTCTGAATATAATGGGAAAACTTATTTTTCATATTTAAACATTTAATGCAAATAAAGTCAGAGCTCAGTGGTTGGAGTTAGCTCTTGGCACACCCTTTTGTCTGTTGCCCAGGGGGGTGTCACACCTGGCCAGGTGAAAGCATGTGGACAGACGGACCAACACCACCACGACACAACTCCACATACATGCATGACTCATTGTGTGGCCGCACACACACCTGGCTGCTACAGCTACACACGTTTCAAGAGGCTAACAGGCTAACAACCTAGCTTACACCTCTTTGAGGTTTTGGCTATATAATCAATGCTAGCAGACGCAGGGGCTAACAGGCAGCAGCTAGCTTGAATGTTGCAAGCCGCTGGATTGCCACAAGTTGGGAAGAGCGAGCTGGGAGGAAATAAAAAGAAGTTCCCGGCGAGCAGAAAGCGGGATGAAAAACACACAACACACACGGACAGAGAGACGGAGACACTGTGTCCTATTTCATGTTAGCACCCCGCTGCTACCGAGCTAGCTTTCTCCGCTAGCTCTGTAATGTCACTGCATCGCTGTTGTAAATACATTATAACAGCCCCTCTCCTTTACACGTGTGGACAGCCTCTAAAAACTCCTTCTCGGGGACATCTCTCCACCGAAAAACCCTCCCCGGCGGACTGCTCACCTGCTCCGGACACCGGACACACGCTCTCACCGGCGAGACATCACCCCGGTTAGCCCGAAAAAACACTGGCGCTTTTTATTTCCAAGGACACAAAATCGCCATGACAGTTTAGAAAAATGCATAAAAAATTAGCAGGCAGGGGAGGGAGGGGAGAGAGGAGAGAGATGGGGAGGTGAGGGGAGGAAGGAGGGAGGGGAGAGGAAAGAGGAGGAGGAGGGATGAAGAGAGGAGGAGGAGGAGTGGAACTCTGTGCAATATCTATTTAATCCACATAAAGCTCGCAGCTCCGCGGAGTTTATTCAGTCTGGATGCCGGAGTCCTGCACTGTTTGGCCACCACAGTCCAGTCTAGACACACACACACACGTCTGCACAAAGACAAGCCGCATTCAAAAGTTAAAGGGCGCTTCTTACCTAAAATGGCCACTGCAGCAGCCAAAACACAAACAGCTTTTTTTTTTTATTTGGTGGAAGTTTAGCGGCAGCGGCAGCAGCAGCGGCGGCGGCGGCGGTGTGGCTGCTGCAGCCAGCCTAACCTTACACCATTTGGACCCAGCAGCAGCTCAGCGTTTCAGATTTTTCCATTGGCTGCAGCCTAGCGCAGCTGGCTCCGTGCATGTTTCCATTGGCCCTGCAGCTGTCAAGCAAAGCAAACCCGAAGCGAGTCTCTCCCGGGTTTGTCTGAGAGCTATCGCGGCAGCCCCAGGCAACACCATTGTGTATTGTGTGCGTTTTTTTCCTCTCTCCCTTCCTGGTGCTTCGCATTGATGTGAGCCTCGCTTGCCTGTTGTTTAATCTAGGTGGTGGTGTTGTTCTGTTGTTGTCCTTACCGCAGACTTGCAGGGAAATCCTTCTCGTACCGGGGGGGAAGCTTCCCACCGCACCGCGCCGCACCGCACCGCACCGCCCGGCTGGCTGGCTCCTGCTGTCATTGAAGGAAAGGGGGGAGAGAAAAAACAAGAGGGGAGCGTTCAGCTTTCAGCTTTCAACCCCCCCGATGCAACAAAACGAAGGGGTTTACATTTCTCCTCTGCTGGCTGCATCCACCAATCATGTCGCCTTTTACTCCTCCATCATTACCGGGTTTGAAGGGCGGAAGAAAAGAAATAAGACATTCCACGTCTTTTGCAGATCAGGTTGCGTTTCCCGGATGTTCCGTGTGTTTGGTGGACTTACAACGCGAGCTGCTGTGTTTATTTAAAGGACATGCAATGTGCGCTTGTGTTCAGGGGTCTCTGGTGCTCTAATGCTGAGGAGGATTTGTTCCCTTTGAGGACACACAACTTGTCTCCGTGCCCAACTTCACCTGGAGTCCTCTCTGCTCCACCCTCCACTCACCGCTGTCTGTGTTTGGAAGAGTTAAAGTCACATTTTTATAAAACATAAAATAAAAATAGCAGCATCCATTCATACCTAGCTGAGACACCACACCCTATAGCAACATCTGACCACAGAGTGACCAGTCGAAACTGTACAGGCTACCGTGGTCAAGACAAACTGGGACGTTGTGGCCAGGACATGTTTGACTCCAGACATCTTTTTGTTTGTGGTATAAACGTGTCACAAATATCTGTAGGCTCGATGCTCCTGTAAACAAATATTTAGTTTAAAAAAGCAGTCGAGGTCCATTTGCTAGATTTTTCTGGAGCTTTCAGCCACATCACGTTTGTAATCAGTCTTTGCTCAGTTGACGTGCAGGCTCAGCACTCTGGCTGTTAATTCATCCTTATTAATGAACTGTCATCCTGCTGCAGTGACGTACAGGTGACACTCCAAGGTGTGTCGGTACACTGTGACACCACCGTGTTTACAGGTGCAACAGAGCACGCCTGTGCCCACACCAAAACATACTTTGAACCCAGGTGGCCTTTTTTAGAGACGCTCTCCTCATGTTTTAAAGACATATACAAGTACCCTTTAAAGCAGGGGTCAAAAAATAAGTCGTTTCCACCAAACACTTTCAGTATAGTATCACTGGAACCAAAAGTAACCCTTCAGACATGGTACCTAGACCCTAGTCTGTTTAGCGTTTCCACCTCAAACAGTACTCTTTCATGTGGGCGGGGTTGTTGTCACTCACTGCTCCGTCCAGCGCTCACTGTATTTCCTTCTTTATCAGTCTGCACCTCGTTTATCGTCCACAGAACGAGGCTGCACGGCAACATTTTCAGGAGCAAAATAAAAACAGGCTGCAGTGAGATGGGATATTTAAAAAAAAAAAGTTTGTGCATTTAGTACTTCTCAGGCAAGCTCAGGGGTTTAGTGTTGCCGTATCCCACAGGAATGACGCTTAGCGATGCTTTTTATTTTCTCAGAGAGAGGATCAGAATATGCTGTTAACATAATCGGGTCGAAACTGATATTTTTAAACACTCATTACTAAAATATCCACTCATTACTAAAAGTCTGTGTCATCCAAGAGAGACAAAAAAACTGAAGTGGTGGTGAAATTTAAGGTGCGCTGATGGATTCACGTCATCAACTCATGCAATGAGTAACATTACAAGTAAACATTCCACCTTAAAAGTTGCTAGCAGTCGGCCCAGTGAAGAAGTTATTTTTTCTGCTGCTGTGAGAGGCAGCATCCACAACTTTTCACAGTGGAAACATAAAGAAAGCGTACAGACCTGAACTTGGGTATAGAGCCCATATTGATCTCAAATGGGCCAGACCAGTGAAAGCATTGCATAACCTACAAATACCCCCCAAATGTTCCCTTTCTTCAGTATGAAGAAGTACACTGTGAAAATGTTAATTTACAAAACAGACGGTAAAGAGTCTGAGATGTCATAAGTAAAATAATTGCAGTCTCAGCAATACGTCTCAGTTTTTCCACATTCAGTCTCACTGTCATTACATGTGCATTTTTCCATACATTCCCACCCATGTGCAGTCCTGCTGGCATCACACACCAAAGCTGAAGCTACTGAGGAAGCACATTAACTCGTCCCCGGCCTTACAGACCATTTACAAATCTTAAGTCTTGGCAGCGCCGTAGCATCAGAGTTCCATCAATATATTTTTAGGACAGTGGTTCCCACCTGCCGAGTCGTGGTCCCATTTTGAATCAAGCTTGTAAAAAACACACTTTATTTTTAAGTCCAGTGGATTTCCAGCCCAGAGCATTTATTTTAAAGTGCCGTTTTCTGCCACACTCACAGACATGCTTGACAGAGACAGCAAACTAGCTTAATGACATGGCCAAACATAAGTGTGACGCTGAATGTATTAAACTGTGGGACCTTGAACTAATGACTAAGGAGAAATCTGGCACCAGTGGCTGAACCTGATGGGAACCACTGTTTTAACATAGTGGTGTGATACTGTCACAAACTGGCTGCATAAATGTGACAAGCAGGGAGTCCGCACAAAAGATTTAGTTAAAACAAGCATCATTTATTGAACTAAGATTAACTCAAACAATGGAGTGTGTAGGACAGAAAGTCAGCAATGAAAGCCAAGCATGGATGTGTTTCAGGTGTGCCGCAAAGGTGCTGAAGGTGCAAAACCAAAAAGCAAGGCTCACATCCTCCAAGCACTCCTATTCCTCTCCCTAATTTACAGAAATCCAGAACCATTAATGTGCAAATATTGCTCATTTTAAAGATGCAAGCTCTCTCCCGCTTCACTGTAAAGTCCGTTCTCAGTGTTTGTGCACTGTAGGCATCAGGGTTTCCATATTGCTCCTGGCTAAGTTGCACACTGGGTTAAGATTGGCTTCCAAACTGCTTGAAGTGTCAAAAAAATACATGCTCATACATGTGTTAACTCAGATTTCATCAGCAATGAGTAACTGTCAGACCTTCAGGGGATGAATGTGAACACAAACTCTGTACATGTGTCGTTCTGCACAGTGAAGCTCAAACACACAGATAAACTGACAATAAGGTGGAGAGAGACTTTAAAGAGGGAACTTCAGTATTTTTAAACTGGGACCCTATTTTATCATGTTTATCTGTCTAAGTCGTGGGAACAACAGTTTTTGAAATCCAGTATTGAGCGACAGGGCTGCAGCCAGCAGCAGCAGAGCAGGTTGCAGTGAAACCACTCAGGGCAATTGGCACCGTCAGTTTACGTCCACTTAAAGTGCTTGTTTTTGTAACTGACAGGCTCAGATGGTTATTGTCAGTGTCTGACAACATTATGAAAAGCATCCCTACAAAGAGATGAATATTTTTCTTTACCTTTTGCCTGTTGTTATTGTGTGTAATCAAGTCTCACGCAAGGAGAAGTCTCATTCTGAAATCTTTAAATCAGCTAAATATTCAGCCGTGACACTGAAAATGTTTTATACAACAGTTAGCTAGGCTAGTGTTGTACTCCAACAAAACACACTCTTCCTGACACTCCTACAACAAGGCACCTCTTGCAGGATTTCAGAACGAGACCTCTTGAGCAAGACTGGGTTACACACTATAACAAACACAACGGATTGAGCCAAAGGTAAAGCAAAATGTTAATTTCTCTGTAGGGTTCCTTTCCATAAAGTTGCCTGACACAAAAAAACAATAGGGGCCTGTGAGTGGCAGAAACAAACACCTTTAGTGGATGTAAATTGATGGTGCTAACATGCTCAGGGTGGTTACACTGCAGTGCTCTCTCTCAATACTCAACTGATTTAACAAATAGTTGTCTTCAATGGTCACTTAGACACAAAACATTGGAAAATAGAGTCAAGGCTGAAAAATACCAAAATTTCCTCTTTACCAATTTCTTTTTTTAAAGTCAAACGATCGAGATTCAAAGTTCAAAAACTTTTAAAAGTCCTGAAAGTGCTTTGGATAAAATCATAACAGAGCTCATATATCAACACCTCCATATTCATGGCAACTAAGCAAACTACAGCCACCGATAAGGACCATGTGACATGATTAAAAGTGGACCTTTAGTAGGGACTGCTTTGTCAAAATTTGAACATGCATTAATTGAATGCATCGACAGGCTTATATCCAACCTGTGAGATGCTCTGTCTATGCTATACACAGAGCGTTGACTAACACCAGACAATTATTAACACAAAGTATAAAAGCAGCCTTGTTCTTCAACAGTCATGTGACGTCAGTTATGCTCAGGTCAGACAGCTTGTGATCCTGAAACTGCTTGATCAATCAATTTGTGTTTTTCACAAGTTGAAATTCATTAACAAGACCCAAGTTGTGTTGAGGTCCATATTAAAGAGACAAAAATACATCCTCTTATAGATATTTTGGAGATATCAGCTGTAGAGGTGTCTGCCTTCTCTCCAGCATAATGAAACTAGATGACACTCAGCTTGTGGTGCTCAAAGTACCAAAAACACATTAGAAACAGTCCTTGTTGTGAGCAGTGTCATGTGGGAACTGCTCTCTTCTACCGATGTACACCTGCCAACTGCATCACTTCACAGAAGGAAGCATGCATCTATGCTAGCTACCGTTACAACTCGGCCGAGGAGGACGCCATTCATTTTACATCCGTGCTGTTACGAGCATGAGCCTCTAGTCCATGAGTAGATGCACGTTTCCTTCTGCCCGGTGATTGTTGGTGGTTGTAGTTTGGTAGAAAGAAAAATGTTCCCACTTGAAACTACTTACAAGGTCTGTGGATTATATTGAGTAACGGGGTCATGACTCCTAGAAAGAGACATTGCTGTTGAGCATCACAAGCTGAGTGCCATCTAGTTCCATTATATTCAAGAGAAGGCAGACATCTCGACAGCTGATATGTCCAACACTCTGCCAAAGAATCCAGATTGATAAATAGCACTACAGGTAAGAGGACAAATCTGTATTTTTTTGGGAGGATAAACTGTCTCTTTAGGAGCGAAATACAACTTTCTCGTTAACATCTGGACCGACTAATCTCATCTGTTTGGTTTAAAGCATGACGGGACAGACTGAGACGATAACCCTGTCTGCTGCATTTGCTTCACTTCACAAGATTTCTGAGTGCTGAGGTTTGAATTTTTCAAGCAGTTATCTCTTGCTGCAGTTTAAGTTGCTCAGATGAAAGCACTGAGACCTGAGTTTATTAGAATACAAGGTTACAATGAAAGTCATTCTGTGGTGATGGGGATGTCAGATATAGCGTCTTAGCATTCGGTGGATGTTCTTCATAGATGTGAGCAAACTGTTACAGAGTGTGTTGTTGACCTTTGTGTGTTACAGTGAGGCTCGCAGCAGCATCACGGGTCATTCACTCCTTGTATGGAAGAAAAACCTCACAGTGGTGAGGCTCTGCTCCATGCGCCACCTCACAGAAAATGAACTGAAACCTTTTCTGCATCATTAATGTCTGAAACTAAATTAGACATACCTCATCATCCACCAGGCAACAGTTAGCTTTGTAAAATGGTGCCTCATAAAATTGATTCACACTGTTTGTTACCACCCAGGAAATACATTTTCATTGTGCGTTGTAGTGGAGGAGCAGGAATGAAGACCGGATAAACCAGTTGGTGAAGCTGATATGTTAATGAAATACACCCCCCAGAGCGACTTAAACATGTCTTGCTCACAGAGATTTTTTTCTGCTTCTCCTTTGTCTATTTTACCTTTTGAAATACTTAATTTTTTTTATCACCTACTGTGTTGCATTCTTTTTTTCTGCAAATGTTTTAGGTGGGTTTTTTTTCAGAAGATGCCGTTTGAGCTCTAGAAATGTTTCTAATCATTGATTGTTTTTTTTTATTAAGTTTACCTATCTGATAGGTGGAGGGAAAAGGATGTGACGTATTCACATTCAGTTATCAGCCTGTGAAGCTGGGGATACACGTCTCTGACTCTCGGACAATCAGCACCAGTTCCCTCCAAGGCTGCGTCCTCTTCCCTCTGCTCTTCTCCCTGCACAACAACATCTGGGCCTCCAGTTACCAGTCTGTCAAGCTCCTGAAGTTCCCGTTTGACACCACTGTCACTGGGCTCATCTCTGGCTGGGAAGAGTCTGCGCACAGGTGAGGTACTGGCTACCTGGGCTCTCATTTCTAAAACAGTGCGTTAAATCCAAACTAAAAATGTACGAACAGACAAAAGCCAAAAATGGCAAACACCAAAAAGTACCAATGTCTACAATCAGACTTCTGCCTCACCAATTTCCTGTCTCCAAAATGTTCGTAAGCATGGGTCAAAGTTTCTCCCATCAAGTCTGTTTGTATAGATCATGGTCATGGGGGCAGCAGACCAAGCAAAGCACCCCAGACGTCCCTCTCCCCAGCGACACTTTCCAGCTCCTCCTGGGAGACCCAAAGGCATTCCCAGACCAGATGAGATATGTAATACTTTCGGCGGGTTCTAGGTCTGCCTCGGGGCCTCCTACCAGTGGAACGTGCCCCCAACACCTTTATCAAGAGGCGCCCAGGAGGATCCTGATCAGATGCCCGAACCACTTCAACTGACTCCTTTCGATGCAAAGGAGTAGCGTCTCTGATCCAAGCTCCTTCCAGATGTCCGAGCTCCTCACCCTATCTCTACGGCTGAGCCCTGCCACCCCACGGAGGAAACTCATTTCGGCTGCTTGTATCCGCGATCTCATTCTTTCGGTCAGTACCCAGAACTCATGGCCATAGGTGAGGGTTGGGACATAGATGGATCAGTCAATCGAAAGCTTCGCCTTCTGGCTCAGCTCCCTTTTCACCAAGACGGTCCGACACAGTGCCTGCATCACTGCAGAAGCTGCACCAAGCCGCCGATCCATTTCACGCTCCATTCTACCCTCACTCATGAACAAGACCCCCAGATACTTGAACTCCCTTGTTTCGATACAATCCCCTCTGGCAGGAGGCTGCAGTCCATCAGGACCAAAACCTCACGCCACAAAACAGTCTCTTCCTGACCTCATCAACAAGGTCAGGGACCCCCATTGATATGGACTCTTGTCGCATTTATTGAACTGGCATCTCATGGTGCAGATATTTACACTAATGATGCATAATAAGCATTGTAATATTTCTCTGTTAAGTGTGATGAAGCATGAGTAAGAACAAGAGAGAACATGTCGTGCCGATAAACCGTAAATTTGAGGTTTTATGAAACCCCAAAGCTGACATGAGGAGGCTACAGTTGCTCAGAGGCAGTTATGCACAAATAGTTATCAGGTTTACAGACGAGCACATTCATTTACATGTGAGACATGCAGGGGATGCTCGTAATCAGAGTGACAATGAGGCGGGAAGAAGCTCAGCGTGTTTCTTTAGGATATGTTTGCAGGACAAACCGCTGTGACAGGGATCCAACACGTGACCTTTCAAACCACGAGGATACCTTCAACACACGTCGTTAGAAAAAGCACAGTGTACTGTATTTGCCTGTGACGGTGCCTTTGTATTGACAGAATCGCAGTACCTGTGTTTACCCTCAGCTGCGCCAGTGATGTTCTTTCAGGTTTATTAGACTTAAGGTCATGGTTGAAATGCTTAACGTCCCTTTAGGCAGTTATGAAAATCATCCAATAAAGCAAAAGTAATTTAAATGGCATGGTTTAGATATTAGAGTTTGGATTTAGAGGTCAATGAGCAGACGGGTCGCTTGGTGATGTAGAAAAGGCAAAGATCATAGATACAAAATGAATTCTATGTTCACAAGTTACATGGGTCTGTTATAATTTCAGACTGAGCAGATGCAAAAAACTGTATTTAGAAATATCACACATCTTCACTGGCTGCTTTTTCAGAGGTGTAAACTCTGTCAGTGCACATGTATCATCCTTTTAAGGGCTCAGCAAAGACTTTCTGCTTCTAAAGGTTAATTTTTTTCCACAACTTGGCCATGATTTTATATTTATATGCACTACGTTAACTCTGCTTTTTCATGAGTGCTACATAAACACTATTACTCTAATTGTTATTATTGCGATAACATAATAAAGCTCTGATTTTTCAAAGACTTGCATTTGTCTTTTGATTTACAGACTGCTTGCACTAAGATCTGTGTTTATAAGCTTTTGCAGATCTGAGAGGCCTCATTAGGAAAAGTGTTTTGCTCGATTTCATTACACGGTCATTTCAAAGAATAACGTAATCACAATCAACGGCCTATTCCCGGGGTAATGATGGAAATTAGTTTTACTTTTTGATGAAACAAAGACAAATAGACTACTGACTCTAACACCAAGATAACTTTGTTATGATCTGCAGCTTTGCCCTGCATTGCATCATGAGCCCAGTTTTTATGTCTGTGAAAATAATGAGTATATGACTTTAAAATCACACCGGAGGACAGCCAATATTATCAGATCATCACTCTGCTCACATCCACTCAGCCTGAAATGAAAGAAGCTGTTTTTCACTCTTAGTGGTGGTCCTATAAAATGGAATCTCACATTTGAACATACTCAGCCAAACTGACGTTAAATGGTTAATGAACACAATCATTGGTTGCTTTATTCAGTGAATTAGAATTCACTCTACTCTCAGCACTTCACTTGATGCTAGGCTCCTATGTCAGCCTCACCTGGCTGTTTATGTGAATGTGAAGCCGTTAAGATTGTGTTCTTGGTGGTGGGCATTGTGTCAAACAACACTGGTCCCCATAAGATAAACTTTATTTATATAGCACCATTCAAAATTCAGTTACAAAGTACAACTAACGTGTCATAAAATGTCACCTAAGTAAAAGATAAAATAATTACGGTCAAAACTAAAATCAAGATAATAAATGGGAAATAAAATTAATAAGCAATAAAACACACAGACTGCTCAGATAAAGTCAGGATATGCTTTCTGATATAAGTACGTTTTTAGGAGAGACTTAAAAGAAGCCAGTGACTAAGACAGCCTCATATATGCGCCGAAATAAAAGATGAAAATATAGATGTCTGGGCTTAAGATGTGCAGTTTTGGTGACACTATCCCCAGTAGAAACGCAGCAATGTCTCACTAAAAAACACCCACGTTTGGTGGCTAAAAGAAAAAACCTGCTGGAAACGCAGCAACGGGTTTTTGTTGTTTGTTGGTCTCGAACATAAACTGTATAATAAAGATGGACAGCATGACAGCTCCCTGAAAGTGAAGCCAAAACATCTCAATCACCCTCTGGCAGTAAAATACATTTTTCCCCGAAGATGGTTTCTGTCTTTTAGGAGCATGTTCTTTGCTATGAATCGCTCGCTACTGGTCAGACAGGTGTACGGGCGGCAACTCATGTTGTGGAGATCACTACTGTGCAGACTCTGGCTCCAGATTAAGTCACCAGGGTAAGATGGTGGCAGTCCTATCTGGGATATTTTGGCTTCATTTTTATTTGGTGGGAGGACTCAGAGACACGTTGTCTATCTTTATATTCAGTAACTGTCCTCAAACAGTGGTCTGCAGCTTGGCAGGCGTCTCGGATTTGGGTTAAAACCCTGAACACTAACCCTTAATCAGAAAATATGTCACTCCCAAAACATTGGTGATTTATTTGAAACATACAGATGTAAAGTTTCAGTGGTTTGCAGAAACCTAGAATGCCAAAAACATTTTCTTCTGGTGCAAGTTATCATGAGCAGAAAGGAGAGAGCTGCTCCTGCAAAGGGTCAAACTTCATCAACCAACAGTGCAAGAACCTTCAGTAACATCCATACTTATTATAAAACACACACAGAGTAACTAACAGTATCCCTCCTTTATCAAGTACTGTGAGTGTGCTCTTGAGCAAGGCACACACTGCTCAGCTGCCACTGCAGTGGATCACTCTCTGCTGGAAACAGAACAAAGTGGTTCTGACAAACAGAACCTCCCCTGATATGCAGGTGGGAAATGATTGGCTTGATATTTAAACACAGAACATAAATTTCAAGAAAAAAAGGTCACTTGCATCAGACTTAAATTCTTTTTACTCCACTCTCAGAAATACAACTGGGTTTCTTACTGAACTAAATGGGGACTTTAATCTTTTGAGTCAAAAGTGTGTTTGACAAAGTTTATTGTTGCTTTTATTTTACTTAAATAATATTTAAAAAAAATTGTATTAAATGAACCCAGATCACAAAATTCAATTACAATCTGTTTCCCTTCAATGATTCAAGACATTTTACAGTAAGTTCAGCTAAGATGCAACATTTGTTTCTGAACAGTTGAGAAAAAGCGTTTCATCAGTCTCTTTTGTCTGTTATGTGACATAAACAAAAGGAGAGAGCACAGGTGAGTTCATTAAGTTGGTCACTATCTTATAAACTCAAGGTCTGCTACTACAGAAAGGGAGAATGTTTGCAATTATTATTTTCTAAACTTTTTATCTGAAGTTCATGAGTTAATTGTCTCATTACCTCAGTATGACAAAAGGTTATTTTCTGATGAGAAAATAATAATGGCAAAATGAACAAGTTAATAAAGAGCCGATCTTGTCACAAGTCATTATGAAGTCTTCTGTAAACTGCACAATTTATTTGCATTTAATACGTCTTGAATCTACAAATATTCAGTTACCACCAGAATTACCACAGTTAAACTCTCATAGTCTTATCAGTGGAACTCAGCACTTCCTCTGTTCTGCATTTTCAAAGAATCAGAAACTCTTCTTCTCCTTTTTTTCTGTGTGCTGTTAACAGTCAAACATTAAACACTGTTTCACTGTTTTTTGTTGAATCTCTCTCTAGTTTTTGATATATATAACGTTTGATATACACTCACCAACCACTTCATTAGGTACAACTGTTCAACTGCTCATTAAAGCTATAATAGCTAATCAGCCAATCACATGGCAGCAACTCAATGCATTTAGTCATGTAGACATGGTCAAGACGACCTGCTGAAGTTCAAAGTGAGCATCAGAATGAGGAAGAAAGTTGATTCAAGTGCCAGACGGGCTGGTCTGAGTATTTACAGAGGATGGTCCCAAAAAGAGCAAATATCCAGTGAGCCAAAATGCCTTGTTGATGCCAGAGGTCAGAGGAGAATGGCCAGACTGGTTCAAGATGATAGAAAGGCAACATGAAGTCAAATAACCACTGGTTACAACCAAGGTCAGGCTTCCATCTCTGAAGCAACAACACCTTGTCCAACCATGACAATAGAAGATTGGAAAAACGATTTCTGCTGCGACATTCAGATGGTAGGGTCAGAATTTGGCGTCATGGATCCATCCTGCCTTGTATCGATGGTTCAGGCTGCTGCTGCTGCACCTAATATAGTGACCAGATAATATGGTATTTTTAGTCATCACTGTTGGATCTTGCACCATACGGGGCTTGAGCCCTAACGAGGCAGTTTCTCTTCTGCGTTTTTGTGTGTGTGTAAGAACCCAATGGCCTCCCTTCCCACATGGCTGCTGAGTATCACCAAACACATCGTTTAGCTCCTAATAATCGATCCTGTGTCTCGTATCACCTTACCAGCTGTCACACTGTACCTGGACATGTAATCTGAGTGAGGTCAGGGGTCTTGATGTGCTGAATGTCTTAAGTTTCTGAAGTATTTTACTTGGCAAAATATTTTCTTTATACAAACATAGCAGAGATCATTGACAAGTTCTGAATTACTTTTCAGAATTACTTTTTGGAGTCATAATGTTTTGTCTTTATCATATTATATGAATTGCAGTGTAAAACATGATTGGAAACATTTGAAGTATTATTTTTTTCTGTTGTATACACACATATATATTATATATACACACAACTTATGTAGGAACTGTTGTCTGAAATTAACACAAGCTGGAATACCTGTGGTACAACACACTGGATCGGAATCTTACTACATGTTCCAGTATGAATAAACCAAACCACGCCAAAATAAACACCGCATCTCGGACCACAGAGTGCAGCAGGCACAAACTAATCTCTCCCATCAGATGATGGACAGCGGCTGTCAGCGACTTGCTCTGGCACACACATAAACACAAAACACACAACAAACGACACCACTGAACCCCAACCCATAAACACAACCGGATTTGATGATTTTCTTTAGTGAAATGGTTTTGTTGACTGATTAAGTTGGAAAAACTGAGTCACCATGTTGTGTGCATCCTGCAGAAACAGTTATGGATTAAATAAATCTGCTGTTTAATGAAAATATCACTGAGAGCCTCTGTCCACAGCTGAGCACACTCACATGTCAAGGTTAAACACGCAGAATCCGTCCTGTATGTCAAACAACCAGCCTTATTGCTGCACAGATTACTTTTTAAAAATAAGAAATCTCAATTTATCCAAGGTAAGAGGTCACATACTCACATATTAGCACAAAAAAATTAAGGATGAGTCCATTTTAAAATCACAGTGCTAAACAGTGTGAGGTGCAGTCACAGTGCAGCAAATGTTTCAGGCAGACAAGCATCCATGCATACATAATTAGTGTGCCAGCCATTGTAGATGTTTACCTGACTCTGTCTATGCTGCGTTTTCTAAATGATGTCTCTTCTGGGGGTGGAGGGATGAGAGCAGCGCTGCATCACGCATGTAAAAACTAGGATTTGTGTTACACCTGAATGTGGATGTGAATATCAACCACTGTGTTGCTGTCTTTATGCCTGTCCTGCTGTCTTTGGTAATAGCAAGAGAAGGCATCACATCCCACATCCTGCAACTATCCTTCACTCATACTGAGCCAACCACTGCAGCCCATCATTTATTGAAGGTTTTAGACAGAGCTGAACTCACATAATTATTAAAATACTTGCTATGCTGTAGTTCACAATGTAATTGGTGAGAAGAGCACAAAATTATAATTTAACAGATGCTGTTTGGAGTTAAATGCCAGACACACACTAACCTCAACATGCAGTGTTAGAAAGTAAAATATATTTATATTGATATAAAGAGTTTTTACCCAGTGGTTTCATATTTTTCCTTTTTGCATGGGCAGTAAAATGACACTTTTCAATAAGTTAATGAAATGAGTTTGGCAATCACTGTCATCACCAAGACCTTTTGTTAAACTCTCTACTTCCTGTCCTTTAGTTAATGTGTTGCAATCGAATCACTATTTTTAAGCTACTCATGCAGCCAGCTGAATCAGGGCCGTGCACACATTTTGGGGGGCGGCTGCTCTAACCTGTGGTGTTAGCCTCCCTACAGAATAGCACTTTCTTTAAAAATTATGTTAAAGATAACCTATGCACAGATATGACATACTGCAACACATTCTCACTCCGACCTCGTCACATGTCCATGTTTGGTCATGGACTTTCCACATCCAGATATGACGTGCAAGGTGCCCTGGGTGTGTTGGTTGTTGACGTTCTGGGACGCTGTGTCAAGTTCTGCCTGTTACATGCATTGTCTTCTTTCAAAATACACTTCCGTTTTCACGGGGAATTTATGTTTTACATACTGTCTCGTTGGTACAATGTTTTTTCTTCCTCAAACAACTAACACAAATGGTTGGGTTTAGGAAAAAAGAACAGGGTTTGACTTTAGAATCTTACGGGATGCGAACACCGCTCCCTCAGGTGAGAGTCTGTGTGTGTTGGACCCATCCATCCTACTCGAACTTTCACCGCCTTAACTTTCATTCTTGTCCCACCGCGCTTCCCCCGGACGCTGCCGAGCGGCGATATTACAGGACAGCTTTTTTCGGCAGTGTCTGACACCACAAGTCACTACCCAAGCACCGAATTTCGACGACTTCGGAGTGAGACCGGTTTGCATACTGTGTATTTATTAGTGATGTGGGGGTCAGGGATTTTAAAACCTCTACCAAACGGGCTCGTTGTGAGAGCCGATCCGCTCTGCCTGACCCACAAACATATGTGTTGTTCAATCACTCGAATCTGACTCACAGACCAGACCTGGAAGTTTCTAGTAATTACCATCGCTAATAGCAGCCTACTTGCTGTTGGCTATGTTGTACGTGACAATATAAAACAAGTGTGTTCAGTTTAAAAAGTACAAACATAGTAAGACTACAACTACTCACCTGTCTTATGTGGTTACATCTTAAGTAGCTATGGTCTCCAGTGCACAGCTGATAACCTACATGGTTTGTTTACATAAGCACACAGTGGATAGGTACAGTGGTTTGTTTATGTGACATGACAGACGTGCATATTTAATGGATTCAGGTTGGACAGAGAGGATGATTGCTGGCAGTTAGGACAGAGCGTTAGGGCTCATTTATGCTCCATTTACATATGGAAATAGACAAGTCCTGTTCAAATATTGTTAATGTCGCTGCCCTCAAAGTTGCAGGCGTCCTTTATGATGGCATAGATACATACACTCAAAGGCAGAGTCAAAAGAATTGCACACAACAATAAATGAAGCGACAGTGGAGGAGGTTGTAATTATGTACCGTTTAATGGAGGCAGCACTGTAGCCAGCAGTGGTCTGTGAGGCCATTTAATACATCACAACATGTGGACGGACAGTTCTTTTTACTATATTTCGAATTCAGTCCATTATGTCTGTTCTCCTACGGTCGTATGTCACCTGAACTACGCTACACTGCCTCCATGATCTCTGGTGGTACTGCTCTGTTTTGTCTGTATCTGTAAACTTCCAGAAACCATGTGCAAATATGGACCAAATGAATGCAGAGTACAGACAGAAAGCTCAATACGTGTCAAACTTCAACAGGTTTTCCTCGTCAATAAAAGAGATAACAAAAAGCCTGAGCACAGCAGTGATGATAAAGCCGCTTTCTATGTGTGTTTGGGAGAGACAGAAAGAGAGACAGAGAGGGAGGGGGGAAGAGAAAGTGAACCACTGCACAATGTTTCTGTAAGTTATTAATAACTTACTCAGAACGCTGCTTTGTCACTTGATGACCCGCCTGCCCGAAACCCCAAAATATTTTTATATTTAACAAGCTTACCTGAACTGCGCGACCCTCGTCCAACTTTTAAAAAAGAAATGCTTCTGAGTGCACAGGCCCACTTCCCATTAAATGAATTATGTTAGAAATGGCTGTCTGACATTTCTATCATGATGCCTCACCCTCTGGCCTGAGTTGTGCTCCTCGTAGCTGCCTCACTCAGCCCTTTCTCTCTTTGTTGTCTCTCTTGCAAGCAGTCTGCTGCCTATGTTAGCCAGCTAGCTAAAATACGTCCTACATGTGTGTCTTGCAGAGGCATTTCTAACAAAAAGTAATAAAAGTTTGGATGATATGATTTAATTTAGCGTAACTGTAGCTATTATGGGCTACTCACATTTATGCAACCACAACAGTGAAAATGTATTTTATTTTTTTCTTTCAGAGAAGCAGCTCAGCCAAAAAGGGTAACTCGGGACTGCTGCTCGGGCAACTTTAACCCGGCAAGTCCTTGCAAGTGACAACATAATTAAACACCTGAATCATGTTTTTGGCTTAACTGCCATATGTAAATAATCAGAGAGGATGTTAAGAAATAGAAATAAACAATGACCAAGCAGAGAATCCAAAAGTATCACGTTTGTCAAAATGGTCAATCAGGAAACCCCATTACCTACCAAACGATGTAAGTAAGGTTTTTACGCACAAAAAGAGAAGGAAGGAGAAGTTAGCCATTTTTCATTTTGTTGTAGTGTTTAAAGTCTCTCCTCGGCTATACATGACATACATGACGTTCATCTGTCAGAATGAAGAATTCAATCTGCTGATTCAGTGATGGCAGTTTCATTTGGCCCTATTCTTGGTTGTCATTCATCCCAAGTCTTCACCGATTCAGGCGACTGGACATGGACAATTTCTTCCACCGTGCCAAGTTTGAGCAGATGCAGGGCCAGTTCACTTTTTTGATAATGGTCCAATGATAGCAGTGTCAGAAGCTGGAATCAGGGCAGTTTATTTGGCTTGATACTTGGCTTGTTCACCATGAGTCTTAGCCTAGTCAGGCAACTGGACAATGCTTGACTTATTTGTTCCAGCATGCCGAGTTTGGGCCAATGCCAGTTCAGTTTTTTGATAATGGGCCAGGGAGAGCAGTGTCAGCAGAGAAAGATGCATTCTGGGTGGGGCATGAGCGACCGGAGCGAAATTGGAGCGAGAGATAAGGCTCCGCTCCACCTTTTAAAAAAAATAGCTGCTCCTCGCTCAACACAAAATCCTTCCGCTCCCCGCTCCACTCCGTTCACACGCTCTGGTCAGCAGCCAGAATTGAACCTGTTTATTTGGCCCTATTCTTGCGTGTCATTCACTCCAACTCTCAGCAGAGTCAGGCGACTGAACATGGCCTAACTTGTTTCTTCCAGTGGGCAGAATTTGGGCCAATGCTGGGCCAGGTCATTTTTTTTGATAAGTGCCCAGTGATGGAAGTGTCATAAGCTGTTGTTTGCTTGGCCCTTTTTTGGGGTGTCATTCAGCCAAGCAACAGGACATTGCCTGACTTATTTGTTCCGGCATTCTGAGTTTGGGCCAATGCTGGGCCAGGTCAGTTTTTTGATAAATGGCCCAGCGATAGCAATGTCAGCAGCCTGAACTGAACCAGCTTATTTGGCCCTATTCTTGGGTGTCATTCATCCCAAGTCTCAGAAGAGTCAGGCGACTGGACATGGCCCGACTTATTTCTTCCGGGGTGCTGAATTTGGGTCAGTGCTGGGCCAGGTCAGTTTTTTGATGGCTGCCCAGTGATGGCAGTGTTGGAAACTGTAATCAGGCCAGTTTCCTTGGCTGTTTTCTGGGGTGTCATTCATCCCAAGTCTCAGAAGAGTCAAGCAACTGGACATGGCTTGACTTATTTGTTCCAGCATATTGAATTTGGGCAGATGCTGAGCCAGGTCACTTTTTTGATAACTGCCCAGTGATGGCAGTGTCAGCAGCCATAACCAGGCCAGTTTATTTGGCCCTATTCTGGGGTGAGTCTCAGCTGAATGAGGCATCTGGATATGGCTTGACTTATATCTTCTGGCTAGGTCATTTTTTGAAAATGGCCCAGTGATGGCAGTGTAAAATTGTACCAGTTTACTTTGCCTGAATCTGAGGTGTTAATCATCCTGATTCTCAGCCAAGTTGGGCAACCAGAAGCAACCTGACTTACTTCCTCTGGCATGCCGAGTTTGGGGCCGATGCTGAGCCAAGTCATTTTGGCTCCATTTTGTTGATCAAAGACCAAAACGACTAACAATTTTTTCAAGTGAAATGACGAATTCATTTGATAAAAGCAGTTGTTTGTCTGTTTGGAATGAAGCTCTGAACTGTTTCTAATCAGGAGAGCTGAAAGCAGAGCTACAGAGCCCACTGAGCGGGACGACGTTTGGCCGAGGAAGAGTTAAATTATTCCGCATCTGTTCCATGCACCCCTGCAATCCCCACAGATCCTGCCTGCGTTCTCCTGCTTTTCCTTCCTCCCTCTCCTCTTCATCCCTCCTCCTCCTCGTCCCCCTTCCTTCCTCCCCTCGCTTGGCCCCGAGCCCAGAGTGAGCTGGAAGGAGGAACAGATTTTTTTGGTCTTTTCTCCCCCTCACCCCAAAAAGCGCTAAGATCATGTGTTTCTGGAGTTTTTGTTCACCAGATGTGAAGCGTTGATTTCCGTTTGTATTTCCCTCTTCTCTCACAGCCACCTCACCACGACCTAAACACAGACTACAATACGAAGCAGTTTCTATGTCTTCGTGAACTCAGTGGCCTCCCTTCCCACGTGGCTGCCGAGTATCACGCATACACCACACACTCCAATTACTAATAATCAATCTTGTGGTGCTGAACCTCCGCCCACCTCTATAGTCTCTGTTTCTTCTTACCTTTGAAAACATCAACGTCTTGTATTTCTCTGTTCTGCTCTGCTGCCAGTAAACAGCCGCAGTATTTACATCGAGCGTATAGTAACTGATGGAGCCACAGAGAGTTGCAAATGGTTATGAAGCAGTTCATTAAAGGATAATGAATTGGGACATTATACAAAGGGGAGTAATGAAAGACTAACAGTGAGTAAATCAATGACTCGGATTCCATAAACACATCAAACTAAGATTGAAGGCAATTTATAAATACAGGAATTGATTACAGATAATTGAGTTTTTAAAAAAGGTAATGAAAAGGTATCTACTAGTTTGTTCCCTTTTTATTTTCTATTTGGGGAAAGATGTGGTTAGCCCACCATGCATGTAACAAAAATCTACTCACAACAATTTCACATGGTGGTCTCGCAGGACAAATGAACTCAACAAACTTGCTATTGTAAAATATAAAGTTAGCTGCTCTAAAAAGGACAAAGTAAACATCAGCCAACTATTTTCATAGGTTTGCTGCTGTCACTGTTAGCAGGCAGCAGCAACACACACTGTCACTTGCCACCCCAGTAACAGTGGTTTGGAAAATCAGTATATCGCTAACACACAAGGCATTTGCTGGATTTATGTACAGTGAATTCAGAGAGTCCAGAAATCAGAACCAGAATCCGATGCAACTGATAACACAGGTAAGTGTCCATTATCTACGCCAACCATTTACATATGTTACTAAGTAAGATAAAACGAATTGGTGTCACACTGAAACACCTGCAGCTCTATGTTTAGGAGGGATTTTTTTGACCATAGAAAACATAACTGTTATTTGGCAGACAACAATAATGTCTACATTTATACCAAAGTGTGTCATTAGCTTAGATAATTCAGAAAATCAACAAACTTTGCTGTTGTCACTGTCAGCAAGCAGTAACAGACACTGCGGCTGGCCACCACAGTTATGGCGGTGCCACAGGTTGGTGGAACACACAAGGCAGGGTCAGATTCCTGTTTAGTAACTAAAGTTTAGGTCTAACAGACTCCCGAGCAACTGATAACACAGACAGATAATTGCTTTGTTATTTAGGCAGTTTATCATTTGATTCGCTTATTCATTTGTAAATTGATTAGTCCAATTATTGAAAAGAAAATATACTATGAATTTTGTAACCAAAGTTTCAGCAGATCTCTATAGGTCCTCATTCACTAAACAGAGCTGCCATCGATATGTTTAAATCAAAGAAACAAATGTATGAATGAAAGAAGACAGTGATGTTTGTACCATCAGAATTAATTCTGCTGGCCAAGTACAAGGACACATACGAGGAACGTAACGGGACAGATTTACAGGACGATGCAGCTGAATAAGTAACTTTAAAATATAGCTATCATAAACAGGTAAGAGCTAGACATCAAATTGTATGTACTGTATGTGCAGGGTTATGGTACACAAAGTACAGAGTGCAGTGAATATGATGCTAAAATAAATGCTGTATGGATAATAAGTTTCTATGGTTACAGAAATGGTTTAATGTACATAAATCAACCCACTTGAGTGTGACAATCAGGGGACAATTCTAGGGGCAAATCTAAAGCTCAAAAATGTCTTCTGTCGTGAAGTTTAAATGTTTTACCTCCTCTGATGGAACTGAATATGTGTGATTTGTGGTTTGAGCTGATGCAGCTTCACTGAACAGTAAAAGCAGCCTGTGGAGTGTGACACTACACCCATGTATGCTGTGAAATACAAAATGATTAAGTCATGTTAGGACGTCACGTGTCGTAGCAGATTAGCGATATTTTCAGGACAGACAAAGGGAAGTTGCATCTCAGCAGGCGTTTGTGGATGACTGTTCCTCAACATCTGTGTTGATTAACGCTAAAAAACAAAAACATTTGTCGTCCTCAGTTTAAAGTTTTTATGTTGTGGCATTTTTGTTTCATTAAAGTAAAAAACTGCATAGAACTACTGGAAAAAATGAGGGCTGCAAGGATTCAGCTTCACTCATCCTAATGTCTGGTGTGTAGCTCAGATCCAGATCCAGAGTCAGGACTTCGGTTTCCCTGTGTGTGCACATGTTGTGGGCAGAGCACAGTGCTAACATGCTAACACTGCAATGACCAGTTCTCACGTTCACATTCACGTGCCAAAAATGTATGCGCTCATAGTACAGCAGTGCATGTATTTTTAGTGAGCTGCTCCAGCTCCAAGTATGTAGCACATGTCCAAGTACATGTCCTGTGTTATTTTCAGTTTCAGAGTGAAAGGCTGTACGCACCAGGGGCGGTGGTTTGATTTCAAAGGTGGGGAGACAGAGTTAGTGCAGGCACAGATCCTTGTCATAAAATTTTCAATCTTAGCAGAAATTTCAATCTTAAATGAAAATGTGTTGTACTTAAATGTCCATTGTGTAGGATTTAGGGGGATATATTGGCAGAAATGCCACGACCAGTTCTCAGTAAAATCACAGTAATACAGTTCAGTGCGCAGTGGTTTATGTTGATGATTTTATTATCTAATATAATAAGTATGTTTTCTTTAGTGTATAATCGCCTGAAAATAAGAATCATTGTGTTTTTATTACCTTAGAATGAGCCAATTTTATCTATATAAAAGGGCCTAGTCCACAGAGTCTACCACGCTGCATCGCCACGTTTCTACAGATAAACCAAACACTGGATCATAGATAGGACATTTGTGCTTTCACATCAGCCACTGTGCAGGCCGAACAGCATCCGAAAAAACCAATTTCTTTTAACATGAAACTATCTTTGCTCAGTGTTTGAAGCAGTTTAAATCACTATCCCTATTTGTTTTGGAGAGGAGGAGACCTCTGCGGACAACTTGGCTCCTGGCAAAAACCTCCAAAACGTCTTGATCTTAAGTGATCAGAGAGGGAGGGTGAGCACAGATGAGCAGGAGCTGGGCGAGCGGCTCGTCTGAGACATGCTGGAAAAACACTGATTTTTAACATTAACTGGATCTTAAGTTATCAGAAGAAAGGTGAGCACAAATGTATTCTCAGACCTACTTTACCTACTTTATATGCTGGCTAGAGCAGAGATTCAAGTTTGTTCTGCTTACTGAATATGATAAAACTGATATGATATTAACAATTTTAGCGAGAGTGCTCTTCACTGAATTATCAGTGTGTATGTAAACATACTCAGTGTCAGTGCGTGTCTGCTTCAGCCCATCTGACCACTGGAGGCTGAATGTTTTGGACAGCACCAATCTAATTCTACCTGAGGGTTTTGGATACGGTACTGCGCATGTCCCTTTGGTGTCAGGTATGCATGTAAAATAATGTCAACTGGAATGAACCTGAGTGTTTTTCATACGTGGAATTAAGGGTCTGCATACAGAGAACGCAAAAGTGAATCTTGTACAGCGGTTTCCCAAAGACACGAAGGTTACGAGCAGCTCTGCCAGGATGTTGCGCTTGTCGCTCATGTGTGAAGCCACACAGACAGACACAGCTTGGCTGCTGCAGTTCCCCTTTGGCAGCCATGTTGGCTCCACAGTCTGGTCCATGGCTGTTGCCATGGTAACTGATGCTGATCTGCTGAGTGTTGGGCACCTCGCCCCTGGCACTGCTGCGGAGGACACTGTAACATATTTGCAACAGGAGCAGCGAGACGAGATTAAGGAACAACTGCTTTCTGCTGTGAAACCCTGAACGCTGAGATTTGGTCTCAGCTTCTCAAAGCAACAGAAAATAGTTTTTAAAAAACTGCAAATAAAATAACACTCACACACACACACCGTCTCTTGTTGTCGCACACACTGCAGAGCAAGGTGCGACTAGGACAGTTCTGTCAGTGCACAGCAACATTATAAACCTGACTTTTATCCTGAAACTATCCAGTGTGGTGGGATCTTTCTTCTACATATTTCACTGTTTAGAAGATACTGTAATGATAAAGTGCAGTAACGACAGAGTAGAAAGGACATGATGTTCAGTCTGAGGTCCTTGATGTGGAAAGCTTTGGGTGTAAAAAGGGCAAAATGTTCTTCACTTAGTAGCAGCGTATTGACAGCAGAGGGCATCATGCTACAGTGGTAGAGGACCTCTCTCTCTCTCTGTTCAGTTCATCTCAGTTCATTTCAACAGTCAAAGAGTTGAAATTCACAGGAACAACAACACAGAAAACGCTCTTCACAACTCAGAGCAAAATCACATCTCTCACACATTCACATTTTTCCTCCTTGATGCTGAGGCGATGCTGAGGCTGAGAGGTACAGGTACAAATCCAGAGAGGAGGGAAAACAAAGTATTTTTAACATTACAGCTGTTACAGTGTGGTTGCACCAGGTCTACTGCTGATTGTTTCCTGTTAATCTCGACGGTTTTAATAAGTTTACTTCACGTTATTTCGAGGATTTACTCTGTATTGTGTTTTTTTTGGTGTCGTTAAGAAGCAGCACCAACTCTGACCTAAACCTTATTCTATTTTTCAACTCTAAAGCCATGACTTACTTTCAGTACATCCCGTGTCCCTATCACTGAACCCTTAACCCTCCCCCATTTTACATGTTCATCTCTGGAGGTTAGGTGCCTGATCCTTGTAAGGACAGAGCGGTAGGGTGAAGTGTTGGGGGCTACACAGGCCTCTATACTGAGGTGCAGTATTTCTGCCGTTGACAAGTTTCACTTTCAGTTCAGTTTTAAACAGAAAAGTTTCAGTGAAAATGTGTGTGTTTAGGAAGTGCTGAGCAAACGCCCGGCTACATGAGCTGTGGATTATACTGCATGAGTTGTGTGAGAGTTTGTGAACGGATGTTTTGATATGGTTTCCTGTTGTTACAAGTGGTCTCCAATGAATCAATACAACAATATGCTCACCGTTTTCTGTAAAGGCAATCAAGAAAAATAAAGTTATCGTCCTGAAATGAAGGTCACAGGGCATGACTAAATGATTTACAAATGGTCATTCTCTGGCTGAAGTGCTCCTATTATGTTCCTTTTCTTTATGACAATCTCTACAACGATCTGTGTGCTAGGTACCCCAACAGAGGGGGGACCAAAAATGGGGACGGTATGGAACGGTTCCACTGGTACCAACTACAACGTTTCTCAATGGAAACATATAAAATGTGTACCAAACTGAGCTGTACTGTGCCAGACTGACATATCAGGGTCTTGAAGGGTTGAGCCCATTTCAAAGGGGAAGATTTCAACCAACACCCCTTGTACGGGTTAAAATAAGAAATGGGATTGGGCCCCAAGTACACCCTCAAACACCTCTTTAAACAAGTGAAGACACGTAAACTCAAACTGGTCCTCACAAACATAGAAGTAACAGCCCACACACACACATACACACACACACACACACACACACACACACACACACATAGACAAATGCACAGTCAGCTGTTACAGTGAATGTGTGATGAGGGAGTGGAGGAGCAGAGGCCTCCAGATACACAGGATGCACTCGTCTCTTCCTCCTTATCTCTGCCTGCCATGTGTCTGAGTTTGTGTGTGTGTGTGTGTGTGTGTGTAGGCTTATGAAGTGAATGTGCCAGCTGAAGTAAATATCGGTGTGTATTTCTGTGTTAGCAGCCAACTGATTGTGTGTGGGTGTGTGCGGTATGTGAATTTGTAAATATGCGTGTGTGTGTGCACGTTTGTGTCAGTGTGTATGTTAAGAGTTGTCTAAAGTATGACAGAAATATTTGTGTAGCCTATTTTAAAGCGTGTGCGGGTGTGTTTGTAGGTGTGTGTTTCTGTCTCAGCAGATCCTTCAAATTAACTGAACACAGGCAGCTGAGAAACATTAATATCTGTTTGCTAACACGTCATAAAGCAGCCGATTCACCACAGATCACGTATGTTTACATTATCCACTGAATCATGTGATGTCACGCTGATAATAATCCCTCCACGTAGACAACTGAATATTGTTTTAAACTTAATTTTCATGTGTTGTTTTAGGCCTAACGTGATTCTTACCTTCTTCAACTGTTAAAAAAAATGTGTAGCTTATACACAGATGTAAATTTTGTTGTTAACATCTCGTCAACCAAAATGTGCGTCATACGTCTGGCCTGGTGTCTTTTCCTCTGAACACATCACTTGCAATTGCTAAAGTAGTCTTGAATCTTTCTCGCTAGGATAGCTGTGGATTCCGAAACCAAGAGGGGAAAAGACTTGTTACAAATTTGTTTGTTTTTATCTGCAATGCTGCAAAGTTGAAGTACCAAAAAATCATAAATACCCCACTTCAGAACAGCCACCTTGAGCTAAAACATATTCAATTCGCTTAGGCTGGGATAGGTTCCAGCCCCCCTGAGACCCTGAACAGGATAAGCAGTTACGAATAATGAATGACGGACTTCTATTCAGCAAGCTAAACACACTTTCATTGAAGGTTGAGTAGCAGTTGGTCTTCAAGGTTTTTAACTTGAGTCAGTTGTGTAACTGGGAAAAAGATACTGAATTAAAAACACTCTAACGACATTTGGAGAGTAAAGGCCTCTTAACACAACAAAACTTGCTAATATCTGCAGCCAGGTTCCAAATTCTTGTAGCAACCTTGAAATCTGGAGAGCGGAGGCTGATATAGGAGCATATTAATATCTGTGGTTTGGGAATATGATGTTCGATAATCACACATGGATGCAATATTCAACTGCCAACATATTTTGTTTGGGTGTCCACATACTTTTACTGATGTAGCTTATGTATATTTATGCGTAGAGACCAACATTCAAAGGAAATAATTAAATTCTGACAAATTGGACAAGAATTCTCCCTCTGGCGAGAAATCCTGCCAAGACATTCCTGCCTCCACACCACATGCTAATCACATGATCCTTGATCCTGTAACTTGGTACCAAATTTCATTAAAGATTTTGAGATATCCTGCTGATTACCAAACTAACCAAACAAAAGGGACATAAAACACAAACCTCAACACATTACAAGACGACTAAATTAAAACTTTCCCACACAGACCTTAAAGCTGACCGTGTCGACGTCCCCACATCACAGCCTCTCCCAGCAGGCTAATCAGGAGAATTTCACAAACATTTAAGATTAACTGCGGGTTCAATAACTTCAGACAGCGTACACAGTCTGATGAGGTTTTTTCACACGACAGCCTGAGAAACATTCTGGACGGCTTTTAACGACGCTGCATAGTTTTATTTCATGTTCACAGGCTGCGCATTTCTGTCTGATGGCTCTGTGGATCTCTGATGTGGCCGTGATAATCACAGAAAAACACTCACATGCCAGAAACAAAACAACAAACGCAGAATGTGACAGTAAAGAGGGCTCCACCATCAAAACACACACACACACACTGACTTCAAGCAGCATGTAACATGAAGGCAAGGAGAACATGTTTACTGCTTCAAGCATAATCTTCCAGCTATTCTCAAGAGATGTCCAGTAAATTTCTACATATTCCTCATGGTAACTGACAGTTTACGTTGCATTATATTTGTAAAAAACACCAAATCCAAGTCATTAATGTTTTGTGGGACCGTTAAAGTGTTAGTTCACACAACTCAAGACAAATCTTAGAACCCGGGCAAATAAAATAAATCTATAAGGCCAGAAATAAAACAATAGATTATTCACAAACTGTAATTTAGTCAAGACCACTTCAGTCAAAGAAAACTTTATTTCCATTTGCAGTATTATATTTGGCAGTATGGCTCTGTTCTGGGGCCCCTCCGCCTTTCCCACGTCTGGAAAGAAAGCCAGAAAGCCAGAGGCGCAGAAAGCACACCTCCCTGCCCTTCCATGTGCAAACAAGGAAAGCCTAAGGTGGAGAGAGCACACCTCTCTGCCCTTCCATGCGCCTACATGGAAAGGCAGGGAGAGCAGCAGCAGCAAACAGAACAACAACAATGACAAAGAGAAATGAAACTGATAAGTCAGACACAGTAAAAGGAGGAGCTGGGGTGGAGGCAGGTTGCAAAGCGATGTTGCTGGGATGTGAGCTGAGCTTGACATCATGTCCTGCCAGAACTAATGATATGCTCACTTTAAAGCCCCTACAAGGAACTTTCATTTTGAATTGATTTTGGCGACCTGTGGACAAAAGCGGTAGTGTTTTTCCGAAATGAAGCCTACATTTCCCATGAGCTCTAGCGCGTATTGTCGTAAAGACGCTTACCTGGCTCGCACGTGTTTGGTTTGGGGATGAATGAAACAACAAGACAGGAAAACTTTGCCCCCGCTCCTATCAGGGATCCCAGCTCACCTCTGCCACGCCCCAGCTCCACCTCTCCGGCGTAAGCGCCACCGCCACCGGGGTAAACGCAGCAGTCGGCTGGTAAGGCTGAAGGCCTGTTTGGCAAGCACTTCCATGGCCTCTTGGACTGAGTATGGAGCGGTGCCTCGCCTCTTTATTTCTCGGCACTCGCTGGACCCTGTCAACGCCTGGCTGGTACCTGTCGTCGGCCCGGATGAGGTGTTCCAGCCCCGCGGCCCCTGCTCTCCTCGTCTCCGCTGGCGTAGGGTGAATCTGCGCAACCTGTGGCCTCTGTGTGTGGCTCCCTGGACAGCTAACGCCGTGACATCAGCAGAAACGACAGACTTTTGCATATCCAGTTAAAAGTTACTTGTAGCGGCTTAAAGCTGAGGTGATGCTTTAAAGGGACAGTTCACCCAAAAAATCAAACTTATTTCCAATATAATGAAACTAGATGACAATCGGCTTGAAGTGCTCAGAGCACCAAAAAATACATTAAAAAAAAAACAAGAATAATACCTCTTTACAGAAATTATGACCCGGTTACTCAAAATAGTTTCAAGTAGGAACTATTTTCTTACTACTGAACTACACCCACCGACTGTCTCACTGCACAGAAGGAAGCGTGCATCTATCTCATTTTTGTTTTCTTGAAATGTGTATGTATGTGGGAATTGTGTTGTAATTCAATTTAAAAAAAACAAACAAAAAAAAAAACTAATGGGCAAAAAAAATGCGATGCACTAGGTAACCCTCCAACATCAGTTTTGGACATTCAGGGACAGCATGTCAAGTTAGGTTTCTTAAATGCATCATTTCTTGTCAAAATAAACTTTTTTCATGAGTTTTCATAAGAAATACACAGTTTCTGATTGTCACATGATTTGACACACACTAGCACCATATGTCACTATAAAAACAATATAACTGACATTTGGTTTCACAAGAGACATGAACAGCGGACACCTGGGTGAAAGTCTGGAGTTTGTTTGAACCATCCACCTCCACTCCCGCCCACCCAGTGTGGAGATTTTTGCTCTTAATACTATGGCAGTTGCCTGAAGCGCCAACAAATGCCATCACACGCTCAAGGGTGCCTCTTTACACTGGTGCAAGATTTTGGACAAAGCATCAGGATTTGAGAAGGTGGGAGTGAGACCAGGTTGAGCAACAGATACGTATGTTGTCTCTTTGATTACTGTATTATTGACAAGATTATTCTATCAATGTAAACCCTTCTGATTCAAACCTCTCCACCCAAACAACTTTAATGTTCTTTATTTCCTTTTATTCATGTGATTCAAAGGTTTACACCGTCTTTTGTGCACTGCTGAGAAACGTCTCCAAACATAAGAGTATTCTTTCAGTGTGCAATGTTTATTTTCACAAACGCACGACCACCAATCAGGACATAAAGCAGCAGTGTTAGTGATGTATGTGGTCTGTGCTGGAGCCAAGTTCTTTAGTTTAAAGCCAAACATGATACTCGCCCAGCGGAGCGGGGGGAAGGGGAAGAAAAAGGAGAGAGGGAGGTGGAGAAGAAGGCTTCTGAAACATTTACAATTACTCTCAAGTGCAGAAAAAGAAAGTAAAAACATAAAGCAACCAAGCGACCGGGTGGGAAAGAGCGGAAAGAGGAGATGAAAGAGGAGTTTAAGAAAAGTGGAGGACAGTTGTTGGGAAACAGAGAGTATCCCCAAGGGAAAGCAGAAGGAAAGAAAGGGATTTGAGTAGAGGAAGGGGAATAGCTTCGCAGAGAATGAGAGTGCACGCAATGAAGAGTCACATGGAAGAATGAAAATGACAAATCGGAGATGACAGAGAGAAGCAATGAACAGGACGAGGCAAAAAGAGAAAGAGTTGGAGCTACAAATAAGAAACTGAAAATGACAAGTGCTAAAACAGAGAGGCAGAACGTGAGAGAGAAAAGAAAGACAGAAAACAAGAAAAGCAGCAAGAATAGTAAAAAAGGGGGAGGTGAAAAGAAGGAGTAGAGGCCTAGGTACATTAATTGAAGCTGACTAAAAGAAAAAAAAGCAAATTGTCTGAGTGGGAAGTGCTGAGAGAGGAGGAGAGAAACAGAAAAAGGGAGTGGAGAAGACGCTGAGAGGGGGAGAGAGGAGAGGAGAGGCAGAGCTGGAAAATAAAGAGAGTGACAGAGAAACAGAGAGGAGGAGAGCCGAGAGAGAAGACAGGAGGGGAACTTAATTCACCGCTGTGTTTCCAGGCTCTCTGACGTCGCTGTGAAACCCTCTCGTGCTGCTGTTGCTGCTGCAATACTGAATGCTATCAGGAGCGAGCAGGCAGCTGCCAAACCCACTGACACACACGCACACACACATACACACACGCACATACAAACATATAGCAGTGTTGGATATGACTCGTCCGCTGAGGCAGTTTTTTGGTGTGGAGGACTTGGAGTGACAGTTGGGAATAACCGATTCTTCATCCAGTCAGGTGAGTTTATATGCTTTTAACTCTTGTGATGGATCATTTGGAGTTTTATTATGAGTGTTAAGTGTTTCTAAGGCTTTAATTTATGTGTAGGTGAGGTTTTGGTGCCTGGTTCAAGGTTCCTTTGGCAGGAAAGGTCTCTGTTGTGGGGATTTGAACCTGCGTCCTTTTGGTTCATTTGCACATCAGCTCAAAATCACAATATTTACAGCCTATAAAGTCTAAAAAAAACTGTGAATAATTTTAAAAAGCTATTTTTGTATGTAGATACAGTAACTTTAAAGGCTGTTTGCCAGATAAAAGTACTGAAATGAAAGTGAAAATTTAGAGTTTGAGTGGTGGCCATGACATTCAGGAGCAGACACAGTTGGCTGTTGATGCTGTTTGTTTGAAGTCAGCTCAAAAATGTATTGTGAGCTGAGTGTCTGGACACAGGTGAGTTTGCTCAGTGGATGAAAAGTCACAGGAGGCAGGGATGCTGGTTTACCGGCTGCGTGTTGTTGGTCTGAACTACAGTGTCCCTGACATCAGAGTCTGCTGTATCTCTGTCAACATCACATCTGTTCTGATCCGCTGTCCTTCTTGAGTAACATGAGTTTTTGTGAGTGTTGTGTTGTTAGTTTACTTTCAGACCTGAAGTTTTATCTAAAAAAAGAAGACAGCAGAAATATGCTTATGCTTGCAGAAACGTTGCTTTTCATTCATTTAATCTACTCTCCTATTCTCTGCTGAATTAAAGCTCACAACTCGCACCAACAGCTGATGCTGCTCCAGTCTGAGTGTTTGTAGGCTAGCGAAACATCCTGGTGCTGACTATTCACTGGAGTTTACAGCCAGTCGGCACTCGATCTCATACAGCTTGTGCGGCATTAGAAAATAATTGCCAACACGGCCCCCGTTAGCCGCTCAGTTCGCCTTTCCTCACATTCTGAATATCCGATAGTTGACATTTTCAACCAAGGTTTTATTATCAAGATTAATTTTAGCTTGTCAACGTTTCTTCTCCATCACGAAAAAAAAGGTTGCTGACAAATAATTTTTGTCGTAGTCATCGCTAGCGAAATTAATTCTGTTAGAAACATAAAGAAACGTAAAAGTGTCAACGTGTCCGCTACATAATAGCGCACAAATGTAAGTTTCATATAAGAACTATTTTCGTCCTTCAGAACTACAACCACCAGCTGTATCACTACACAGAAGAAAGCGTGCATCTGCTGCTAGCTCACCAAGCACCAGAGGGCTAGCTACACAGCTCAGCCACATTGTCATCCATGAGTAGTTTCGCGCTTCCTTCTATGCAGTGATGTGGTTGTTGGGTGTACTTTGGTAGAAGAAAATAGTTCCTTTATGAAACTACCCAAAACAAGGTCTGTGGATTATCTTGAGTAACCGGGTCATGATTTCTGCAAAGACACTTTGCTGTTGAGTTTTTCAAATGTATTTTTTTGGCACTTTGAGCACCTCAAGCTGAGTGACACCCAGCTCCACGATACTGGACAGAAGACAGACACCTCTACGGCCGATATCTCCGACACTCTGCAACTCACACCAAAACAATCTAGATTTATAAACAGCACTACAGGTAAGAGGAAAATATGTATTATCCTTTAAGGCAGGATATTGGAGAACAAGTTCACACTCACTGCAACAACCTGATTACCCGAAAACCCACGTTTACAAACAGCTGGTCGGTCATCAGACTTCTCCCCCACTCCCTGACCATTTTGTCGACCCGAAGTCGGCAGCTTTTCAGGTAAAGCAACGGACTTATAGAAGATTTAGGTTCCGGTTTCAGTTTCAAATTCTGAATGTAATTATGGCAGATAAAAAGGCAGGCAACTTTAAGTTTATCCAGCTACACCCTTTCTGAAATACATGTTTAAAACATTTCCAGAAAGAAATCGTGATTCTCCGACAAAAAAATAGCTATTTCTTTAATTCAATCTCTCCTCTCCTCTCCTCTCCTCTCCTCTCCTTTACTGCCAGATGAGCGTCAGTTTCTCATGAACCCCCTCAGTGAGTGCAGCTCAAACTGAGGGGCTGCCAGAGAAAACATCAACACAACAAGCCGGGTCAGGATCTGCTGCTCGCTAACCCTTCACTCTTCCCCTTCCTCCCTCTTTCTCCCCCTTCTTCTCCTCTCCACCCCTTCTGTTTCATGCTGTCTCTCCTCTCTTCCAACATCTATTTTTTAGATCGTTTTTTTAGTTAGTCTAGAGTGCTGCTGCAGTGTAAGGTTCCCCGAGTTCATAGATCTGTCAAGTTCAAT
This sequence comes from Epinephelus cyanopodus, assembly GCA_026686955.1. NCBI lineage: Eukaryota > Metazoa > Chordata > Actinopteri > Perciformes > Serranidae > Epinephelus > Epinephelus cyanopodus. Next base: position 44,643,623 of record CM048915.1, read on the forward strand.
TTGTACTCTTAGAGAGTGTGTGTGTGTGTGTGTGTGTGTGTGTGTGTGTGTGTGTGTGTGTGTGAGTGTGTCCTGGCAGTAGTGGGGTTTTTGGCTACATGGGTCATCAGATGGACTCAGTGGGAGGTCACTGGTTCAATTGTGGTTGAATTAAATGCTAACACTTGTGACTGAGGAAAGCGTGTGTGTTGGTGGGTGTGTGTGTTTGTGTGTGTGAGGGGACGGACAATAAGAAAGCAGTGTTATTCAGTGTGAAGTGTTAATCTCTTCCACATTCACTGGTTTCACTGTAAGTGCCTCAGACATCTCAACAATGGTTTCATTAGCACCGAGGACGGCGACACGTTACAAATGAAAGCGACCATTACGAGATTAATAGAGTTTGTCTTTGTGGTCTAATGAAGCGTGCCGGGCAGATGTTTGGTATTGTGTCCATGCTTTTATTATCACTGTGATACACACTGACTGCTGGTGTGTGTGTGTGTGTGTGTGTGTGTGTGTGTGTGTGTGTGTGTGTGTGTGTGTGTGTGAGGAGGAGGTGCTCTTTGCACTTTAATGAAGCGTGTAAGTGCTTTTAAAAGAAGGATGACACGGTGGGTTAAAGCAACAATATGCAACTTTTTTTTATCTCAACACAGCTTCAACATTAATGTGATGGTTTCCTGACTTGTGATAGAAAGACTGACACCTCTTTCATTCCCACTCCCAACGCCTGATCCTGTACTATGACACTTTAGTGAGCTGGTCGGGTCACCAGCACTTTACAGCACTTGTTAACTCGGCTGTTCACTGCTTTTTGTTGTTTTCTCAATGCCTCACCTGTATGAGGCTCCGTGATGTCGACGGGTCCTCAGAGTTACAATTATTAGCAAAAATAAATCAGCTTATTCGGGGTTAGCTAACATTTACACACTACTGAAACATATCAGCTGTAGTATTTTTCAAAGAGTACAGACATTGTTGTGAGCCACAAGGGATTGTTTGTAACTTTTTAAGCAAGAGGCATTTAGTAATGTAGACATGGTGAAGACGACCTGCTGAAGTTCAAACTGAGCATCAAGATGTGGAGGAAATGTGATTTAAGTGACTTTGAACGTGGCATGGTTGTTGGTGCCAGACGGGCTGGTCTGAGTATTTACTGGGATTTTCAGCACAGCCATCTCTAGGGTTTACAGAGGATGGTGCCAGACAGAGAAAATATCCAGTGAGCCAAAATGCCTTGTTGATGCCAGAGGTCAGAGGAGAATGGCCAGACTGGTTCAAGATGGCAGAAAGGCAACAGGAAGTCAAATAAACACTGGTTCCAACCAAGGTCTGCAGAAGACCATCTCTGAAGCAACAACACCTTGTCCAACCTTGAAGCAGATGGGCTACAGCAGCAGAAGACCACACCAGGTGCCACTGCTGTCAGCTAACAACAGCAAACTGAGGCTACAGTTCACACAGGCTCACCAAAACTGGACAATAGACGATTGGAAAAACGTTGCCTGGTCTGATGAGTCTGGATTTCTGCTGCCACATTCAGATGGTAGGGTCAGAATTTGGCGTCATGGATCCATCCTGCCTTGTATCAACGCTTCAGGCTGCTGCTGGTGGTGTAATGGTGTGGGGGAGATTTTCTTACACCACAGCCTGCCTGAGTATTGTTGCTGACCATGTCCATCCCTTTATGACCACAGTGTACCATCTTCTGGTGGCTACTTCCAGCAGGATAACGCACCATGTCACAAAGCTCACATCACCTCAGTTCACTGTACTCCAATGGCCTCCACAGTCACCAGATCTCAGTCCAACAGAGCACCTTAGGGAGGTGGTGGAACTGATTCTCATCATGGATGTGCAGCGACAAATCTGCAGCAACTGTGTGATGTCATCATGTCAATATGGACCAAAATCTCTGAGGAATGTTTCCAGCACCTTGTTGAATCTATGACACCAAGAATTAAGGCAGTTCTGAAGGCAAAAGGGGTCCAACCTGGTACTAGCAGGGTGTACCTAATAAAGTGGCCAGTAAGTTTATATGTAGTAGGGGGTCACTGCTGCGTCTCTCTTTGAGCTCAGAGGTCCTGAATGAAATGGATGTAAAGGTCCAAGAGTTATGTGAGGATAAATTATATTTCTACATGTTTAAAATCCCACAATTCACTGGTGGATGTTTAGATAAAGTCCAGCTCTACAGTCTGAATGAGAAATGTCTCTGTGTGAGTTTGCATCAAATATATATCTGAATTTCTGTGTGTTTTTAGATGTGATGACTGTGTGTGTGAGACGCTGTATAAACCTGCTGTTTGTATCTCTGTTCAGTGAATGTACCTGCATTTATATTAGTATGTGTGTCTGTGTGCAGTCGGTGAAACAGCTGTTAGATGAATCATCATCTCCTGAAGAGGTGTGATACACGCACTAATCTGAGGTGGCTGCTCTGTGTGTGTGTGTGTGTGTGTGTGTGTGTGTGTGTGTGTGTGTGTGTGTGTGTGAGATTTACAGCTCCAGTGAGTTATAGCAACAAGCTCATCCTGTCAACAAAGCAGCTCTATTCCCTGATGCCTTCAACTCCATTTATTATCCTTAAACATACATACACACACTCTGTCTCTCTCTCACACACACACACACACCTATGCTGCTTCCAATTAGTCACATGACATCATCCAACAACCACTTTACCCGGACACACACACACACACACACACAGAGCTTATCTTGCCCCACGCTTTGTGACCTCCAGGTCCGTGAACTCTCCTGAGAAATGATGAACTGAGAGAAAAATCCACAGCAGGATGAAATCCACTCCTGCTGCGCCACATGAGAACTTTCTGAAACTTTTACAAGACAGCATCACTTTAAGTGTTTTATTTCTGGCGGGAGAAAGCACCATAAAGCCGCTCATTTGCTAACAAATAACATCTAGTGTCAATTGAGGGAAGTGATCCAGCAGAACAGATGTGATGGAAGTACTGTACTGAGACTGATTAACCGCAGTCACGTGTTAAATTCTTTCCAGATACATTTGTGGAGGTGATGAAGCAGGTTTGGCTCCTGTTTTATCTGCTGATAAACTCCTGCGGCTGGTTAGAAGTTTGTCACCTGTGAATATAAAGTGTCAATATGTTGCTGGTGTACCCGCTTTCCTTCAATTTGCTCCACCTAGTTTTTCATCCTTTGCCAGATTATAAAACCTCTCAGAGGACATGTTTGAATTTGTTGGCCTCCACTGTGAGCATCTACATGTGGCTGCATATCAAAACATTGCTGGGGATTCATTAGGAAATATACTTTTCCGAAAAATCACCGTTATAGCTTTCCTGAGACAAGGTTTTGGTGGTAAATTTTACACCTACTGTGATTCTGCATCATCACGTACTGTATGCAAGTGTCACACATAATAAGTATTTAAAATATGGTAGATTGTTAAAGAGACATACATATTTTTGCTCTCACCTGTATCTGTATTTATTAGCCTAGATTGTTTTGGTGTGGGTTGCAGAGTGTTGGAGAAATTGGCCGTCGAGATGTCTGACTTCTCTGTAATGTAATGGAACTAGATGGCACTTGGCTTGTGGTGCTCAAAAAATACATTTGGAAAACTCAACATCAACGTCTCTTTACATAAATCATGACCCAGTTGCTTAAGATAATCCACAGATCTTGTTGTGAGCAGTTTCATGTAGGAACTATTTTCTTTCTACCAAATCACACCAACCAACCGCATCACCAGAAGGAAGTTTGAATCTACTCTTGGATGACAGGCTCGTGCTCATGACAGAGATGTAAACATAAAGGGGTATGTGATGGGAGTGGCTGTAAACTGGCTGTAAACTCCAGTATATAGTCAGCACCAGGATGTCTCATTAGCATGTACCATTTGGACTTTGCTCTACATGAAGTAATGCACCAAAATTCATACATATCCCACATAATCATGAGCCAGTAATTTGTGTATAAGCAATGTATTTGGGAAGGCTGTGATCTCATGACCAATGCGATGGCGAGAGAGCATTCAGGGACTGCTGTCACCATGTTTCTTTTCCTAAACCTACCCACAATAACTTCACTTATTTAAACTAAACCTTCATAGCTGTAAGTTACGCACATAACATCACACGTATGGCACAATATTCGAGGATATATGAACTGCTGTGTTTGCATTTTTGTAGGATATCATACGAACCATTGTATGACGACACATTGAACTACAACTGCCAACTATATCTCTCTTCCACATAATTCTCGGCTCAGCCTCCAATGTCCTCAAATCCTAGAAATGCCTTTAGCTGAAGGAGTGTGAAACTAAAGAGGAAAAAAAGACCCTTCTTCTACAGTGTCACTGTCCTCTCAGAAACTCCAGCTGTTGACCCAAAGAGGTCAAAAAACAGTCGGTGTGCAAAGATTCTGGCCCTTTAGTTTTACTCTCAGAGCAGTTTATAGAGTTGTTCAAGTCCCAGAACAAATATTCTCAAGAGTTAAACAAAGCAATTCCAATTCCTGTTTCTCCTTTCTGAGGAAATCATCAGGGCTGATGTCCAGAGTGTGTGATCATTCCCGCTAGTTTCTCTTTTATAATGAATGTCCCTATTTCATGTTGGGATGAAAACAAACCAATGGGAGGTTCAGGAATATAAAATTCTGATTCATTTTAAGTGGCAACTGAAACTGGAGCAACACTGTTTGTTACTGTTTTCCTGCAGCAGGTCAACATGCAAGACTTGGTTTGACACAATAACAAAGAAAAATGTTTAATTTCAGATTCACATAATAGCAAACACTTTTACTGGATGTAAACAGCTGCAGGCTGAAACGCTCTTTTTCAATATTGGACCGATTTCAAAAATTGTCATCTCCATTCGTCACTTAGACACAAAAACATGAGAAAAAAAGGATCAAGGCTGAAAATAATTATGTTTCACTTTTAAGTGTGAATGGTAACTAAGGTTTTCAAGGAACAGTTCAACATTTTGGGAAATTCCTTTATTAGCTCATTACAACTCCAGTGTTTCCTAAATAATTAGATTTGTATGACAGTAGCTGGGATCAACAAACTTTCTGTTGGTGCCTTTACACAGTTTAGACCCAGCGCTGGACTGCGGCATGCATGGTTTCCATGGGAACGCAGCCGGTTTCATCTAAAGAGGGTTGAAAAAACGTGGTTGCTAATGAGTGCGGTCAACACATTCTCATCCCATGTTGTCGCATATCGTCACTATATCTGCAGCCAGTTAGCTTAGCTTAGCATAAAGACTAGAAACAGATGGAAACAGTTCGCCTGGCTCTGTCCAAAAATAACAAAGTCCGCCACCAGCGCTTCTCATGCCCAGTTTAGACCAAAGATTCAGGACAGCATGAGTTAAAACAGGCAACTACTTGCAATGCGCCTCTCACAACATTCTAAAATCCTGCCGGTTCACATCAATGCAACTAGATGAGACGGTGTATCATCTCTATGCAACAACTCTCTGTACTTCTGTTCTGATTTCAGCTTTCAGGACTTATTTGGTGGCTGAATATGATTTGTAGCTTCTTAAAACATGAATGAGGATAGTTATAGTGAGATACTGGCTACAGATGCATTTGTAGTGGTGATGAGACGGCAAAAAACAAAAACAAAATGACAGTACAGTTACAGTATTTTGCACTCATTTATATATAACTTCCTATAAAACCACAATGTGTCATTTTTATGCTGCAGTTTTTTATATGACATCTTTATTATTCAGCTGAAATGGTGGATTTTGTTGCTAGCTGTAGCTTCATATTTAGCTTACACACACATAACTGGAAATGAGCCTCTAATCAAACTGTCAGCTAGAAAGAAAATCTGCTTATTTCCCAAACTATTATTTTCAGATGTGTTAGCATTTAATCAAAAGATGAAGTGAGGGTTATATTCAGCGTAAAATACATTCTGGTAGATGCTACAGTGGCAGTAGTTAAAAAAGAAACATCTGTATTTGCAGGTTAAGGTCTCAAAATGTGTTTCACATCAATAAGAACAATAATACATTCAGGAGTGGGTGTAATTTCTTTTTCAAATGGTGGATATCAGATTCTTTTGGAAGGAAGTAATTCTATTGTTCCACGACTGCTGCAGTGAAAATATGGTTTTAGTTTTTTAAGTGGGAGTAAGGATGGACAGTCTTTTTTTTTATTATTTTTTTTTTTATTAGAATACATAAAGGGACTTTTGTATCAAGCCTCTCAGGAAATACCCACCCCCCCACTAGTTTAATCAGCTCAACTGGTCCATCAGCTGGTCTTGGTCAGGCGTAGGATCAGCTCTTTCTGTCATGCGACACATTCAGGTTGAGGTTCAGAGTTTTAGGACATAAAACGAGAAACTGTTTTTAATTGAGGCGGGGAACCAGCTCTGTTCCAGTTGCCTAAAACTGTTGTGTTTTCAAATTAAGAGCCTGTGGAAACGAAGTGAAAGTCATTTTAATGTGTCGTTTATTAGATTTAGGGTTTCCTGAGCAGTCAGACACAGTTGGCACATTGTAGTATTTTAAGTGTTCACAGCCACTGAGAGGTGGTTCTGTCTGCTCTCTAACATATTTCCTGTCACTATTCACCGCTCTGCGCTGCCCAGTAAAGTAACAACGCAGTAAAAGTCTATAAAATACACTCTCTGTTCATAATCCTCAGCCTTATATTCAGGGGGCGGGGGGTCTTGTCCCTTTCAGACAGACCTCTGCTGACCTCAATTAGCAATTGTTTTTATTTATCTGAAGTTCGAACAGTTGAAAATGATTTCTGGGTCAACAGTGATGAAAGAGTCAAAACTGAGGAGTGTCCGTTCAATAAAGAAGTTTAAAAAAGTGGATGCAGATCAACTATTTCACAAATCATATTTATTTTATATAAATAAATCCTTTAAAAATAATGTTTCACATCACCCATGATTCTCAAGCATGGGTGATGGACCTTTTACCAATATTTCATGTTTTGTGGCGGACTGTCACTTATACCTAATTAACACTACGTGCCTTTAGCCCTGATCTTCCCCTTGCTGAGAGTTTGTAAGAGCTCAGCAACAAAGCTTTAGATCAGAGGCAAAGCAGCATTGGCTTGGCGCTCACAAAGTCGTGCTTGGGCTTTATGTGTGATACAAGCCAAAAATGCTCACCAGCTATCTAGCAGACTAAATATCTGGATCTGTACGGCACTTTCTCGGAAAACTACAGTCAACGAGAGCTCAAGTTGAGCTGCAGTGCTTACCACGCAGTGTGTGTGTGTGTGTGTGTGTGTGTGTGTGTGTGTGTGTGTGTGTGTGTTTAAGAAGGACAGAGAGAAAGTGACAGAAAGAGACTAACACAAGGTGGAAGGTGGACTATTGCACGCAATGCTTCTCTAAGTTATTGGCATAATATCTTACTAAAAATGTTGCTTTGTCACTTTTTGACATTTTTCTATCAAGCACCTCCCTGATCCCCGACTTGTGGTTCCACCCACACATCAAATCACACATTTATTTATTAACTGTAATGTAATAAAAACTAGATACTGGAAACCGTGACAGCATCTATTCAGTCCAATGGAATTGCTAACCTGGAGAATATGCCAATAAAGTTTCTACGCTCACTGAGTATGCGCAGTAGTGTTTCTCCCACTGGCCCTGCCTAAGAGTTACATTGTAATGATGCAACAGATTATTTAATACGCTTTTCTCAGCTTGAGGAAAGTTTTATAAATATAAAACCTCAATGGATTAAAAAGTCATAACATAAAGAGTCATAATTGTTTGCAGTCTGAGGTGTCCTGTTAACAGTTTTACAGACGTCACTTTTATAATGGCGGCCTCATGTCCGTGCACTGCATTATCCCAAGTGGCCACTGGGAAAAACTGGAAGCAAGACTGAGCTGTGTTCCTGGGGGCCTGCTGTCACCGCTCAGTCATGCGGTGTGAAAACCGTAACAACCTCAAGACTCCAAATGTCAAGACAGCAAGTTATGTAGTGGGAAAAATATAGCAAACTAACGATTCTGACAGTCGCTTAGTGTCAACTTAGCTTAAATGCATTTACTCAAGTACTTATTCAGTACAATTCTGAGGCACCTGTACTTAGGTATTTTCATTTTTTGCTACTCTATACTCCATTATGTTCCCAAATATTGTACGTTTAATCCAGTACATTCATCTGACAACACTACAGTAGCTACAAGTTACTTCACAGATTAAGATTTAAAAAAAAAAAACAGATGATAATAAAAGCTCATGAAATGCAGTTCAATTTTCGAAATTAATCCAGTTGTTGTTTGCTTGTGTACCTTGAAAGCAGAGTCCTGCTGGGACTCTTTGTCATGCTTCAGATGTCTCAGTGTTGAAATATTTCCCCTCTAAAACATCTCACATGCTTTCATTTAAATAACTGTTTGAGACTTGAGGAGGTAAAATCTTCCAATATTTCACAAAAAGTCAAAATAATGACGACAAATTTATGTATCAGAACTTTGTTTCTTCTTCTCTCCTCTCCCATTAATCATTTCTTGACCCCTCGACCTCTAGACTGGGAATCACTAGAATAAACTAACTGTATATGAAGTTCAGTAAAGTCAGCTCCACCTCGAGCAGCCACAACTGTGACATGCTGCTCTAACACTGATGCATCAGTATTAATAATCTAATAATGTCAGATAGAGTAATATATGAGTAACAGGGGACATTTTACTGCAGAACGAATACTTTGGATACTTTAAGCACTGCTGATAATACTCATGTGCCTTTAATTTAAAAGGATTTTGAATGAAGGACTTTAACTTTCAGGCATTTATTTAATTAAAACAGAAGACAGAAGAAAGACGTGAGCACTGTCTATGAGTTTTCTGTCCCACTCCAGAATTAAGCACCTAAATTTTTCTTATGTGGGTCTTATGTAAGCGACTGTCTCTTCATATAGACAGAGAAAATATTGGTTTAACAGAACCGTCACATGGACCTGACAGCTCATTCAGTAAATCACACTCCCCGGGGGTCCGATTTAACAAACATGGAGCTCAGCCACATAACTCTGCCTCTTTAACCTCTTAAAAAATTAACTGTACAATAAACTTCAGCGCAGGAGAACCTTTTGATTACCACATTTATTATTTTACCAGCCAAAGATGTTTTGAGAACATAAATAAGCCTTAAAAATACAGGTTTTCTAATCAAACTGTCTGTTATAGTTTTAGACATTTTAACTACTTTATGCTGATTTGCACTTTCATATCTGACCATTTTATTTTTCTGTAACTCCTCTTAGTTTTAGAGTCTTAAATAGTTACACTTTCCAGGGTAGTTTCCAGAAAGCCCAGTGAGACAAGTTTGATTTTTTTTTAGAGTGAAATAGTTTCTCCTTTGCAAATCAAGAAGCAGCTGTAGTCAGTGATTTCTCTTGTTTTCCCTCATTTATCGTGCACTAATTCACAGATAACTCTTACGACAGCGAATTTATTTTGGTAACACCTGTATAACTGCAAAACCCAAGAGGGCTTTCTGTGATTATATGTACGATGCTGAACAAAGCATGCTTTCAGTCACAGTGCAGCACAGCACTTCAGGTGTTATTGCTGTCATAAATCCGTTTTAGATATTTGTTTACATTGTAGAAGAAGTGATGCGAGCTCCGAGTGAAATGCCTTCATTCATTCTTTAAGCATGATATAAAAAATGAAATACAAATTGTGTGAACTTTGAAATGATGCTTTTCAGAGCGCCTCGTTTTCAAACTGTATGGTTTGACTAAAATGAACAATGACAGCAATATAGTCCACGATGAGCAGCGCTAAAATCAACCTGCGTAGTTGTCCCTCCATTGTGACATTAGAAAGTGTCACATTGTGTGTTCTCTTCTTCAACGTTTGCTTTACTTCCTGGATTTTTCCCACATGGAAATTCTGACCAGTCAAGAGCAGCTTTCTCTCACAAGGCATTTGATCTGGTCCTCTTGTAAATGCTGCCGTGAGAACACGAACCAACTCTAGGCAATTATACAACTTTGGAACAACATTAGTGCACGACAGACACATCGTGAAAGATGGTCAAGGCGGTATTGCACTCAGATATTTGATTTGTGCCGACCTTACGCCAAACGATAATAAGCAAAGTTTGATTCTTACTTGTGTTAAAGAACTCTGAGATGTGGCCGCTTGGATTTTTCCATATAAGAGGGAAGATCGGTTACAAGAAGGAAAAATCACATCAAACAGCAAAAATGAACATTTGTGGTGCGGAAACTTCCTGTTCTTACAAACACAAGCGCGCACACACGTGGCATGTATGACAGGACCTCACACACAGGCCACAGAGTCAACCCTCAGTCCACACTTGGAGGTCAAACTCTGGAGAGTTCATCCAGGCTCCACACAGATCTACAGGCCCCTAGAGTCTAATCTGACACGACACACTGACGCTGCAACACTCCACCGCCTTTAACAGACAACCAGCCGGGGTCAGAGGTCAAACCCACGTTCTGATCCCTGACAGGTCAGAAGTGTGTGTTCAGGGGTGCCAGTTATTTTTGCGTTTCAATTATGAAAAGTTGTGGATGGTACCAATATAGCCGTCCCAATATTTTTTTAATTACCCTGTAACAGCTATATGTCTTGTTGCTTTTTTAACTTCACCAGTAAAGTCAGCAGCTAGAGACTGAAAAGAATATCATTTAACTCACTGTACTGCTCAAAGGCTACCACTGGCAGCTACCAGCAACACTTAAGGTGGATACTGTCTTGCATGATACTCAATGTATGAGTTGATGACATGAATCTATCAACACACCTTAAATGTCAATATGTCAACCATTACATTTTATTTTACTGACTGTCTTGCAAGACATGCTCTTCAGTGATGATTGAATCTTCAAACATTTGAAAAATGTAAATGAATTTCAAGCGGCTGTTGTGAACTGGATATATTAGATTTCCTCACTTGGAGAAAAGAAACCTTGGATCTTGGTTCAAAAGGTACAATACCTAAAGATTTTTAGTGGAAACGTGGCTTTAGAGTACTTTCTGCAATGCAAGTCCATATGGTTCTAAGGGGATTATACCCCAAATCTTTGGAAGAAATACAGCTTTTGTGTTTGTGTCCCCCTAACAAAGTCCAATATTCACTCTCTTTTAGCTCTGTTTTTGGTCTCTACCATCTCCCAAGGAAAATATCTGCCTCTTTAATTTCTCCACTACGTTCACTGCCTGCTGTTTTCTGCTGAGCAGGTAGTGCACACTGGCTTTTTACAGTTTTATTCTCTGAAAGCGATGCAATGAGAGCAGTGAGAGCGAACCAGGACAGTAAAGTTGTGGGCTGGACAGATCAACGACGACTATAAAGCTCTGTAAAGCTGATGAGAACTGCAGATTCAGCTGATCATTCTCTGGAGGTTCACCACTATCAGAGACACATTTCACATATGTCACATTGTTTCAACACTGTCACTTGATTTATTATTAATAACATAAAAACTACAGCCGCTTGATCCAAAATTCAAGAATAATATTTGTTTTTAGATGCATTTCGAGTCACTCTAATTTACTCTGAAAGCTTTTTATGGACCCAAATGTTACAGTGGAATTCACCACAGTCTAAAATCAACAATGTGCTTAAAATATCTGCCTTCCCCCTTTGTGGTATGTACATGCATGTGTTTGGGTATGTCTAGATGCATGTTTGTGTTTTATCATTTCTCAGCATGTGGCCTGGACCCCTGTCTGAGCTTCTACCCTGTTTACTGCTGACAGAAGATAAAGTTCTCCTCTGTGGCAGCCTAACACAACACCCCTACACTGAGCTGGGGCCTGTTGCAAGAGCGAGTTCTCTCGTTTTTACAGCCCAGTATCCAGTGGCATTAACATCCACAGTTAGTTGATTGCAGGCCGCACAGTTTACAACAAATCTCAACAAAACATCCTTTATTTGCCAAAACATTCAACGCTGGATGTGGAAGACAATGTCACTGGATGCAATCCAGAGTTGCACAGTTGTTCAATATCAACATCCTTGTCTTGCCGAAGGGTTGACATTATAATGCATACCGTTGCAGAGTGAAAACATCTGTCAAATTCTCAGATTTTCAGGGATTCCTGTGTTTACTTAATGCAAATTTATTCTTATAACTTGATAAACTGGTTCTTCTCGTTCAGCCACCTCAACATTAAGCACCTGCACTACTAAAATTCTATCTGGATGAACCTCAGTACCTCAAACTGACGAGTCTCATGTCTAACATTTGTGTGTAAATGTGTGAAGTTATTGGCGTGCACCAGTAAATGAATCGGACGTTGGCAAAGTGCACAGATTCATCAAACTCTGACACTTATTATTATTATTACTACAAAAGTAATAGACCTAGCCACAAAGACGTCACCCACTAGTTTGTAGACTCCAAATCTGACGGTGGACATCTTAGATTACTGGAAAAAGGAGTGACCGAATTTGGATAAGAGGGTGGAGCTGTGAAGAAGTGAAGGGTGGATCTGACTGAGAGCCCAAAGATACGATCTGGGTGGTGGCCCCACCCTTAGTTGTGCATAACACCTTCCGTACAGTTGTCATGAAGGGGAAAATTAGTTATTGAGACCACAACTATTTTTTGTACCAGGCTGTAAACATGTTTTTTCTGCTGTAAAGATGGATATTTTAACATGGCTTTTGGAGCCAGCCTCAAGTGGCCATTCAAGGAATTGCAGTTTTTGGCACAACACAGGGCTTCACTTTCCAACCCTGGAGGTTACCTCTCATTCAAGGCCCAGATACACCAAACCAATCAAAGAATTCAGGTAAAAAAAAATGCTGACTATTACGTCACCTGTGTCTTGACCAAAAAGTTGCACTAAAACACACGACAAAGATGACAGCCAACGGCATACTAGCACATATGTTATGCGCCTGCGGGAGAGGAAATAATTCTCCATAGCAGCAGGTGGGGGTCTGTATTTGTTATTCAAAGGGGGAAACCAGAAGGCCAACAGGACAGACTCGTTAGCCAGAAAGCAAATTAACAATACAACCAGATACTGAAAGAGCAAATAATATTTACCGTGCACTAGTGAACAATAACACAAACAATTATTACGTTCATTCTTTTTTGGAGCAATGACAATACGTTTTCTGTTCTATTCTATTCTATTAACCGGTTCTGCTAAATATAGCTCAATAGCTAAAAGATTATCTTTCTGAATATAACAAGTTTGTTTCAATCTTACTCCCTCTTGACCTTAGTCATTTGTTTGCTTTCCTCACGTCTCTTTTCCTTCTCATGCACTGAGCTGAAATGCCACTGTCTCTGACGCTGATTCAATACGCTGAATTGGTCGCTAAAAGGCAGACAAGGACCAACTATTGCCAACAGTGCAGGACACACCCAAAAAACAGAGACAGACGCTCACCAACAGCTTGATATTGACCAACGGATGCAGAGGAAGAAGATGTACGAAATTAATCCCTGAGGGGAAATTCAATTTTTTTCCATATACACAGGCCCAAAATACATATTTATGCACAACAGGACCTATATATGCACAAAATGGAGGGATGCCAGAGTGAGGGGGGGGGCTGCCCTTGGACAGGCGCCCTGAGCAGTTGTGGGTTCAGTGCTTGGTCAAGGGCAGCTCGGCTGTGCCCAGGAGGCAAACTGGCACCTCTCCAGCTACCAGTCTATGCTCCACACTTGGTCCAAACAGACTCGGTTCCCAAGCCAAGTCCCTATGGACTGAGCAACTGCCGTCCCAGCACACAGTCGCACAGTCAGCATGGTGTGTCAGAACTCTAAAGCCAGTGCTGGCTGTGCCTCCCAGTGGTTAAAAGGACAAAGCAGACAGCAGATCATGTTAGCTGATGCTAATTAGCATTAATTCTTTGAGTTATTTGTTAAAAAAGAAACTTGTCTGTCTGCTCTGTCTGTGCTCAGCCAGAGATCATCTGTGAGGTCACTCTGTGATGCTGCTGTTCAACTGCAGGTGTTTTTTTTGTTCCAACAACTCCAACAGAGTGATATGTTAATTTCAAGAGAACCACTTCACCGTTACACATCCACGCTCTCCTCATTATGCTGCTGGATCACTGTTTGACTTGTTGAAGTGCCAGAAGAAACAGGTTTTCAATGCTCTCAGCAGCAGAGTCCTGGTCGTAACCACGGTTTTCCTAAAGCATCTGGTTTTTGCTCTACCTGCTGAGGAGAAAGGAACCTGCTGAAGTGAGAGATTCTTTTTTCCAGCTCTGTGCAGGACAACAAATCACAACTGACCTGTCTCAGGTTAAACGAACAAGTGACGTGTTTTCGGGCAGATTTTCTCTCTAACCAGCTGAGCCGTCACTGAGTCGGGATGCCCCCTGCAAGTGTCGTTTGTCTGAGTAAAATGCTCGTGGCCTCGGGAGGCAGAACAAGAATTTCCATTTCACACTTGGATGAAATTCCAGATTGGCTGAGCTCACCCCACAGGGCCCTTTCAATGGCCCACATTATGCCAAGTGAAGTCAATCATGTGAAAGGAAAAACAGTACGTAGCTTCGCATTTATATTTTAGGCACTCGGCCGACTCTTCCTATCAGAGTGAGTCATGCAAGGTAAAAAAACAAGAATAAATCATATTCCTTTTCCAAGTGGCCTGATAACAAGAAGAACAAGTTGCAAAATGCTACAGTAAAATATGAAAGACGATCTGGATTCAATCTTGTGACATTTTGCAGATCTTTCTATCTTCAGTGCTTTAACATGAGTACAAACGTTTTAACTCTGGGCAGTAGTGCAGGTTTTGAGCCAGATTTTCCAAACGTTAGCCTGCTGAGCTACAGGGAGACCTGGTCTTTGTGAAGCCCTGCATGCTGCGCCACATATATGCATTCTCCTCATTTTCAGATATCAGGTTTCTGCTCCATAAGAGCGCCGGCTACACTGATGCAAAGCAAAGTATGCTGGCCATGGGACAGAAATGCAGAAATTAAAGCAGCATTATTCAGACACAGGGGTTAAAGGAAGTTGAGAGAGCAGGTCATTTTTATAATTTAGGTCTGAATATAAAGTAAGGAACTCCCGAATGAACAAATTCTTTAGAAAATCACCTCCATGTGCATGTGTGCAAGCTTCGACAGACATCAGTGACATTTTTTACGGGTTTATCCCACCTGTGAGCTGACCTCCAGACTGATAGGGAAAGACGCAAGATGGTTTAGTCCACCCTTGCATTAGGATCTGTCTCTTGGCAGACAGTCAACAATGTCTACATTTTATACCAAAGTTTGTCATCAATTATTTGAGATAATTTCGAAAATAAACAACCTTTGCTGCTGTCACTGTCAGCAGGAGACAATTTGTCACCTCAGTAATGGCGGACCACACAAAGCGGCTGCCGGATTCAGTGTAAATGTCATCACAACTTTAAGAGACTGGCTAAACTGCAGGTTGAATTACTGCAATGCTTTACAAAACACTTGTTTATATGAACTTTGTGTAAGTTGCTGTTTTAATGAATGCAGTTCAGCAAACTCCAGCTGACACTGTAATCACATTACATAACAACCACTTAAGTCAGCAGATACTGTGTGTGTGTGTGTGTGTGTGTGTGTGTGTGTGTGTGTGTGAGTGTGAGTGTGAGAGAGAGAGAAAGAGAGAGAGAGAGAGAGAGAGAGAGAGAGAGAGAGAGAGAGAGAGAGAGAGAGAGAGAGAGAGAGAGAGAGAGCGACTTGAAACAGAAAAAAACAAGGTTGGAATAAATTCACAGTAAATTGGCAGGTGGATATTTACACTCTCTGATACTTTATTTGAATGCAGTTTAAAAACACATGTTATGATGTTCCTTCTTTTAAGCTCTCATTCCTGTGATGTTTTCACTTTTTGCTGGTGGCACAAGTTCTATTTCTGTCCACACCAAATACCTACTGTAATTCTTCTGTTTATTCCAAACAAACCAGAGATGTAAACTGCACAGCTTCCTGCGGTTTAGGAGACTTTTCCCAGGGACAAGCTCCCTTACATCACACGAGAAAACCGTCGGCAATAAACAAAGGTACAAACTGTCTTGAACTGGTTTAACAAACAGTAAATCAACACATTCCAACATAACCACATTCTGATGATTTCTATTGTAATTCATAAGATATTTTAAGAGTTAAACCAGCTATAAGTAATGTTTTTATAATAATAAAAACAATGTAAACACGAAAAGGCGTTCTTAGTGATGAACCTACAGAGAGCCATCATCGAAATCTGCAACTTCCCTCGGCTTCACAAAGCTTTATAGTCAGTTACAGCTCATTGTCCATCAGTCTGGCCCACAACTTTACTGTTACGCTTCATGCTCACCTCTCTTATTTTGTTGTTTTCAGAGAAAGAGATGTAAAAGGCCACAAAGCAGCAACCTCCAGGACTGAAAAATGAAGCCAACTGCCAAAAACTGCAATTCCTCTAATGGCCACTTGAGGCTGGTTCAAAAAGCGATATAACCCCACAGACCCCCATGTTTAAACTTTACAGCCCAGTACAAAAACACAGTTTTGGTCTGTGTAGCTAATTCATGACAACTGTATGGGGGGTTTGGACATCTAAAGACTTCCTGTTGAGCATGAGTCTGCACTAAAAAAACCCTCTAAGTCAGATCATCAGTTTGGTAAGGTACATTTGGTTTAATAGTTTAAAGCCACTGTGCTGGCAGAAATAAAATTAGAATTAGCATTATCACAGTTAACCATAGCTGTAAATACACAAAGCAAGCTAGCAGCTAGCGTCAGGGTTAGCTCCACCCATCTTGTACAAATATGGTCACTTCTGGATCCAAAAGTCCAAGATGGCGATGGTCAAAATGCCAAATTTGAGGCTTTAAAACAGGAGTCCTGAAACCAATGGGTGACTTCACGGGTGTTATATTCATTATCTTACACAGTCTGAAAGTCAGACACAGTTGGAGACTACTTGGTGAACTTAGTGGAACATTTAGCAGCTGAAGGGACGGATATTTCCCCAGGAGTTGGTGGAGACCAAAAACAGAGCTAAAAGAGAGGGAAGATGGACTCAATGATCGTGTTGCTGCCAACCCAGTCTCACTCCAAAGTTGTCGAAATTCTGTGTTTGGGCACTGACTTCTGGCATCAGACACTGATGAAAAAGCTGTCCTTTAACGTCGGCATGATACGCAGCTTGTCACAGTTATAGTTTAATGGCATTCGGTGGTGTCAGGGAGAAACATGGTGGGACAGGAAAGAAAGTTAATGTGGCAAAAGTCCCAGTAGGGCAGGTGGGAGGGGTGGTGCATGGGTCCAACAAACACCGAATTTCACCCGAGGGAGTGGTGTTCATGTCGTAAGATTATAAAGCAAAACCCTGTTCTTTTTTTCCTCCAAGGAATGGGTCCCATTTTTATAGTCTTTGGTATGACCCGGCTGGGGATCGAACTCACAACCTCCAGTCTCAGGGCGGACAGTGTTTCAATTTGTCTACACTACCCCCAAGTGGACAAAAAAACAGTTATTACAGGTTAAAGAATAGCTGCCTTTCCTATCACACCTCTAAATGAAACATATCTCCTTTCATTAGACCTTCACAAACCCAAAACGCACTTTTGTATGCAGACTTAAACACGTCTCCCCGCTCACGTTACAAAAAGACGCCACGTTTATACAGAACTTAATGTACTAAACATGCGTTTTAGGTCCCAGTGTAGTTGAAATAGCTGAGCCTCAGGGGGCATTACAGCAAGAAAACATGTCCAACTATCTCTTACTACGGACCAAACAGAAGCACAAATCATACACGCCAGATTCAGCTTGTTGTTTCAGGCAGTCTCAGTGCAACCGTAAATAGAAGGAGGTGACCACACAAAGTGCAGCCGTGTCTTGTTGTACTGACAAATAAAAGTAAAAGAAGTTCTCATTTAAAGTGATTTAGGTAAGAACTTAAATTAAAGCAACATGTTTTTGGAGAAACAAGATTAGTCTCAGTTTAACTGAGAATCTAATTAGATCCTATAAGTGACTTTCAGGCAGTAACTTTCCTGAACTGCATTAACAGCTGTTGGACCCTCTGGTACCATAAAGATTTGTAAAGTGCATCATTCCTTATCTTCTGCTGAATCCATCAAACTGTGTGTCCATGGGGAAGCGTTCATTTTTAACCTACAGGTTTGAAACCAAATCACGAGGGAAGCACTGGCTGTGTCCATTAACAGACTAATGAAACAATTTTCAGTCCTTAAAAGTGAAATTTTAAGCAGCATCCTTTTCTTTTGGAAAACCCACTTTCAAGATTTGACCCAATCTGACGGCCGAAATACGATCAAATTACCCCTGAACAACTGGGCCCATGATTTAGCTGATCCTGTGACTTTTCATCAATGCCAACATCACGCTGACATTTGTGGTTTTGATTAAAAATATTCATTTAGGGGTACCCAGCTAGTACCCAGTGGGTAAAGTGGGCGTATCATGTACAACAGCAATGCCCTTGCCACAGCAGCCACGGGTTCCATTACAGCCAACAGCCCTTTGCTGCATGTCATCCCCTGCTCTTACCTGCTCATACTTAACCTGCATTGTCCAATAAAGGCAAAAGCCCCCAAAATGTTCTTAATTTGTTGGAAAAACTGGAAAAAATTATCATATCACCTGGCCCAAAGCACTGCTGTTGGCTCTTAGTTTTGGAATATCTACACTCTATGCGCAGGCTTGATCACTTAAATGTTTCTTTTCTAGGAAATTAAATAATAATACAAATAACTGCATCATTTTATAATATACCTGTTAATATAGTTTATGCGATTCAGGCCTGTCTTTTTCAGAAGTGTGTGTGCATTTGTGTTGGATTTGGTTCCTTCTGATAAGTCACAGCAGCATATCTAAACTTAACAACCGAACCAATCACTTCATTCCGCGTTGATTGATGTGATTCAGAGAGAAACGTTTTGAAGCATATTTCCACAGCCAGCGATTCATGTGAAGTATTAGATCATAAATCTGAATCCAGACTTAAGTTACCTCAACATTTACCACAAAAACAAAGGCTTTTCTAAACTCTTTAAAGCACTTTTTTAAAGTAAAGTTAGTGTATCCTCTGCAGGGCGGAAAGCTCATTATGAGATCAATTGTGCAGTTGCACATTGTGACAAATTCTCAGGAGGTTTTCTCAGTTCCTGTTGGAATAGGTTTCCACCCAGCTTCTCTCTGAGCCTCCAAACTAACAGCTCATCATGTTTTATATGATACTGCGACAGCTTTTATTCCCGTTTGCCTCCTGCTGGAAGCATCAGTAGACCGACAAATCAAATAAGAACTAAGATGAAGAACTACAGACAAACAGGCGATAATCCTAACGTGTATTTTGATGCCATCACACACACCTGTACTGTATTAACATAACTGTATTAAACATCTTCAACTTGTTCGATACATTAAATACATTTCTTACAATATACTGAGGCAGAAAATGTAATCCACTGCATACACTCTGCTCAAGACGCTTCTTTTTAACCATATAGTGTGCATGCATCACCTTAATGGCCAGAATAAATGTTGACTTCGTACATTTTCTGAAAGGCAGAGACATATTACATGTGTATATCATTATGTGGCAGATGTGTCAAAATTTCACATTTCTTTATGTTTCAGCGTGTGGTTAACGTGTGGTTAGGTTAAAGCACAAAAACCACTTGGTTATGGTTCATGTTTTGGCTTAAAATACCCAATTGAAAAAGCAGCAATGTGTCATTAAAGAACAACTGCTTTCTGTGCCACTGTCCGAGGTGGAAACACAGTGGCAGGTCGCTAAAAACACGCACATTTGGTGGCTAAAAAGCCACTTAAAACACGGAGATGACTCGCTAAAAAGTGACTGGTTTTGTTGTTTGTTGGTGTCAAGCAGTGGTCTGCAACTTGGCAACGTAGGTGTCACACTATCCATCATCTCCCCCACTTCCCGATGACAAAGTCAGCTCATATACAATGTCACGTTAGAAACACTGATATGATACGTATGGAAAGTACAAATGTAATGCATCCGTGGCACATTTGCTTCTGCCGACTTGGCCGCATACGTACAGGGAAAGAAAGATGGACGATACAGTAACGATTAGAGAATAGTGTGTGCATGTGTGTGTGTTCGGTATGTTTAGGGCTCAGTTTAAGTGGTGTTGACAGCAGGGCTAATCGAGGGGAAGACCGTGGAGAGTTGGTATGATTACAAACCCAGAACTTCTCTCCTCCTCCTCTTCCTCTCCATTTCCTCCTCTTCTTCATGTCGCTCACATGAGAGAGACATATTAGGGGAGAGGAAGACAGAGTAATGGAGAGACCTGCACAGACAGAGTGATGTCTCTTTATCTGTCTTTTTCTCCGCAGAGACAGAAACACACAGAGGCCAATGGGAGATGGATGAAGAGGGATGAAAAGCGGGGGTTCCCTCTTTGTCTCCTCTCAGCTGTGAAAATAAAAAAGCTGTAGAAAGACTCAGACAGAGAGAGAGATAGATCACGAATGAATGTTTCTTCAGACCAAGACAGATAGAAAAGCATGTGGAGAGACACACGGCATCCATATTGGATTTAGATCAGACTCTCTGTTTGGAAAAAGACAGCAGAGAGGATGTAAACAGACTCACTTCTACTACACAGTCGATTTATGACTTTGCTATCGTGATTGTCCTTACAGTCACTGTTGTATTGATCCATTCTGTGTCAATCCAATCAGTAGAATAAACGCTGGCATTGTAAGTTCTTACAAATGGTGGATGCGGTTAAAGTTGTACGTTATTACACATAACCCTAACCAACAACTAGGGCTCTACGCATGAATAAGGGGGAAACACGAACGGTGAGTACCAGCCCACTTTAAGTCTTGGCCTGATACCACTTACACATGCGCTTCAGTTACCACCAACTCTCTGAAGATGAACATAATTTTACTGTGACCGTGTGTCTCTGCTCTTTGTGAACTGAACTGTTTTTTGCAGTGTGGTTCATTTGCATACAAAGTGGCCAATTTTGCAACAAATATCTGCATGTTACATAATTTAAATAAGTGCAAATAACACAGCCCTGCCCAGGACTGTTTCCCTAATCGCACTCCTGACCAAAAGGTTATGAATAGACTGAGTCTTCTCCTGTCCTGAAGGAAAAATTATACTGTGGTATTAATAAAGATATGTATACCTGCTGGTCTCAAGTTGCAAAATAACAGTTGAATTCATAATTACAGTTATTCTGGTGTCTCTGGGACTCAGTGTTATTATTAATATTAACACTAATATTCCTCCAAACCTCTGACTTGCCTTGTTTTTCTTTTGTATTTTAATATCCTGCTTTTATCGTTGACATCTCCATTTGTATTTTAATTTATCCTGGACCCCCATGATTTTCTTGACCGCTCTCTCCTACCTACAACAAATATAAAACAGTCTGTTCCTGTGAGATCTGTGTACTGCTGGATCCACGAGATCCCAAACCCAAAGGAGTCTTCTACACAGAAGCGCTCAAAGGCTATCTGCTTGGCATCTGGTTAGGGGTGCATTTCACCCGTCACGAGTGCTTTGACCCAGCAAACACTGATCGCACAGTGGCACTGTGTCCCTCGCCGAAAACTGCAGCGCAGTTTTGAGGCAGATGGCCAGATGGTGACATTGAGATGATATTCCTTTCTCATCGTTTTAAGCCTGTGGTGTTTATAAGAGCTGAAAGTTTTTTATCTTAACTGTCTTTGATCATCCCTGGCAGAAACAGCCTTCAGGACCTTTGCCAGAAAGTCAGGTGACGCAGTATAAAGAGCAACAAAGTCCACATGAATAGCAAGTTGTGTCACAGCACAGGACTTTCATCCATGAGATCTGCATTTGAGGGGGTTGACCTCAGTTTATTGTTTGGTATTATAAATGTCGTATTTTGACGTAGCATCCTGCTGACGGCCAGATGACGGGGAAGTCTGCGCAACTCTCAATTTGGAGCCAGTTTTGAACCATAATGGGATGTCTTGACTGGATGTTCAAACAACATTCAAAATCTCAATGTTTGCTGGGGAAATTTACATGGTTTCCTTTTTGTTGTAATTGTACAAGTTTTTTCAAAGACAAAAAACAACCAATTATCTTTACTTCTCACTATTTCAGTGTGTTTCGTGAAGATGAAGTGACGCCACCAGGGTCTGAGCCCCGACAACGTCACAGCTTCCATCAGACCAAAGACAACACAAAAGTAAGAACCTTATTTTTGGCTGGTTTCCTGTGAACCTCTGAGGGCAGAGTCAGTGTTGGGGGACAGTGATTTCCTAACACTCCTGATAAGGCTACTCTTCAGTTCAAAACGAATCTCTGTGTGTCTGGAGGCTTCTGCTCTGATGAAAGTTGTTCCTGATAAACAGCCTGGATTTTAAGTGTAATCCACATCTGGACGATGATCCGAAGTTATCATGGACACATCGCTCACATAACTCCAAACTCAGCTGTTTATTGATGAATATAATCAGATAAGGATTACGTTCATCAACTTGCCAGTGCACACAGATGTGGACAGTCGCTGTGTTTGTGTGTGCCGGCAGATGTTTTTCATCTTTTGTAGAGGATGAATGTATACGTGAACATCCAAGTGTTTGTGCAGGGTTGTGTGTGTGTGTGTTGGAAACTACAGATGTTTGTATCTTCTGAGGACTTCAGAGAAGCCAGGCATGTGTGTTGTGCGAGTGTGTGTGAGAGAAGAGCCCAGATGTTTGTATCTCCTCAGGAAAATAGAGATGTACACTGTGTGTGAAGAGTTTATGTCAATAGATTTATGAGATTAAGTTACTTTAGAGTCTTTTAATCTTTGCTCTGGCTCGGGCCTAAACACACAGGAACCCTGGATATCACGACATAACACAACACACAGCAGGGGGACAGGGGGCACGAGGTGGATGAAGGTGGACGACAGGCGAGGAGAGAGGAGAGAAGGGGGTCTGCAGAGTGAGTTAAAACTGAGAGGTGGATGTAAACAGAGCCAGAAGGGAAAAAAAAAGGAGAAAGAGAGGCAGAGATAAAGAAATCTGAGACAATGGGGGGAAAAAATGAGAGATGTGAAAAATGGCCTGCTGAAACGTGAAGCCAGAGAAATGACAACTGCAGAGGAGGACAGCTCGTCTCACACATTCCTTCTATGCTCTCCTTTAACCTACTTTTTACATTATTTCCTGTGGAAGAACTGAGTGCTGTCTGTCCTCCTGTGTCCTCTTTTTGCCTTTCACTGTATTTACATGTTGTTTACATACAGCTGTAGTTGTAAATATACATTTTGACTGCCTTCGCCAAGGTTATTAACCTGTTTAATTAATTCAAATAACTAAGAAGTTTTCAGTGTTATTTTATTTGTATAATCGGCTCAGCTGTAATTCATTACTTCTGCATTAACCTCTTACACTCCCCTTCCCCACCATACACCCATTTTTGTCTTTTTTAGGAGGAACAGGGGAACTTAAAGAAGAAAGTAGGTTAGGTCAAATGGTTTTCATAGTCATAAATATGCAATAAACATTTTTTGGTTGGGTACCTGTTAAAACTTTGAAATTTTAGAGTGTACAGGGGCTTAAAACTTTATGATGTAAGATATGGTGACTGTTCCCTCATGCTCAATTATGCCTCGTAGGTTGTTGCAGCAATTTTTGGGTTGAAAGTATTTGTCACACAGATGTGGCGCTAAATCTAAGTATTTCTCATCACTTGAGAGTTAACAAAAATGGTCAAAAATCCCTCCAAACTACCACATTAATATAGAATACATGCTGTGATTTGGTATCAAAAACCAAAGAACTGCATTTTTTGACAAGTGGATGGCAAACGCTTTTGTTCTGGAAACTGCTGAGAAGCCCCCTTATTGTAAATATACCTATGAAAGCCATCCATCCTCGACATGCTCAAGGTCTCTAGTTTGTGGTTGTAAAATTTCATGAGGCTGTGATTATCCTGGAGGTCACTATAGGTCATTTTACACAGTGTCCGTCTCAAACAAATGGTCTCACTGCAATGAAATGACAACTATGGGGGCTAACCTCATCACAGGAATAAAATTGGGTTCATTGAAGCCATAAGAGTCTCACCTTTCCAGTCAAACCTAATTTATGAAACTCCAAGAATGTTTGCCCCAGTATGCAGGAATATTCAAATACACCACTTTTCAAGGAGATGAAAATAACAGTTTTATACTGCATGCTAAAAACCGTGTGGGTCTAGCATAAAGTGGGCAAGTCTCTAAAGAGGAGGCTCACAGGTACTAATTAAACTTATTTTCATTCAGATATCTTGAGATGAGAGGTCAAGATACCGCTGTAAAAATGACCATGCCACGTTTCCCTTGCCGAAATTTAGCCTAACTTTGGCGTGTTATTCAACCCGTTAACGACAAGCTAGCATGACACGGGTGGTACCAATGAATTCCTAACGTCATGTTAACATTGGAGGCGGCGATGATACATCAATTGTCACACAGGTGGCTGTCAACAATCGCACCGCGAATCGCACCAGATGCCCACTTTATGCTAGCACTTTCTTATGGACAGTAATGTCAGCCTCCAATTATTTTTCAATTTTCTGTGCCCCTCAGCCACCCACTGGGGGCGCCATGGCCCCTTTAATGTTTTCTGTTTTACCTCCTTTCTCTCCTCCTCTTTCTTCACCAAACTAAATCGAAACATTTTGACAGACAGACTGTTACAAGCTGTTAACAGAATTGAGTTCTGTACTAATTGACTCACCTAAAACAACAATCAATTGGATGACCTGAAAACAAAAACCCTCGGCTGTGGGCGATGACACACAAAGTCAAAGTGTATCACAGCAGACAGATGTGTTTTCACCATGCCAGCTTGGAGTTTAAATTACTGCTAAATATCACTATTACTCTGTCAGGTGTGATTATATTTATGCTGCTATATCATTATTTTCCCTTCGTCCTTGACCTTTGACCCGCTGATGTCAGAAGTTGTGACGTACTGGTTCAAAACTTCTCTTAGCTCCCCCTCTCCCTCCCACGGACCTTCCAGCATCACACTTGGCATTGAGGCGTTCCCATAACACTTGAACAGCTCAAGAAGGCAGATAAACATTAAAAGGCGGTGATGAAACATTAAACTGGATAAAGAAGAAGAAAAAGATGATTGTCCACACCCTTGACTTTAGTGTTTATAGCCAACGCTTTGTCTTACAAAATGTGTTTATATACGAGTCAGCACTGCCAAAAATGTATCAGCCAGATTTTCTTTCTTCCAGTCCAGAGGCCTGGACCATGAAGCAAGTTTAACTGATAATCTTTGGGTTACCTGACTTCATGGGGCCTGACATTAGTGGTCCCCAATAACTGGTATTATGAAGCTGGTAATCACCTCTCTGTTAACTTTTCCAATCTGGCTAAGAGATGTTAATTACAAGCAACATTGTGAAGGACCGTGAAAGAAGAACTGGATTTAAAATGAGATGAAAGTGTGATACCAGCAGAAAAATGTGGTGAAAGCAGAAGCAGAAAGTGATTAACCAGGGTGAAATATTGAAATAACTAAAATAGAATAAGAGGCTTTAGAAGCACAGTATTAAAAGTAAAGTAAAGTATCCAAAGAGTGGTCATATTTACATGCAAACAGGAGTCATTGCTTACAGTAAGAGGAGAAATGTGAACATGTGGAAATGGTATGGTAGTTTGTGGGTATCTGTGGATTTAATAACATGTTTGGACAAAATACTTCACTGGATTTCGATCGTGTGGACATTTGGGGAATATAATCAATCTGTGGATTATCATATGGCATAATAGGTGAGTTACACGTTTGTTGTACGTCTGACAGAGGCGTTTATTGAACCAGCTGTGGTAGTTCTATCTTGATCTATCGATGATCCGCATCAATCGAATTACAAGGAGTGTAGCTTTTTAACTACAGGTTATATGAGTAAACCACCAAAACAAAGCATCTGAAGCCCACCCGTGGACTTTCATATGGTTTAAGAGGTTGGATTATTGATCTCGTAAAAGACAGCAGACTGTTTTTCAAATTATCATAATAAAGTTACTCCAAGCTGAGCAGTGATGGAAGATGTAAAGCACTGATAATGTCTGTAATCTCTTCAGGAAAGAAGGAAATGTATTAATCTTGATTACATATTTAGTGTTGTGCAATATCCTTCCGTTTTGTAGAAGCTCTCTTTTCAAACCAGACCAGAAATATAAAGTCTAGAACAGAAGAATGATTCTACTGAATATAGAAGTATTGAGATCAGATTTGTTTATCTTAAAGTGTTTGGAGACCTTGATAGCGACTGAAAAGACTTTGTAAGAATAAATAAAAGCTGCAGATCAGTGAGAATACATCTGCTGGTTTCACTTATACATGTAGGAAACATTAAAACCATAGCTTCTATTTTAGGATGGCCATGTCTCTGCGTGTGTGCATGTTTCAGTCAAGAACAGCATAGTTCTTCACCCTGTGGGGACATGAGTCATCTGTGACCTCTGACCCCTACAAAATTAGCCAATCATGTTTCAGCTGGCAGTGAGCCAGCGGGGACGACTGAGCACCAGAGATGATCTGAAACTGAACAAAAAGAACTAAAGAACGAACAAATATTTGAATTTAAGAGGAGGTAATTTAAAGTTTCTTCTTCTTCTTCTTCTTCTCTCTTTCACACACAATCACACTCTCTCTCTCTCGTCTCACAGAGAATCTCTTTGATCCAAGGATTTATGGCACCATACAGAGAGAGAGATTTGTTCGTTTGCTGCTCTTAATACGATAAAAGATGTTTTATGGATTCTGTTTACTTGGAAATTGGGCAAAGTCTCTGAGGAGCATTCAAAGTAATTTAAAAGCTGTCTTCTAATGATCACAGATGATCTGTGTGCCAGAGAAGGAGAGGGAGGAGGGGAAGAGACGGAGACATAAAAACAGGAATAAGTAGAAGGGAGAAAAAGGATAGAGACACAAACCACAAACAAGAGGGACAGATGGGAACATACGATAACAAAAAACATATTTCCACTAAATGGGGAGATGCAAGAGGGATGAGTGGGGGGGCTACAAGAGAGGAACAAGACCTCCAGAAACACACACACAGTAGGACCCAAGAGACTGAATGCACATACAGAATGTTCCTCGTCTTGTTTTTGATGCATTTCGTTGAACACAAACAGAGAATAAAGCGGATTTCCATATGGTCAGGTTAACCACTAACACACAGACTTCTGCAGCGCTCGCTGTGTGTAACACAATGATGCTTTGTCTTTATATCATCTTGGAATTAAAGACGACAACAGCTGTGATTATCTGATCTGCTGGATCAATTCAACTATTTCAAATCCTTCTTAATAAGAAACCATTGTAGTAGTTAAACTATCAGATGTCTTGCATCAATCTGAGATTTCATGATGGCTTTACAGAGAACACGAGCGGAATGTGCTCTTTGTGCGTAATATTTTTTTTTTATCCCAAAGTGCTGTTCAGAGCTGTAATGAGTAAAATATGACCATAATTTTAGTCTAAAACTTCCAAAAAATGAACCAACATTATCAACAGAATGTGAACAAGGCACAGTTTTGACTTCATGTCAAAAGACATTTATCTATTGGGTACTTAGACATCTACCGAACTGAGCATGCTAACCAGCTAGCCCAGCCCGTCCTGTCCTGTAATACCGCTTAGACCTCAAGAGGTGATAGTGAGTCACTGTGGCGACCAGTCTGCCCTCAGTCCAACAAGAGAGGACGGAGAAGTAGAGCTGCCCCAAGGGTACAGTCTTCCAGGGATGACGTATTTTTTGTAGGCCAACAGAAAAGTTAGTGTCACCCTGGTTCCCTCATCAAAAAGCCTACAGGATTTTTCAATTGAATTTTGGAGAATTGCAAAAAAGTACTTTGTGGTGGCCATTAATGCATCACGCCAGCAAAGGGGCGAAAATTAGCACGTCCACCTGGGTGTCATATTTCCATCGCTGCCAATCGAACAGCAGCTACAGCCGACAAATACTCATGAATACAGCAGAATGATTTGACCCGGGAGTGAAAGCCAATTGCAACCTTTCCCATTTAATACAAAAGCCAGATGTTAGCGGGTATTAATTTTTTTTTTCACTCCAGTGGGAAAGGGGCTTTAGTACCAGTAGTTCTTGCATGAGGTTCATTGATTTCCCAGGATCTACCAGGCTTCTGGGGGTCTGAATCTGCCATCACTTACAAACCTGATTGTTTGATGGATCCGGCCCCACTGCAACAGAGCGAAGGAACTGATCATTACGGAGTCAAAAACAGGCAAACGTCGAAGTGGAGGCTAATTACGCCAAGCTGAAGGAGAGTGATTACCAATGAAACCACATTTAAACCCACTGTCACTCCACCACACCCAGAGGGGAGAAATCAGTTCCTCATGTTGAAGTTTTGTGTGTGTGTGTGTGTGTGTGTGTGTGTGTGTGTGTGTGTGTGTGTGTGTAAACATTTAAGTGTTTGACATGTGTCTGCTTGTGTGCAAATGTATGTACTTGTGTGTGTGTGTGTGATTTCCACCACAGACAATGCACAGACCCATTGTGGGGGTCTGCTGCATGTTTACAGCCCTTTAGCCAGACCAGACACACACACACACACACACACACACACACACACACACACAGAGGCCCCAACCTCCCCACCTCCTCACCACATGGGAGCCTGTAAATCACTTTCAGGTCAAGGATAATTTTTTAAGACCAGATCTCCCCCCAGCTTTCCTCCAGACACCCTCACAGCAGTCCCACACACACACACACACACACACACACACACACACACACACACACATTCATCCATCCTCACCCCTAAATTCTTCATCACTCGAGGAATGTTCCTCCTTCCTTTCTCATGCCAGATATCATTTATTTTTTTGTTCTGTACATCAGTAGAACTTGTAATTACAACATTTTCTTACAGTTTTTATCTCTTTCACATGTTCTCAGTTGCTTTTACAAGAGTGGTTCTCGATGATTTTCAGTCACACCAGCTGCAGCCTGTGGCCTGCACACCTCTAGTCACACCAGCTAATTATTCATCAATGAAATCAGCTGGTCTGGGGTCTGTCTGAGTGAAAACAGTCTGATCTACAAGAAATCTCTTGAGTTAATTTAGCAAAACTAAAAAGTACAAAAACTGAGAGAATTTGACTTAAAAAATATGATTAAAGGAAGCAGAAAGCACTAGAGATGGCATATGTACTCAGATCAATAGTCCTGGATTCAAGTTTTAAGAAAAATATGATCAGCAAGTACTCATTATGCAGATTGGTCCACTTCAGCATCATTTATGATTTATTATAACTATATTATTGGATTATACAGTCACTACTGATGCATTAATGTGTTCATCAGTAAAATGTTGCAGTGAATAAAGCTCTAGCTCATTTTAATTACTTAATATACTGATGGGTAGCTTCTGACTTTGCCCCGCGGATCAATAAAAACACATCTTAATCTAGAATAATACATCAGAATTTATTTGTTGATATATAATATATGTTTAACCTGTAATTTAATCTCTTGCTGGCTGTCGGGCTGGTGCTCAAACTACAGATTGTGTTTCCGGAAGAGAGAGTGAGTCGCCCACTTGTCAGTCTCACTCCCTCGAACGAGGACCAAAACTGGGATCAAATGGTGAAACTACACAGTGCTGGTCAAATATGAACCAAGACTCTGTCACTGCGTTTCTTATTTCTTGTCTAAAAGGTTTCAGAAAAAGTATTTTACCTTACTGTTTAGCTTTAATACAAATCATTTAATTTCCGGCCAGCAGGTGCAGTTATTCGTCCGGAGTGGTGCAACACACTGGTAGTTGCAGGTTTTCTACTTCTTGAGCAAAAGTAAATGCCACAGTCATTTCTCTGTTTTCTCTGGTCATATAGCACCAATGTCAAATATATTTGCTCCCTTTTACAGCATAAACAGCTCCATTTTATGAAAAGCCCATCTTTCCAGCAGTGATATACTTCTTTTTGTATCGTAATTGAGTAAATGTACATAGTTACCTCTGATTAAAACATGTATTGGTCACCGTAGCTTTTAAGTTAAGCAGGTTTAGTTCCTGGTTTAGTTTAGTTATTTGACTCATGTCGAGACAAATATCAAAGAGCTCCAGAAATGTTTTTTTTAATGAAGAACAATCTGAGACTTTCTGTGCAACATTTGCAGCTATGAAGAAGACTCTGTGTCCGTTATGCCATCTTCCTCACATATTCCTCTTTCTCTCTGCAGTCAAATATAACTTCTCACTCTGTTTCTGCTCTATTTCTCTTTTTCCTGTCGTCTGTCTCCCGGTGTAAACAGTGGAGACTCTTAAACACTGTTAACACATTGTTTTCCATACATGCTCAGGGCTGATGTGGCGCCTTTGCGGTACTACTATATATACTATTTATCATCTGGTTTATAATATTACTCTTCTGTGTTGTTATTCTATCATTTTTATTATTACCATGACACCCAAACTATCATTCTTTTTACTGTCTTGTTTGTTCCATTTAGAGTCTTGTGTTTGAGATTTCACTTAAGTAAAAGCACAAAAGTATTAACAGCAAAATATACTTAAAGTTTTAAAGTAAACATACTTGGTGGACAGAATGGTCCTTCTCAGAGACATCATCATATACACCCATCAGCCAAAACATTAAAAAACACTGGCTGGTGAAGTGAGTAACATTTTCTACTGGGAAACCTTGGGTCCTGGCATTCATGTGGATGCCACTTGATGTGCTCCACCCACCCAAACACAGTCACAGACCAAAAACCCCCATCATGCCAACAGCACTCCCCGATGATAGCGCCTACCCCCAGCATGACAGTGCATCATCCCACACAAAAACTTCTCAAGAATGGCCCAATGCTCATGACGAAGAGCTCATAGCACCAACCTGGCCTCCAAATTCCCCAGATCCTAATCCAATAGAGAATCCATGGGGTGTTTTGGTACCCCAGACACAAGTCTCAACAAGACCTCTGGGAGTGTCCTGTGGTGTCTGGCACCAGGGTGTTGGCAGCGAATGCTTTGGGTCCCCTGGGTTGCAAGGCGGGGTGCTGGCATGTCCCACTGATGCTCGATCAGACTGGGAACTGGGAAACTTGGAGGGCAGATCAACGCCTTAAGCTCTTTGTCTCTTGTGGCATTTCTGAGCAGTTTTTCTGGTGTGGCATGGGTAACTCAGCAGTCAGATTAATGTAGTGAAGTAAAGAGTACAGTATTTCCCTCTGAAATGTAGAAGAGTAGATTTATAAAGTAGCATAAAATGAAGATCAAATTCTTTCTGTCGACTCAAACATTCAGACGTTTGTTAGAGCACGCAGCTACTATGACAACATTGGTTTCAGGCGCTGACAGTAAAAAATGACAACTGAATGATGTGACTGACTGAAACAGCTGCAGATTGAAGCTTCTTTGTTGAGTTGACATATTGAAAAATGTTGCTGTTACCAGAGAGTGTAACTGAGGGGGCAGGTGGAGATGGATGTATATCTGTGTCAGCAGAAATAGACTTAATGCTTATTTGATAGTGGGATGTGTTTCAGATTCTCCTCATGGTTTGTTCCAGCTGGTTTATGTGGCGTTCAGCCTGGAGTGAACTCTGTTATTCTGCTGCTCTGAGCTGAACACCAGTGAACTGATTCCTCCAAGTTCGACATTTCCTGAAGTCTGTACTCAGCATTAGTAAAGCAGGAAGGTTTAAATTAAGAAATGCCAGATTTTAGATTTTAAAACCAGTTCACAGCAACAGATACAGTAACAGTAATACTGTAATACTGTAGTTTTTAAAGCAGACCAAACCGCCTGGACAACGTCACCCAGTTACAACAGTCGCTTGTTTGGAGGCGGCATTGCCCGAAACGACCACTGACCAGGAATAAAAAAAAAAGCATGAACAAGAAGAAAACCCGGCTCATCGACTGGCCAGGACCGAAAATGGAAATCCATCCCCTACAGCCGGTTTGGTCACCACAAAAACAATTTGCATTTCCCACTGTAAGCGAACCGCACCAGGGTTCACTTGCAAGTGATGTGAGACCCCCAGTTTTCAAGCGGACCAAGGTTCACTCGTTTGGTCTGCACCAGACTTCAAATGAGCGTTCACACCACTCCAAACGAATCTGTGGAAGCGGACCAGGGTTTGTTTAAAGCAGACCAAATGGCAACATGTGAATGCGCACTAACTCTACTATGTCCCCTCTCGGCACCCCAAAAAACACATTAACTTTCAAGTAAAAAAACACAGCATTTACTAATGTAATGAGTTGGATTTCGCACTGTGACTCTGTCAACACAGGTTGCTGATGTAGACTACTTTTTAATTTGCGTTGTCATGTGACAAATGCTGGCCTGCAAACCGGCAAAACCAGAAATCGACCTAGCTCTATAAATATGTTTTTTATACACCAAAGCCTTGCATAAATTAAAATTTTTACCTGATGACGGTGCAAAATAAAAAGTCGGTAGATCAACAAAGCTAGGGCCCGACTGATATGGATTTTTTGGGGCCAATGCCAATTCCGATATTATGGAATAAAAAAAATCTGATAACCAATATATTGGCTCATTAAATTTTTACGTTTTTCAAGTTAAAAAAAACCCTAAATACCTGCTTTTGATGGCTTAAATATAGTTCAAACACTCTTTACAAAGATATAAATTGAAGGAAGAACATTTTACTATTTTCAAATACATTTATTATCAGAAATTGTGTGGAACAAGCAGCATATGAACAATCTGAACACAAAATAAATCAAAAATATGGTGTGCAAAAAGGCAGTAAATCTCTGGGAAATAAAATAATCATGCAAAGTCTATATGAATTAAGACATTCACATGTACCACAGTTCTTCTTATTATTGCCAATTTAACAGAGGTACGTTATAGTGCAAAAATTAACAGGGAAGGACATCATTTCTAAGTAAAGCACCATATTCCCTGCATTTTAATAGTGATGAAAATTTAAGTGTTAACATCGTTAGAGAATAATCGTCAATCGACCAAAAGTTGGCCGATTGACGATTATTCTCCAATGGCTATAATTGGCTGATTAAATTGGTCGGGCTCTAAACAAAGTCATTACACTAACAGGTTTTGAAATAGTTCACTGAAAGCCAAAAATGTGAACCACATGGTGGCGTTAGACAAAAACTCGCTGCCTGGCTGAGTGAAATCTAAATGGACGGGCACTTAACAGAATGATGACAGGACAAGGTTGAGGTTGACCATTAATATAAAAGTACACTTACCATTCAGAAGAATGTTTCTGGCAGAGTGATTCAAAGAGGAGGAAAGCATCGCTCCACTGGACACAGTTTCCTCACCTAAAACAAGATTTAGAATTAATAGGCAGGAAATGGTAACATAGAAACACTGATTATCCTCTAAAAACAAAAGACACTCGACTTCCCCTACTGGGAGAGACAGTGTGTGTGTGTGTGTGTGTGTGTGTGTGTGTGTGTGTGTGTGTGTGTGTGTGTGTGTGTTGTACAGTATAAGCTAACTTTGATTCGAAGCCATCACACCTGGTTTCTCCATCCATGTGTTATGTCTGGTTGCCTGGTGACTCTGTTGGTTCTGGCATCAGGACCAGAGTGTGTTTAATAATCTGGGTCAGGACTCAAACTGGGTTACCCTGAGCTACTTACACTGGCAGCACGTTTCTGCTCCTGCTGTTGGTTCAAATCCCGATCACTGGGGCAGATGACCTTCATCAAGGTTATTTCAGCTCCACACCAGGTTGGATTTTAACATGACGAAGACCTGCAGAATGCAGATGTTAAAATTAAACAGGCTAAGACAAAATAGAGGAGTAGGCCAGGAAAATAAAAAAAACTGCACATTCATGATGTTTAACCGCACTTGGCCCCAAAAAGACGCTGAGTGATGACTTCTGGACAATGAATAATCTTTTTCCACATCAGATATATTTGTGAATTACTACAAAAGGCTTTAAAAGCTCATTTAGAAGAAAACAGCTGATGAGCATGCGAACAAAAAGAATAGTGATGTTTTTTTTAGCTGTAACCAAACTCAGCTTTCACAGGAACCACATGAAAGACTCTGAGCAGATGGTATCCAGACTGTGTGTGTGTGTGAGCACATTGTTTTTGTTTACTCACACACAGTATTTTTTTATTTTGTGCAGCATGTGTACCTGTGTATGAAAACTATACAGGATGGGATTTATTTACAGTAAACCTCGCCTGCTCTTCGTCACTGACTGACCTTTTTAAACTTGTGCAACACTTTGATGTTTTTTTCCCCTCACTTTCATAAAATGAAAAGCTCCTGTGGTCACTTCCTTATAGAATAATCCTATTTAGTCTGAATCGTATTTCAAGCAGATAAAGTTAAAGACGCAGCTGACCACAACGACAACCAACACTTTATTCAAAACTCCCTTGTTGTAATTATCCATCATGTGGAACAAAACATCTTTGGACATTCTTGTTTTGAACTTAAGCAGCTGCTTGAGTTCACATGCATTATCAACTCAAGGCATTAGAAACTGAGGCAGGAGAACTTAAAAAGAAGTTGTAAATATTAAAAGGATACAAAGTCAGGCGATCACCAATGATTAATCCTGAGGGAACATTGACGCTTGTGTTGAATTTTACAGAAATTCATCCAATGGTTGAGAAATTTCACTACAAGCCAGGAAGGTGCACCTGCTGGTGGCGCCAGAGGAAAAGTCTGTGGATCTTTGGAGTCATCATCTGGTGGCCACGCTGTACAAAATAATGGCTGCAGCCACCGTGACATCACCCATTAGTTTGTGGGCTCCTATTTTGAAGCCTCTAGTTTGGCATTTTGGCCGTTGTCATCTTGGATTTTTGAAGCCAGAAGTGACTATATTTGGATGAGAGGGTGGAGATTACCCAGGCCTCCAGGAAAACCACTCAGTCTTGCAGCAAATTTATCCCACTGGCCACTTGTTGTATTGCAGCGAAAAAATCCCCTGCAGCCCAAAAAAGCATTTTCCCCGTAGGCCACCATTATAAAAGAGAAGTCTGTAAAACTGTTGGCAGGAACACCTTGAAATGCATCTTCAGTGGGCCACATACCGCAGAAGTAAACCTTGAAGGTAGAAAACTTTTTTGGTGTATACGCTAGGCAACAACTCCACTGAAATAGATGGGCACCATCTTGGCGTCTGGTATCTAGTTATTAAAATCTATGAGATAACCTTTACGCTAGCTGTTAGCTTGATTAGCATAGAGCATTTGCAGCTATGGTTAACTGTGATAATGCTAACTTTTGTCAGCAAAAAACAGACTTAAAGGCGCTGTGTGTAAGAATGTGGCCAAAACGGCTACTGCACTCAAATTCAAAATACTGTTGTGAGTCATTGCCCCCCAACCTACAGATTCGAGGCTCCTGGACAGCCCACGTCTTTGATCTTTCATTTTCCAGCGGACTGTTCGATCAAGTCCGGCTTCTCTGCTGCTAACAGGCGCAACAGGCCAAAACACAAATTCAAAACATAAACATGATTTGCAGACTGCAAAAAAATTTTTTTAGATGCAAATATTCTGGCTGTACTATTGTTGTCAGTGAGATCAGTATGTTATATGAACATTATTCCTTCGTCTCTGTGACATATTAGCATGATTTTACAGTACAACCAAATGCTCAGCAAGACTTTTTAAGACAATCAAAATATTCTAATTAACTTTCATGAACTGAAAGCACACTGAAATAGTGACAGCTAAGGCTACACGTACACTCCAGGAATCTGGGTGTATGCCATGGTTACATTACTTTATCAACGCTGTTACTGTGACAGCAACTTGTCAATGGACGGCACCCACTGGTCTCTAAAAGCAGCCATACCCTTAATAATGCGTAACTTTATGTCTCAACAGAATGTAAATGAGTAATATAAAAATTACCACGCCTCCCCCTGATACAGTCGTCATGAATGCCGTAATTAGCTATAGAGACCAAAATCAATTTTGTACCAGACTGTAAACACATTTATTTCTGCAATAAAGTTGGGCATTTTAACTTGAAGGTCTATGGGGATTACTGTGCTTTTGAGCCAGCCTCAAGTGGCCATTCAAGGAACTGCAGTTTTTGGCACTTCTGTGTTGGCTCCCTTTTTCCATTTCTCAGGTTTCTGCCTGAAGCCATGACTCTTTGTAATGATTTTTGTACCAATATTTGTTGTAGTTCTTGAGATACTTTACTAGATGCATGAAACTTTTTGGCCTGCTGTTTGCATAAAAAAAATAATCAAGAGATCACCAAAGTCATTGGGTTTGATCCTCTGATGTTCACTGTCTTTATGAAATTTCACGTCAATTTGTCCCATAGTTGTTGAGCCAAAATGGTCAACACATTGACGAACAAACATTACCTTCCCTAGAGACATGCCACAGTATGACTAAAAATCTGAACCTCTGCCATCTGAGCTACACAGCCTCCAGACTCATAACATCCATCTGTAGACCAGCATGTGCACATGATTGTGTGTCTGCTTCAGGATGCCTGTTCTGTTTTTAAATGTGTCACAGAGATGTTGGTGCTGTTTCCTGTTATGGATTGTCTGAGGGTGTCTGTTAGGGTGGTCTTTTCCTTTTCAAGTGTCTGTGTGTGTTTTGAGTGGAAGAGGAAAAAGACAAAGTTGAAAACACAGCGACAAATGATAAAATAAAACACAACAATGCAGGTGATCTTGTATCCGTTTAACTTTTACACTTTGGGCTTCAGCTGCTATTCTTACTTTCCTAAATACCAAAATAAAGAGTAGGCAGTTTCCCGGAGAAGGGACTGGTGGCAGATGCTTTTAATATTGTGATGAGATTTCTGGAAATCTTAAGACCAGACCGCCTTTCAGAATTGGTTTACGTTTGAAACTGCTGCTGTGAGGACAAACAAGTTGTGAGTAATTTTGTTGATTTTAAGTTTGGTTGAATTTCTCCTTCACGCCAAATTTATGCAAAGTTTGGTGGGTGTGTATAGGCATGTGTGTTTGCGTGGTTGAGGTTCATTGAGATTGAACAGAGAAAGTAATTTGCAATATTTAAGAGGTGGGTGTGTTTTAATTAAAATCTTGTTCACTGTAATTATTTTCTCTCTCTCTCTCTCAGCAGGATGTCGGTGAAGCTGCGATTCGACTCTCCCTCAGACGGAGGTTTGGTCCACAGGAGTCGCTCCTTCACCGGGTTCAGCTCTCTGACTGGACGACGACGGTAAGTGACATGGTATTATAGCAAATGAAAATGCAAGTAATAATAACCAGTTTAGGCACCTTAAATTGTTTAAGTCTTGAAGAAATGACAAGCAGGAACAAATAAGGTCTCTGTCTTTGCGTCATTATATACAGACAGAGAACTGTATTCAGCCCAATTAATGCAAAAGACAGCTGGCGCCATCATGAAAACCACATGATTAAGAGAGCAGATATGTATGATGCAGCAGACAATTCAGTTTAGTTGGACTTTAAAGGAATAGCTTGATATTCTGGGAAATGCGCTAATTAACTTTCTTGCAGAGAAATAATGGGTTCATTAGCGAGCTTTACAGGTACTGAGAGCCAGAATATGTGACTTCGACAGCTGGGAAACAGCTAGCCTGGCTCTGTTATGCTAAACTAAGCTAACCAGCTGCTGTCTACAGCTTCAGATTTACCCCACAGACATGAGAGTGGTGTAAATCATCTCATCTGAGAAGCCTATGACTTGACTGGAAACAGCAGCTAGTTAGCAGCTAACTGTGCTAAATCCAAAACATAAGTGCTAACCATGGGCAGCATTTCTGACAGAGCTAACGATGTCGACCAGGGGGGAACCGGAGGACCACACCGTACTTACACAGCGTTATCTGCTGTATGAGTGCAGTGCAAAGTAGCAGCAATAAGCCAGTGGGATACACAAATCTACGCACACACAGCTGGACCAGTTTACCACAACAAACCACAGAGAAGCTCAAAATACAAATATCTGGTGCGGCGTCTGCAGTGATGTGGGCACTGCGCTGGACCATCATGGTAAAGAAGGAGCTGAGCCAGAAGGCAAAGCTTTTGATTTACTGGTAAATCTACATCCCAATCCTCACCTATGAGCTCTGGGTAGTGACCGACAGAATGAGATCACGGATACAAGCAGCTAAACTGAAGTTTTCTCGCTGGAAAGCGTTGCCAGGGAGAGGGACGTCTGGGGTGCTTTGCTTGGCCTGCTGCCCCTGCGACCCCACCCCAGACAACCAGATGAAAATGAATGGATGGGTAGATGGCTGGATAGTGGTTTGCTGCGCTATTAATGCTCCGAGTGTCACACACAGAACCTTTAAATTAATTTCAAAACAAATCTTTTCGACGCCGTCTAAACCAACAAAACATTTTTTCCTGTTTGAGGTCCAAACCTCCACTTATTTTCATAACTGTCAGGATGAATGACAGGCAGCAGAACATAAACAGCTCAGTGAATTACAGTTAGACTGAAACAGATCACCACACTTTTTTTCATACTGTAGGACAATGAAAAGGAGAAAATAAAATCCCTTAAGATTTACAGCACTTTAAGTTAAACTGTCGTCTTGTCTGTGGGGGGAAATCCTATCACCCTCAGACGAGCCTGCTCCGTGTTGATGGGCAGACTGTGAACGCACCATAGACGACAAGATGTTATTTCTGAATGAAGAAAGAACGAGTGACAAACACACGGATGTCAACCGTCTGTCCCACGAGACAGATACAGGGAACAAAATGTCATGTCAAGAGCTGGAATGCACTTCCTGTGCATTTTCCATCTTACAATTACATGTACACACAAACACACTATATCTCTTGAAAACAAACACACACTCTCTTCATTCCTGAGTGTCTCCACTGTGTTCCTGCCCTGACAGCATCACACTGCGTGGTCTCCCATCATTCTTCATTATGGAGCTTTGATGGTGACACGACCCGGGCCATAAACATGACACAGACGCACCACGCACACACACACACACGCTGGGACAACAACTATCACACAATATGATGAGCTGAGTCCATAATTACAGAGGACGCCGGCTAAATCTGAGTGAAGCTTTTATTTTGTGAGAAAATGGCCGTTAAAAACACTGTGCAGATGTGTGTATGGTCACAAACACTGTGTGTGTGTGTGTGTGTATGTGTGTGTGTGTGTGTGTGTCTGCCTCCACACGGAGTGCCCTCTCAGAAATGGCTAAATACTGTCTTATTTAATTGCACAGGAGAATCTGTAATTTTTGTATTATAATTGCTGGACCTGCTTTCATTTTACCAGTATTTACATGACTTTGATCCAGAGAGTTTGATTCTCACTGTGTGTTTGTGTATTTAAGTGCTTCCATTGTTTCCCTGGTGGTCACTTGCAGTATTGCAATGAAATATCTCCTGCGGCCCCACAAGCAATTTTCCCATAGACCACCATTTTTTCTGTAAAACTCTGTTTACAGGACACCTCCAGCAATAAACATGGTCAGTTTTACTCCTTGTATTGCATATTTTTAAGTTATGAGTAATTTCACATATGTGATAGTTTATGTGATCTGCATGTGCCAGCAGTTTATCATCCTTTGGCACCAATGACTGATGTTCACCAAACCAATAATCTGTTTGCAACAACCACATTAAAAGGTCCAGTGTGCAGGATTTAGGGGGATGTGTTGGCAGAAATGGAATATAATATTCACATATAATACAACTATGGTTCTTACACTACCTCCGTTTTAATAAAATAGGTTATATGACAAAATGTCCTAACTTCCTCGCAGCCACTGCTTTCCCTGTGTTTTAAAGTACGTCATTAAAAGAGGTTGTTCTCTCAAGGCAAATGGCCGAAAAACATCATGTGTTTACATTCAGATAAGGAAGTCGAGTAATGTTATTATAGAGCGACACAGTTCACGGAGGTCACGGTTGACATATGGGTCAAAAAAATGTCAAACAAAGGAGACCACTGTTTGCTTCCTGTTTTCTACAGACAGTTAATGGTTTCTTTTAACCCTAACTGCGATGGTCCCCTGTTGTTCCCACAGATGACATATTTTCACATTTAACTGGACGACTGTTCAATAAAATACAAACCTCTATGAAAGTTGACTGCCATCAGGAATCCAACAGACCATCCTCCTTTAATTTCATCATGTTGGTGAAGAAAAGCATTTTATCTGAGAACACATGGATGCTTTAGAACAGGGGTGGCCAACCAGTCAGAGACCAAGAGCCACAAAAATTACCGTGGTAGTACGAAAAGCCACATCATACACATGTGCTTACAAACGCAATCACTCTCTCACACAAACACGAAATGACATAAAATCAAAATTCATACATTTCCAATTTTCAAAGCCAGATTTATTTATCTCACACAAATGAATAACCATGAATAGAGATACACATAAACACAGTCTCTCCCTCTCATTCTGTCTTTCTCCATCCCCCCTCCACACCCACACTCTCTCCCTCTCCCACTCTCTCCACAAACATCCACACAGTCTCTCCCACTCTCACTCTTTAATTAATGGATCGAAGAGACACACACTGATAGGTAAAGAGCTGCATGGCTCGTGAGCCGCGGGTTGGCCACCCCTGCTTTAGAAAAATCCTGGCCAGGTTGACAACCCCTCCTTCCATCAGTGATTACTGATAAATCAGATTTTATCTGGTAAATCTGAATGCAAATCCAGAGTATGAACAATGAACAAGAGACTACTGGATAATCCAAGCATATAACCATCTCACTGTGTCTCCATGTATATCTCTGTTTTTAGGCCATCCTCTGCTCGTAACTCTCTCCACTCCAAGGCCACAACTGGAGGGAAATCTCCCAGAATGCACCTGTCCCCCAGCAGAGGGGGCGGGGCTATCTGGTCTATGCAGCCGGAGCAGGTCGACAGGGTCTTCCAGGCGCTACGCAAAGGACTTAAGTATGTATACTAGTATACTTAAATTTGCATCCTGTACTGCTGAAGTGATGGCATTATCACAAGTAAAGAGTAGTAGCAGTAGAAGTTTTTAGTCTTGGCTCATGCAAATACTGAAGTTCAATGACGTGAACATTGTCAACAATCAGTAGCTGCACTGTCTCCAGCACCAAATCAGGTAGACAGTTAACAAGGAGGGGACTCCAGGGAGGTGCAAGAACACGAACAAGTCTGAGCTCTCCTGTAGAAAACTGGAAAAGGAGGAGAAACTGGGGGAGTTGTGGCATAAGCAAGAGTCTATGTTTAATTTGGCGTCTATCTGATCTACCAACCAGCCCTTATTTTAGTGAGTCATCAGTCTTAATTTTTGAAGCGGTTTGCTTCATATTCCATCTGTCTCCTCTCACCAAAATAGCGCAGCTAATCAACGGAGACTGGTACCAAGTTGAGGCAACAAAATCCAAAATGTGAGATTTGTACATAAATACAGTTTATCTTCATGGTTTATATTGATGTTGCATTGACAAGAACATTGTCGACATATGTCTCCTTTTATCTTGTGTGTTTCTAGATTAACGTAGGGAATTGGTAATTGGTCATATTTCTTAAAGGGAGTTTTGGCATATCATTTTCCAGGAGCAGGATGGGAAACAATCTCAAAAGGAATCTAGTTGCAGACTTGCAAATAGTGACCCTGTAAGATGCCTAGTCTTTGCAAAAACCTGTAGCGTGTGACTATAACCTCACACTGTCTTCAGATGTGAGAAGGTGTCAGACTTTGCTCTTTTAAAAGACCTTTCAGAGTGTTCCAATGTGTGGTAGGCGTTATATGAGGTGAATGCAGCATCACTCCACTGATGTGTATTGACAGTAAAGCTGCCGCAGCTCTGCTTCAACTGTTGTGAACATGTTGGTGTCTGCAGGGAGTACCTGGAGGGTCACCAGACAGAGATGGACTTCCTGTCTTCACAGCAGAGAGAGACCAAGAGAAACTCCAGACTGGTGAGGAGAGAGAAAAAAGAAACTGAGATACGTGTGTGTGTGTGTGTGTGTGTGGGGAGGGAATCCAGTTTTACGGATTGCTATGATGACATTATGCTGACGTGTTTTCTCTGTTTCCAGGCCTTTCTGTATGATCTGGAGAAGGTAAGTGCTGCACCAGAGCCCCAAACCGGCTTTCATACAGATTTATATATAAGCATTGAAAACAATTATTAGAAACACGGGTATCATGTTTTTGCTTTTACAGGAGATCAGAGCGTTGGAGAGATACATACGAAGATTAGAATTTCAAATCAGCAAGGTAAAAGAAAGTCCATTGGATTTGCATTTGTTTAATCATTTTAGTTTATGGTCTGATCTTTGGTTGAGGTGACAGTGTTTAAAAGATCCTCAGGGAAATGACAGCTCTCCAAATATTTTACAGAAAGCTATTTTGTGGTTTTCATGTTAAAAGGCACAGAGAACTTTTAATAGCTTTCTGTCACGCAGGTGAGCATGAGGCAGCAGGACAAAGGATCAAACTGCAAACAATCCAGGCAGATAGGAACATTTCAGTGATTGTGAAATACAAAACTTACTGGCATGGGAAGCTTGTCACACAGGACAGGAGTTAGTTAGAATCCACAAGTGAACGGGAATAAGGCAGGGGAAAGGTGCAGGCGGGTAGGTCAGGATTCAGGTTCAGGTGGCTGGAAAGCAAAGGCACAAAGCTACTTAGACAATCTGGTAGAAATACTGTAGGTGGTAACTGGGGAATGAGGAACAGGTGAGCAGGTGGATGTGGAAGTCAGGTGACGGGCTGGTGGGAAAGTCTGAGGGCACCTGGTGGACAGTGAGAGAAGGGCAATGACTGTAAGGCATCACTGAAATAACAACAAACTCAAACAAAGACAGTTGTGTCTGTGTGGAGTTCAGCCGCCGAGCAAAACTGTGTGGAAAGAAAGGAACTAAATGTGTTTTTGTTGACTGTGTAGCCGAACACTGTTTCTGTGTCTCGTCTCTGCAGGTGGAGGAACTGTATGAGACGTATTGTATCCAGTGGAGGCTGTGTCAGGGAGCGGTCAACATGAAGAGAGCCTTCTCACTGTCGCCGTCCACCAGAGCCTCCAGAGAGAGTCTGCTGGAGCTCGGTCGCAACCACAGACACAGCCTGCAGGTACTGCAACCATCAGACTGTGTGTTTGTGTGTGTGTGTGGTTTTACTTCTTCATTCAAAGGTTTTCTTTCGGTCTTCACTGAGGAGCACGGTTGTGGTGAATTTAAATGTCACCACTTTACAGAAATTTAGCCATCAACATTTCTGTTGTCATGCTCCAAGTTCCTATGACGCCTCATCTGCTGTGTATCTTAATTTAAACTCTGAGTTAAATCCAACTTCCTTGTGAAAACCCAGCTTAGTTGCATGTCTAGGAGACGGGGAAATATTTAATTAGGGTGTATTTGAAGTTGGGTTATAAAATTGCAGTAGGTAGTTATTATCCAAAGTTACATCTCAGTCCAAAACTGACTCAGTGTTTTTTTCCTTCTTATATGACACTACTACATATCAAAACATAACCTCCACCTGTAATATACTATTCAAAAAATACATTAACTCTTGTCTAAATTTCCATGACTATATTTACATTTCAATACAACCTCTAGCACACAACTTTTTCATTTCATCTTCAAGGCCTTTGTACTGCAGCTCTGTGGCTGCAAAATGTATCTCAGGTGTAATAAATGAATCAGTGTTGTGCCTCGGCCTGACCATGTGTGCAGCAGACAGAGGTCACAGAGGGCTAAAACACAACTAAACACAGTCACACATGACATCATCGAATGTATGATGAATGACCAAGAGTCAAAAGGGTTCAACATCCTGTTTCTGCTCCAGCACCTGTAAACACAGGTTCTCATGTTTTAATCCAAAGGCTGACTTTATGTTTAGTGAGGACTTTAAGCTGCTTTTTTCCAATTTAAAAGAAAGTTTTTACGTTTCATGTACTTATGATAAGTCATTAAAAAACCATGTAAGCAGAGGCTGATTTTTTACTCAAGTCAGAAGCAACCTCAGTGGTTTTTTCAAGTAGCATCTGTGTAACAGACGGCACGCAGGAGTAATTAACAGCTGAGCATTTTCTGCTGCAGGTCAGAGGTGCAAAATCTACATAAATCTTTTGTTCCTGCTGCAAACAACTTCCAGAGCCTCCAACCAGGGTTCACTTTCATTAAATCTCATTCAAACTGAACATGTTGTTACTGTTAGTGAACTGGCACCTAAGTATTTTGGAATGCAACCTCAGCCTCGAGTTTGGCATTTCAGCTGCCCCCATCTTGGATTTTTTGGAGCCAGAGGTGAAGACATGTGGATAAGAGGGTGGAGCTAACTTTAACCTAGCAACTAGGTTGGTTAGGCGCAGTGCATTTACAGCTATGGTTAACTGTTAAATTTACTCCAGCAAAAACAGGCTTAAAACCATCAAAACAAA
Organism: Epinephelus cyanopodus; assembly: GCA_026686955.1. Lineage (NCBI taxonomy): Eukaryota > Metazoa > Chordata > Actinopteri > Perciformes > Serranidae > Epinephelus > Epinephelus cyanopodus. The sequence continues at coordinate 44,687,920 of CM048915.1, forward strand.
ATGAACCTAACAGGAAAACTAAACATCTGAATCCATAAAGGGTCCTTCAGTACAGCCAGACATTGAACAAGAGACCAAAATGGTGCAATAAACTTTCATGAACTAAAAACTCACTGAAATAGTGACAGCTACAGCTACACCTATACTCTGTGAATCTGGGGTTGTACTAAAATTCAGCCCCTGTACAGCTGTCATGAAAATAGCTAGAGAGACCTGAACAGTTTTTTGTACCAGGCTGTAAACACGTTTTTTAACATGAGGGTCTATGGAGATTAACTCGCTCTTGGAGCCAGCCTCAAGTGATCATTAGAGGAGTTTTTAAAAACTTTGGAAACAAATGGGAATATGCAAACTGGCACTCCATATTTGATTTATTAAATATATCCCTTTAACCTGAAGCAGTATTACTTTCAGTTTAAATATGGATTTTATTTTTATTTTTAAAATTGTGATTAGTTATGGATGGAAGTTTTCTGCACTAGCAAAAGTTATTCTTTTCAAAAAATGCATTATAGTAATACTGTGTAAACCGAGCTGCAGCCACTTTAAAATTGGATGCAAAACTAAACACATTTGGCAGACAAAAATCAAGACAACTACTTGACTGGATTAAAATGTTCCTGATGATCACACAGAAAATACTGTATTTGTCGTGTTCACATGCAGCATGATGGAAGCTGAATAAATATTTTTATTCACAGAAGATAAACCCATATAATGTTTCTAAAAATGGTTGAATTTTAGTGATGCTACAAAATTTCATCACCACAGAAGGAAAAGATTCTTGTGTATGAAATGATCACAGAGGGAGTCAATAAGAGGCCTGTAATTGAAACGTACTTGGGGCCAAAAGTGGCTGCCACTTATCCATCATCTCCACAAAGCAGAGGGCCAACACTCGCCACTAATGGTCATAATGCTGCCAAACCAAATCATCTGGTGTGTGAGTGATGGTCCCACAGCGATTTTTCTGTTTGCAGCCGCATGTTAGGGGACATTAACAGACAACTGAAGACTCATTCATACCCTCTGTCTGTCTGTCTGTCTGTCTATCTGTCTGTCCATCTGTCTGTCACATGGTGGTGCAGTACATTTATTATTCCTTCCTCAGACCCATCTAACAGTTTCATCCTCACAGTCACATCTATTTGTTGCTTGTTTCCTCCCCTCTACTCAAATAGGTTTTATTCTCGTTTCTTGTCTTTCTTTCAGTGCTCACATCTTTTACTGAACTAAAAGTATTCACATTAAAACAAACTTCAGCTGTGTTTTCACCAAAAGTAACAGGAATTTCTTTTCAAGTGGTTCCTTCAGCCCACTGTTGTCTGTTTCCACCTTAGTATTAAGACCCGCGAAGATCAGACAAATTAGCCCGCTGATGTATTAAAAAAAGCAAGCTGCAACAACAGCAAGCATGGAGGCGACTAAAGTCGTTCTGCTGTTGAAGGTGATCTACTGCTTTGTAAACTGGATCGTTGGGCCAATGCAGGAAGAGAGACAAGTAGTGACAGCAAAGCAGACTGTGGAGCTATTGCAGTGACTGACATTGTTTTTTAAACTTAGGGTTGATCCTAACCATGTTATCCCATGAATCTTTGCTGCTGCATTTACCCGACCAATCAGAAATGTGCAGTGCTGCAAGCCCCAAAGTTCTGTGCTATAACACTACCTCCAATAAGGGGCTTTTTGGGAGGTAAAATGGAGTCCCCAGAACTTAATTTAGACACTGGTCCCTGTGGTTGAAATGTTCCTCGAAAGGTTCCTTGTTCCTGGGGAAAGTTCCTGCAAACAAAAAGGGCTTAAAAATACCAAAAGTAAAAGAACTCATTGTGTAAAATCGACCATTTCAGAATAATGTTCATAATATTATTGGATTATAATGATTGATGCATTAATACACTCTAAAAATTAATTCACAGGCTCAACTATTTGCATGCATCTTTTTAAGTAGTTCTAACTCTGGCATTATTCAGTCAGTCCTACGAGTCGTTCTTAAATCTGACAAACTCACTCAGTTTAGTACAACCAACATGATTTGCTTTGACCTCGAGAGGCTTAATTAAACTGAAGCAGCATAATATTTATACAGAAGTTGTAGTAAGTTGTCAACTGTTAATGAAATAAACGTATTTTTTTATGCTGAAAAACATCTTTAAGTGTTATCCATTAATCCTATGAATCATTTTTTGTAGAGTGAGTGCTCATCAGAATGTTGCAGCTACTGATTTATATAGGGCTGGGTGGATTTTAAATTTCTTCCCTGGGATCAATAAAGTCTTTACCTATAGTAATACATAAACATTTGTTACTTGACTTCATTTTATATTATGAATCTGATTCTAATCTCTTGCCTGTGAATTGTGGTGGAATCAAAGTGTAAAGTAGCAAAAAATGCAAATACAAGTACCTCAAAATTGTACTTAAATACAGTACTCAAAAAATGTACTTACATTCCCCCACTGACTCTCACACACAGACACACGTAATCTCAGCTACATGCACACAGAACTCACTTTGTCACACATTCATTCAGAGGGAATGAGCTTCATGACCAAACAAGATGATTGCTGGGCCTGTCAGAGGGAGGCCAGCGCCTCTGCCTCTAACACTGGAGTCTGTGTATGTCTCTACGACCACACACACACTGACACTGCATGTATACATGCAGGGGCTCGTCCCTGGAAGCACCATTGGGGATGTGGTTCTTGGAAAAAGCCCCACAAACATGTGTTTGGAATACGTCACATGAAGTTTTTTTTTAGGTTCAGGAAGATGTTTGATGTTTAAATGGGTTGTTGGAGTTAAAAATCAGCTGCGATGGAAAGTAACTAAGTACATTTCCTTAAGTATTGTCCCTAAATATTATTTGAGGTACGTGTGCTTTGCTTGAGTATTTCCATTTTCAGCTACTTGATACTTTGAATCCACCACATCAGAGAGGGAATACTGAACGTTTTACTCCAATATATTTGAGAACTTTACTTTTCAGATTCATATTAACAATATAAAATATCATTAACAAACAGATTATGACGCGTTGTTATTGGTTAATCATTGACACTCAGCAGCACTATATAAAGTGATATAAACCGTTCTCTGCTGCAACATTAAAGTGATGAACAGATTAATACATCAATAACTACAATCCATTAATATGACATACATTATTCTGAAATGAGCCATTCTGCATAATGAGCACGTTTACTTTTGGTACTCTGAGTATATTTTGATGCTCATACTTTTGTACTTTTACTTAAGTAACATTTGACTGCAGAGTATTTCTACACTGGTATTACTAATTCTACTGAAAGCTGGAGTTGGCAGAAATCTGGAAAAGGCAAAAAAAAAACACAGGTGAATGTGAAAAGACACTCTCCTCCTGCAGCTCTTCCCTCTCCTTCTTAAGCCCCTCCCACCAGACGACGACGGGCGTATGCACATGCTTCATATAGTAACCCAGTGTTTACCATACTGGTAAAAATTAGACAAGAACTAGCTAGCTTGCCACCGCACGGTCCCCTCGCCTCATTCTCCACCACTGTGCACTGCGCCAGGAGTCATGGCAGTCTGTGTAACGGCAGCAAAAGAAAGTCTGCTGGTCCCGCAGGGAGTTGAGGCTGCTGGATTCCAGTTGCTGTGGCTGCCGACTGGTGGTCTGTAGCAGTGTGGAGTGAGGTGGAGAACACTCTGTGCTTTGGGGTTCTTGCTAACGTTAGCTGCTAAACATTAACTTGAAACCGCAGCTGCGAGCCTTTAGTTCCAGTTAGCATGAGGCTTAACTATTAGCGACATCTTCTGTCCATCTTTGAAACACTCTGCTGAAATTAACACGTCTTCTTTTACTGAAGGGACGTGCAAATACATCTGCATTTGTAGAACAGCCAAGAGAAACGCCCTCTCTCTGAAATGACCTGTGATTGGCCAAAGTCTCCCATCATAGGCTAGATTTTCTAAAGCCTGAAAACGGAGCTAAAAGAAGGTGCAGAAATCTAGTTTTTTCTCAGTCCATCTTATTTGCAATATGCTCAAAGTCTGCCATGGGATTTTTGCCCAAAATTACTCTGCCATTGATCGCTGTATATCATAGTGAAGATGTATTGAGTCAGTGTAAAATATGAACACTGCCATGAATGGTAAGATCTCTTGCCAGGCCATAAGAGGCACATGCAAATTCTTACACACATTCTTCTGAATGGACCTGTTTTCGATGTATTTACCACCTGTGTTTGAATGTGGCCTCACCCTGTATTTAGACAGGCTGTTAATAAGCATATTTAGGTCTTACAACCTCTTGAAGAGTCATAAATTGGCCGTTCAGTTCTCAGTTTTGGACTCAAGCATGAGTTTGGTCTGCAGTGTGTGACAAACAGCCGTGACATTGGCCCACACAGGAGACACCAGTTCTGCTCCGCACATGCTGCTTCATCTGCTGCTCTTTGGAGTAAACTCAAGTTCTCTGTCAGGAATCCATTAAGACGATCCAAAAGACGATTTATTTGACTCATGAAAGTTAGTCGCTGTGATTTAAAAAGGACAACATTCATCTTAATGTCTTCAATAATGGGAATTTTGCATTATTTTTACCCTGGAAGATCAGCATGCTGGACTGTATTCTGCTTATTTCTCTTTATCGACCACATGTCCTGTCATCTGAGAATGTTTCCCATGTGTGGATCTAAAATAGTAGAGCAATGCTGTTTACTTTCGTTTTTATTTTATTCATCTGTTTAGTCTGTGTTGTTTTAATAATGTTATATAAAGCACTTTGTGTTGTATGTTTGTATGGACGTTGCCACAGTATATAATTAAAGTTAAAGTAAAACTGCAGAAAACAAAATTAACTTCTGACTTCTGTTCAGTATCTGCTGAGAAATTCTCAGGCTCAACAAGCAAAAACAAAACCAGCAGTTAGTCAGCAATCTGTCCAGAAAATTACTGAAGCTCTCCATCATCTCCCCTACATTTTATCTATTTATTTATTCAAAGGTTATATGAAGACCAAAATCTCCTTTTCAAGTCAAACCTGTGCACAAACAAAAATCACAACATGGACACAATTTGTGCACACAGCAGCAGTTACACATTACAAAGCAACAAGAAGCATTCAAAGTGCTTCGTTTATGCCCTTGAATGCTACAAATCTAAAACTACTTTAAAACCACTTTTCCCCTTTATGAGATTGAACCTGCAGCCAGTGAGGTTGTTGAGTAAGAAGAGAGACTATCTTTCAGTCCAAAAGCCAAAGAAATTTGTTGGTAAAACTTTCCTAACAGCTCAGGTGTCAACGCTCAGTACATGACCCCGACCTGTGACCTCACTTTGGACAGAAAAAAAGGTGAAAAGTATCAAAGTGCTTGGCTAATAAAAACAAGAACTGTTAACAAAACCCTGCCAAAGATTTATTTACTTTTTCAAATGGTTTCACTCTTGCCAAATTTTCTCCTCTCTGCAGGACATGTCAGTTATGGAGGGAGAGTTAGAGATTCTCCTCGGAGAGCTACATATCAAAATGAAAGGTATACACACACACACACACACACACTCTCAGAGTTATCAGTGACATTTTATCTTCCAAATATTTTTAACATGTGTTTTCACTTGGAGGTCTGATCGGCTTTGCTCGACTCTGCCCTGGAGACCAATACGAGGTGAGCTTCTCTATTTAAAGACAAACATTTTTTTAAAATAAAGTTAACTTACTAATGAAAATCGTGTCGATGTCACACGACCAGGTGGTGGTGCGGCTGGGCCGCCAGCGATGGAGGATCAGAGGGAGGATCGAAGCAGATGATACGCAGGCCTGGGATGAAGAGGAGATGGTCTTCCTCCCACACATACACCACAACTTCGAGATTAAGGTCACACACACACACACACACACAGAGAACACACATATACACAAATACGTGTAAAGGTGTGTACATGTACTTGCTAATGATCATAGAAGACATTGTTTTACTAATATAGTTAAAAAAAAAACAGAATACCCATAATCCCTTTTGTGCAGCGGTGGAAATTTACAAAGTAAGTTTACTCATGTGCTTTCAGCTTTCTCAAGAACCGCTCATACAAACAACTTCACACTTGACACTGCACTTCTTCAGGACCTGAGCAACACACCACAAACAGCTTTAAATTTATTATGATGTTTAGATATAACAAATATTGGAATATGTTGCTCACTGTACCTTTAATTAACTGACAAAGCCTCGTCAAAGCTCTTGAAAATATGCAACTCAGTGATATACTACTTACTTATTGTGTACTTTTGTTTCTCCTTGGGAGAAAACATTGTACTTCTACCACTATTACTACTATTTACCTGACAGAGACATGTTACCGGCATGTCGCAGATTCAGATTTGACTCACGAAATATAACAATTAGAATATGACACATTATTATTCACTAAGCTATACAGCATCATATTAGCACTGACAGCTCTACCATGAACATCATTAAGTAAATCAAAGTGCTTTGTCATGATAATGTCTCTTTTTCTCTTCACTTTGAGTAAAAATGTGAATGTAGGACTTTTGCTGTGCAGTATTGGTAGTTTTGAGATAAATAGTTAATAGTTTTACTTCAGTGGAAAAAAAAAGTGTCGAGTATTTCTATCACAGCCAGTACCAACTTCCCCAGATAAAGCAAAAAGTAAAGCAAGATAGTGTTTACCTGGGCCCCCAGATAACTAAATCCACCCCTGAAAAACACACAGGTCACAGCTACTCACAGTCCGAAACACCAGTGAAATACACTCTGCAACAGAATTCATTTCCTAATAGATGTATTAGTCACTTGCTTTGACATCATCAACGTGGTTATAAACTGAAGTATGGATTCAAGTAGCGGAGGTATTTTGCTAGTGGTATGTCAGTATGGCATGGACAAACATACCAAAGTCACATCTCCTTGCAGTCAGAAACACCGATACGCTTATGAAGACATGCTCGATCTTCCACAGAGCCCTGAAGCCACCACCGCTGTGCTGGTCCTTGTTTATTCAGAGTTTATTAATATTAAATGTGTCGCGTGTCCAAATTGCACCAAATTCGACAGTGTATGTCCTTGGGTCACCCACCCAGTGTAATGTAGATCTGATGAACAGTTCACCAGATATGCGAAGGACACGCAGACAGACAGAGTTTTTTAACTTTCACCACTTGACGTTGTGAAGCGTATTATGGGTATATCTACATTTGAGGTCACCACAGAGTACATTTTGGAGTATTTTTCCTGTATTAGACAGAATTTTCCTTTTACATTTTCTGTGCATTGTCTTGAGCTGTGTACAAGACATCTGGCTCATGTGTGCAGGTATCTCACCCATGAAATGTCTTCTCTCAGGTGACGGAGGCAAAGGGTTTGGGTTGGCTGCTGGTTGGCATGGTGACGTGCGCGAGCGCAGACTTCTTTGTGGCAAGGCCGCAGCTGATGTTGGTGGACATCACGGAGCTGGGAACCATCAAACTGCAGCTGGAAGTCACCTGGAAGTATGAACACACACACACATTATATATATGAATGACCTAGATGTACATGAAAGTGTTCTGTACGCATGTCCTGATGTAAAAATGACAGATGAGGTGGTGGCAGAGATCGCCATGACGTCAGGCATAGAGGTATTTCCTCCGCCGAGTACAGGGGTTGATGGGAAGGTGAAGTGGAGAGAAGTGAAATCAGTTATATTCCCAAAAAGGAAAGTAGAATAATTGGATGATCTGACGGGGGAATAGGTGTGGACAGCTGTGTAAGGAAATTAAATTTGTAGCGTATAATACAAGACTGTTTTCTCTGAATTCTTGTCTGTGGCCCCTTGTTCTGTCCTGTAGCTCTGCTGCCTGTGTGGATTTCATCAAGTGATGATTTACATGACTGACAAATGCAGCTGGTCCACAAACCATCAGATTCTTTGCTCTCATACAAGAGAAAGAGAGAATGAAGAGGTGACAGACGATTAATGCTGGGAGAGAAACATTTGCTGCTTCTCCTTTTTCTCACTATTTGTCTCTCACTGTTACTTTGCCACATGTTCACAGCAGTAAAACAAGGCTAAGCAACAAATAATTGGGAGTAAACAACAACAAACGATGTGTTGGATTGTTATAAATTCACATCCAGCCGTCCTGCAGAATCTGCTGTTATTTTCTTCTTTCTCCGCCTCTGTCTCCTCTGCACCTCTAACCTGAGCCAGCTGTCGCCGTGCAGCTCAATGAATACAGAGTGTATATCACACACACACACACACACACACAGATCTCTCTCTGCTGTGCCCTTGCACCATGACAGATCACATTTCAGGGTTTAGAGAAGCCAGGTGGAGGACGTTTCATGGATTCTCCCCGGAGAGAAGGAAAATCACACGCACACACACACGAATCTGCTGAACTCACACACAACAAAACAAAAGACTGCTGTGGCTGTACACAAACACACACCACACACAATCCTGCTGAGGCTCTAAATGAGTCACAGTGAGGTGATTTCAATCAGTGTTTCTGCTACATATAAACTCTGATGACCAACATGTGCTCACAAATAAAGCTGTGGGCAGCAAAAGAAGATGGAAGTTTGTCAGTAAAGTCTCAGGTTTCCCACACTGTCTCACCAATGAATTCTCAAACTTTTCCACAACTTTATTGAAGTAGTTTAAACTGATTCGGGCCTATATAGTGATACTAGCACATATTATTAAACAAGAACCTTCCAGACATTTGTGGAGAATCAGACATTCCCACTACCAGCTAGCCTCCTATACCAATAGCGCGGAAAGGCATAGGCACGTTCTGTGCAAAATATCAAGTCTGCACCCCGTCTTGGGAGACAGAAAACCAAAGATCATACTGATGTTAATGCAGTTTGACAGGTGTTTGGATTATGTTTTGACAAGTTTCCATGTGTTTATTCCTTGTATACAAACTTTTGTTTTATGGACATGTCTAATTGTTGTTCTGCGACCTCGCATGAGCCTGAGCGTTCACGATGCTAGAGCTGCCACTTGAAAGTATGAGATTCGAATAATCAGTCAGACACCCCTCAGTCGACTGAGACTGCTTTAAGTCAAGCAGTTGCTTTTTTGTTGTAGTCTTTGTTTTGTGCAGTGTACTGTTGAGGATGTTTGGTCCCTAGATTTGGCTACGGAGTGAGTGCTCTTGACTTTCACGCAACTCTTTGATGCAGACAGCTGGAGATGTGATGCAGTGGCACATGGGAGGAGAAACTTTCCACCATAAGGCTCCAAGATAACATTATCTTCTCTCTTCTGCTCAGAAGTGTTGAATTTACAGCTCACTGGTACTTAATACGACTAATAACAATACTAGTATTAGTAATAATAGTACGAATAATAGTTTCTGTCTTTTTTTTGATACCTAGTGTCAGCAAAAAATGCTGTTGCACATTTCCGATCAATAGTTAGCACCGTAAGCTTGTTTACGATATTACATCAATGCCACTGTCACAATGAATGTCCTGCTGAGAATATTTGTATTAAACGGCCAAATCTTATTTGAAAGATATAATTGAAAGTCGGGTACAGTCCTACATGATACCCTAACAAATTCAAGTTTATCGCTGTCATGTCCCTTCAGGATTCCCCAGCCCAAGTGGATAAATGACCCAAAACAGTGGCCAAGTATTAGTGGTCATTTTTTTCAATGGACGCACATAATATAATATTTGATTGAATCACCAGGTATTGTTTGGTGTTGTCTGTAAAATACTGACCTGTTAATAGCCAGCTGTTTGATCTATAGGCTGAGATTTAGCTGGAGAGAACAGTCTGATGCTGCTATATTGTATGACTGTACTGCAGCAACCTCCCATTCAAACAGCTATCAATCAGTAGAAACTGTCACCAGCTTAATTTAGTGATTTACCACACTCAGTGAATATTCAGTATGTTACGTGCCTAAAATCTTAAAGCCAAGCCTCAGTTAAAGCGCTGCACAACAGCTTTTTGGCATTTCCCTGTTTCTCTCCAGATGTGTCGACCCGTTTCTTTTTCTAAAAAGGGGTCCAGCTTTGTAAGTGACACGTTGGTCTGGACTATGTGTATCAGGTGATCCTAGTGATGTTTCAACTGTCACACAGCGCAGCACAAGAATCTAAAGTAGTAATATTAGGAATGTATTTTGTATGATGTTAAACATGTTTGGGGATTTTTATGAACATATTTCAATCAATAATTCAAACAATGTCTATTCAAAACATTCTGTTAATTCCAAACCATTTCCAGGCCTGGAAAAGAGTTTTTCTAATTTCCTAACTCTTCCAGGAATTACAAGACCGTGGGAACAATGAAATCTTAGACTGCTGGGAGAAGCTGACTTTAAAAAATAAAAAATTAGTGGAAATGAATAAAAGACTGTGGCTGCACTGCAGAGCCCCGAGGTGTGAATGTCTACAACAGATGAGAGCAGGATGTTGTTGATGAAGAGCATGCACGCTCTAACAACCACCCACATAAGCGTAGTGAACGCTCTTCAGTGTACCCGCTGACAATTACTCTAAATAAAACAAACACAAAAATAAAGTCGCAGGTGAAACTGCACTGATGTGATCCATGGAAGCACAAAATCTATGGATTTACATGGACTGTGACTAAAACGTTTCATGACGTTTAGGTTTTTCACATAAAGTATGCGCACACCATACTGTCAGGAGGATTACCATAAAGTGAAAAAAGGTTAAGGAAATGACCGTGAAATACTTCACGTCTGTAAAAGCATCAGAACTTTGGAAAAGTCTGGAAACCCAGTCACACGACAAGCTGCAAATATTGAAGAGCTGCAATATTCGCTGGTTTATTATCAAAGGGACAAAATGTGTTGAACAGCTGCAGTATTCAGCATATATGTGTATAATGTATGTTTTACTTATAGATGTACTGTGTGTCTGTGTGTATTTGCACCTGCAGTCCATTCGACAGTGCTGAGAAGATGAGGCCGCTGTCTGTCAGCAAGCAGTCTGTGTCCAGCAGGAAGAGTTCAGTTTACAGCTGGACGGCACCGAGCACTCCGTCCTTCACTGAGAAATACTTTATAGTGAGTATACAGATGGATTTACACACTTACAGTCTCTGTGTCTGTGCCTAACCTTAGCCATATCCACTACTTGCCTAACCAAACCCTTAAGGCCTTATTAACTAGAGCACTCGGAGAGCGCAGACCTCCGCCAAGCAACTTGGATTTCCCGCCATTTTATTATTTTATCCACTTAGCTTCAACCGATCACCACCAAATTGTATCATCTGTTCCTTGTCCCATTATCAACCCTTCCTTCATCAAAATCCGCTCAAAGCTTGTCGAGTTATTCTGCAAACAAACAGACCAACGCCGGCAAAAACATAACCTCCTTGGTGGAGGTAATGATATATGTGAATGGTGTCTGTAGATCCGTAAATATACAAATGTAGGGATAGACAGAAACCTGATAGAAACTACCTGTAGCCCTGTCTTTCATTTGACACTGCAGCTGCATGACTCTACTAAGACGTGCGACAATTTCTGATGAAAAAAGAGTCTTTACAATGTGAATGTGTAAAAAGATTAACATCCCCCAAACACAGCCACTGTGGGCAGTAAGACAGTCTACAGAGGCTTAAAAGGGTAAGTTCAGTATTTACCTGAAGCCTATTTTCCCATGATTTTTGCTTTTTTCTTCACGTTGCAAAACAGGCTGTAATGTAACTACTCTGGGCATTTGCACCATCAAAGCGCGTCCATTAAAAGTGCTTTCTTTTGGCACTGACAGGCTCATCTTATTATCATGAGAAACTTACAACGTTATGGAAATGATCCCTACAGAGATAGACCTTTTTATTTAAGAGTAAGATCTATTAACAAACCCACCACACTCTATCTAAATAAACAGCAGTTTTAGCATATTTTTACATCTAACTGGGTGAAAGCTTATTTCATCACAACCAGAGGTGATTGTTGGAACATGTGAAAGATGAGACAAGCCAGTTTTGTGAGTTTTTATTTTGTTTCCATCAACTTTAAATGAAGTGTGTTTTACGATGACAAAATTCCAGTTTTTCAAATGCAGTCTGGTGGGTTTGGCGATCGTGATTTCAGATTGTTTCTGATTAAACAAAAAGGATCTCACTCTTTGACAAAATGGTCTATCTCTGTAGGGATCCTTCTAAATGTTGTCAGACACTTAGAATAACAATTTAACGTACACTGGCTGTGCACAAATGTCCCAAGTGGTTACATTGCAGCCTGTTTTGCAGTCATTAAATGCAGCGCTTGTGCTCAATACAGGAGCAATTTCAAAAAGTTTGTTCCCATTAGTCACTTAGACACAAAAAATTGCCAAAAAGGTCCAGATTTCCCCTTTCAAGTGTGATATTTACATTGATAAGTGGGTATTCTCCATCTTCTGCAGTCGATGATGCGTGAGCTGCACGATCGAGAAGGCTCCCTCCCGTCTCTGGTGTCTAAAAGTCGAAATAACAGAGGAGGTGTGTCTCTGCTCAGCTACCTGTCCAACCCCTCACACACCGCCATCACACCTAACCACAGCCCTCGAAGCCCCTACAGGTATGTAGCGTAGGTTGGAAAGCCTTAAACTATAACTTCTGTGTCGCTGTATGGCAATGGATTTCAATTACAAGAGGACAATATGCAGTTTAATTAGAAAGATATCAGCCTGGATTGATGCGTATTTTGTATCACCATGATTTTATGGTATGTATGAAAATCAATTATTCCACAGTCTCACAAGGACTCACAGCTACCCCTCCAGTCACAGTCAAGGCACCAGTCTGGGAGGAAGCCAGACTCAGCTGTCCCTCGGGGAGGAAGAATCCCTGGAGGTCTCGACAGAGGAGGCGCAAGGGAGGGAGAGGATGGATGAGAAAGATGGAGAGGAGGAGTGGGGGAGTGTGGTAGATTCTTCCTCATCACCAGCAGAGAGTAAAACTGGATCCCTGCTGGCTCTACAGAGGTGAGGATGAACCCAAGAGCAAATAATGCCTCATTTATTTTAATAGTTTTCAATTTTAAGTGCTGCCAAGAAATAAAGCATTGTTGTTCTGCCAAAACCATGTATCCTCATAATATCTGTGTCTACTTCTTATTTGTCAGCATGCTAATTCCTCTACTGTATTTTTCTGAAGTACTATTATCAAACGTACAAAGATGTTTCTGTAATACAGGTCAAGCACTCCTGACATCCTCAGAAAGAACACAGCTGGAGAACCAGACCCAGAGACACACAGTGCAGCGCTGGGACAGGACACCATCAGTGATCAGGTAAAATACACCTGAAGGGTCCACTTAAATCATTCAATGTGAAGCTGAATTCAACACTGCACTGAAATCCTGGTGCAAACTAGAACTGCCGACTTGTAGCAATTTTGTCACAATAAGCATGCATGAAGTCTTCTTCAAAACATGTTTTGTAAGGTCACAGTGACTTTGACCTTTGACCAACAAATTCTAATCCATTCATCATTGAGTCCAAGTAGAAGTCTGTGCCAAATTTGAGAAATTCCCACAAGCCATTCTTGAGATATCACACTTACAAGAATGAAACTAATGAGGTCACAGCGTCCTTGACCTTTTATCACAAAATTATAATCAGTCCAAGTGGACATTTGTGCCAAATTTAAGGACATTTCCTCAAGGTGTTTTTGAGATATTGTGTTTACGAGAATAAAATGGACGCAAGATCACAGCGACCTTGGATTTTATCCACCAAACTTAAATTAAGTCATCATTGAGTCCAAGTATAAGTTTGTGCCAAACTTTAGGAAATTCATGCAGCTCATACAGCAACTAAAATGATGAACGTCTCCTCCATATTTACCATAGACTGATATTAACTGAAAAAAGCAAAGATATCTGAAAGCTGTGACTGTTTTTGACCCATCACATGACACGCGGTGTGTACTGCTGTGCTTCCAAAGGTGGAACTTTGTTTATCCCAGGGTGCAGCCATCACACCCTGAAAAGAGGCACCTTGGTACACCTACATGCCATGACAGCGTCACTCTCGCTTTTGAGCCAGCCTACCTTGACAACAATGGATTTGAGGATGCAACACAGCATGTGTTCAGGCCATAGCAATATAACGTATGTTCAGTTCCATAATTTAAACTCAGTATTTCCCATCTTTGTTTCAGGACTCTCCAGAATCTCAGTCATATTCGGCCCCTCCCTTGCCTATATCCCCAACTCAGCCCGCAGACGTCACCCCTTCCTCACCCACAACTGCTGCTCCGACTCCAGGGAGGCCGGTGGTGAGCAGTGCCCTGCGGAGGGCCCAGGCCGTAAAACTGGGAGCCCTGGTTGCAGAGCTGGAGAAGATGTTACAGAACCAGAGCTGCTCGGAGAAGGAGCTGAGAACCCTGGATCACCAGATACTGCACCTGGCAACTATACTGAAGGTATCTGTGTGTACTTATACACACTCACACACACACCTGCAAATGATCTTCATTTTTATGAATGTATGTGTGTGTTCACCCACAGAACGACCTCTCTCTGCTGAAAAGCTCGTCATCAGAGGAGACTCTGGCTGTGGAGGAAGTCCTCGGCAGCTTTGACTTTCTGTCAAATGACATAGACGATGACACTTCCTGTTTGGGCAGCCTGAGACTAAAGGACAGTGGGTGAGTTCACAGACCCATCGATCAAACACTCAGCAATGACTTGATGTGAACAACTCATCTCTCCTTTTCGTCCTCATCCATCAGCATCAGTTCTTTGCAGCAGAGCACTCTGAGGAGTCCCGGCAAACTCTCCGAGAACAGCCAATCGACTTCTGAGGAGGAGTTGGTCATCAGCCCGCTGACTTCTGGAGATTTTGGTGTTGACCAGGCTCTCGAGACTCACCTGGATATATGCTGCATCCTGCTCCAGGTACAGACTGTTTCTAAGAGCTATGTCCATACTAATGAGGTTTTTGGGTCAGTGTCTACATCCTTTCTGTCTTGCTGCACCCCGCCTAAAACTTGCTTGTCAAATGTTTACGTTTTCTCAGATGATGAGAACGACCGATTTCAGCCCGTCTAGGAGGGACCTGCTGGAGGAAATGGCTCTCCAAGCTGAAGTCTTGGACAGAATCAGCTGTCTGCTGCTGGAAAAAAACGACAGCATCTCTGCTAGAGACAGTTAGTGGAAGATCTGTTTTATCTTTGTCTTTTAGAAACTTCATTTTATTCTTTTGATTCATATGATTGAGGAAGTCCTCTGTTCTGATCACGTTCAGCATGCTCTGCTTCTCAAAGATGGGTAAATAAAGGTGCATATGAGACTCTGATTCTCCTCCTCTTCACCTTCAGTCCTGCCGAAGGCCCAGAGAACGAGGGATGTGCTGTTGTTCTGGGAGGAGTGTGTCAACGACAGCAGCTCTCTTTTCTATTGCCTCTCCGATAGCTTCTCCAGGTCATTACGGAAACGTTACACCCACAAGGTGAAGGCGAAGCAGCCCGGCCAGTCAGAAAAAGGTGCCGTAGTACATGCACACTTCATTCCAACTTTCTTTCACACATTGTTGGATTCTTGATGATTATTTATTGTGTCGGCTTTTATTTATTCGCTTGTTTTTGTATGGGAGGAGGGTACATACTTGTCGTCAGCATATCTCGTTGGCTACCAGGGTTTAATGTTGCTTTCATTTGCTTTTCCATTGCTGACTGAGCTGAAAACCTTTCTCTCTCTTTCCTCTGCAGTGTTTTCTCAGCTCCTGCAGCAGGTGCAGATGGCCTGTCGGGTGGTGCCCAGCCCTCGGCAGGTCTGCAGCCCAGACAGAGTCACCCTCTTCCAGCTGTCAGTGTATCTGAAACGCTGGAGCATCCAGGAGGTGGGAGAGCACATCTCACGCCTCTCCAGAGAAGGTATATCTATCATTTTAAAACTCTGGACTAAAATTTTACATCTCCGTTATCTGGAGAAACTTTCTTTGGTAGAAATTAGTTCCACTAAAACACTGATAGTTCCACTAACACACTGATGCACAGCTATGCAGCAAGCACAATACTATATGTAAAGCACAGTCTAACTATAAAGCAAAGAGTCTCTGTCTGTGTGTGAGTGTACTTTAGGTGCTTTGGGGGCCTTTTGTTTGTTATCTCACTCTACAACGTGCTAGAGTAGCAGTAATTCAATATTTTTCATATCTAAACATCATCATAAATCTATGGCTGTTTGGGGCCCAGGTGAATTGAAGGATCCAAAAGCAGTGTTGAGTGTGAAGTTGTTAGTGGTTCTGGGGAAAGCTGCAAACAGCAATACTACAGGCCAGGCACTCGGCCTGATCTGAACAGGCATGTTTTGAACGGGCACTGTACTCGTACAATACATTAAAGCAGCGGTTCCCAACTGGTCCAGCCACAGAGTCCAGATTTCTCCTTGGTCATTAGTTCAAGGTCCACACAGTTTAATATATTCAGTGTTACAAATAGGTTTGGCCATGTTGTCGAGCCAGTTTTTTTTGTCTCTACCGATGAGCTTTCTGTTTTTCACTAACACAACAGGAACAGGAAACGGCATTTTAAAATAAAAACTTTGCCAGAAATTCACTGTACTTCAAAAATAAAGCGTAGGTTTTGGAGTTTTTTTGCAAAATTGACATGTAACTTGCGGTCCACTCAGAGTGGACCCACAACCCACTTTTGGACCGCGATCCACCAGTTGGGAACCACTGCAATAAAGGACTGGGACTGAAGACAGGAGCTGGCCTGTTTTTGATGGACGTAATGGTGAACTACAACAGTAGTTTGAGATTTGGGCTGAAATGAATCATTGAAACAGTATCACTAACGTTTTTTTAATAAGTAATTAACCCTTTTAATACATTTTTCATTCAAAAAAATTAAACATTCTCTTGTATTTGCTGCTTTTCTCTGTTTTACATCACTGTTTTACGCTCTGTGAAAAGGATGGCCTTTTTCTTTTTAAAGGATTAATCAAATAATTTCAATGACAGTGGAAATCAGAAAATTCTACAGTGCAATTGGACACGATTACTGTAGTTATACTGTCGCTCTATAATGATACATGCTAGAAAAAAATGAGATCAGCCGTGAACAAACATTTGGTCTCCAGAGAAAGAGTGAGACAGAAAGAGTGACCTCAGAGAAGCTATATTTGCTCACGTTAAGCATTAAACTCACACAAAAGTGAAGACGGGCAGCAACAGTCACAAAATATAATTAATATAGTTGATGATACAGATTATAGTCCAGCAAGAGCATTTGAGGAGGAGATAAAAACTACCTGTTAATATTTGCTTTGTAACATATCAGACAAAATGGAGGATGTAACAATGTCACATACACCACTACAGAACTGCGTCAGTCGTCGTCACAACAGCAGCTACATTTTCAACTGAAACTAACTGCCTCGAACAGAATCATCAGTGACCAACAGAAATTACATGGATAAAACTTTTCTCCTCCTAAACATTTTGCCATGTCCCTGGCTCTTCCTTTCCTCTCGCACCATAATGGTGTTTAAATGATATTAACAAGTCACATCTGAGACGTCTGATTTGTCTAACTAGAATAGAGTTTCCGCAAAAATATCCTATGAATAGTTGATATACCATCGTCGTAAATAAGAGATTGCGATACAGCATTTTCATTTGTCTTTTGTCTTGAGTCGGAGACTGAGTCAGACACTGGGGGGTGTTTATTTACCCTTTATAACCACAGTTGCTCCTTTGTATCAGCATCTACTTTTACTGGATACTTAAAAATAAGCAGATTGAGAGGCACTAAAACAGATAATAGATCTGCTGTCAACTCTGCAGAGATATATTTGTGTCATTTTGTCCTACTGCAGCAGTAGAAAGCTTTTATTTGCACTCTGATTTTATTGTAGATCTGAAAACTAGACTTTTTTGTCCATGGAATTAACATGTGGAATCCTTTACCTGCAGAACTCAAATTAGATCCTGATTTCGATCACTTTAAACTCAAACTGAAACAGTTTTTGAAGAGGAATTAGCTTTGCAGTCATAAATAATTTGGTGCTTCATATTTTATGGTGCTTATTATGTATTGCAGTTTGTGTCTTTTATTGTTCTGTCTGTACTTTTACTTGTGTGTACTTCACACTCAAAATGACACAAAAATTATTCAAAAGGTGCCCAATTATTTACATGAGATTATAAATTCTGTCACTTTCATGAAGGGGGTGGTTGAGAAGATAAGTTTTCAAGGCCTTTAATGACTACAGACCACTGTGGTACACTACACATACAGTATTTATTCAAAGCTATATCCATCTTTTTTGTTCACTCCACAGCTATCATCACACTTGGACAACTGTCCAAAGTTTGTGTATAAATGTGTGTGTCTGTGTGTGCTGGTATCTGTTGTGTATTCGAGGAATGGTGGTATGTATTCCAACTTGAGAGCTTTAGGATCTGAGACCATTCCTGAAATTCCAGCTTGCTGAAGTCATCTGGACCATCTGTCAACATTACTGCCAAAACGGTCACACCAAATAAACTGAGTGTGTAGATGTGTCTGTGTGTGTGTGTGTGTGTGTGTGTGTGTGTGTGTGTGTGTGTGTGTGTGTGTGTGTGTGTGTGTGTGTGTGTGTGCTCTCCTTAAAGAATCAATAACAATCCACCACATGATGCATTATTAATCAATCATGAACAAACAAAAACACTTCCTTCCTTCTTCTCTTCCCTCCACCTCCCCTTGCTTCCTCTCCACCTTCATGTGGCTACATTATGTTAATGTCTGCTGTTTATTACATCTCTAAACTACATTTGGTTTACATACCACAACACTTATAAAACTGCTGAAACAACAACGCTGTGTTCCTGTGCTTTAATTCGATCCCGGACAAATAAAGTCTGAAATTAACTTGGCATTTGTTTTAACTCACTTTGAACACCAGGCGGGTGGAGTTTACAGCCAAAGCAAGACAAAGAGTGCCAGCAAGATTAGATAAGATTTAATTTGCTTTTCTGAGATGTAAAAAATGTAATTATATTTAAAATCGTATTACATGGAAACCATATCAAAGCTGTTAATGGGCTGCACAGCCACAAGTCTTTCTGGTAATGTAAGTGTGAGTAAAATGTGCTGTATGTGAGAATGAAGTCAGTGTAATCAGTTTAACTTGACATATAATTATTATTTATCTTGATGGATTTGCCTCTGCAAGGCTTTTAGCGTGATATGTCTCAGTATGTCTAAAATGGATATTTCTAAATTTATTTACAATAGCACACAATGGTTAACAGATATAAAGCAAATGCTTGATCTGCCTCTAACGTCAAGAATGAACCGCAGCTTTTATGTCATCACTGACGAGAAGTCTTGAAGTGCACAAAACAAAACTGAAATCTGAAACTGGGCAAATTTCATCTGCTGATAAAGGTTGTGTGATCTGATTCAAATCTCCGACACAGCTCAAACTTTGTGGTTTTTCTCAACTAAACAAAAGGTGTATTATTCACTGATTACAGTCACTATTGTGTTTCAGAGTACATCCTCTCTGTGCTGAGAAGCCCGAAAAGGAGGCGGGCTTTAAATAAGCTGAGGGGTCGCCGCATTGCGGAGCTAATCCCACTGGGGTGCACGCTGCAGACTCTGGCCACCCTGCAGATTGACTCCAACCACAAAGTCTGCAAAGCTGCTGCCAACTGTCTCTGCAGAGCTGCGGGCTTCAAGGCCTTTAGGAGCAAGGTACTTCAAACTGTCCCAGCTATCTGTGTTAGCATTAATAAGACTCAGAGTCCACAGTCCTGCTCGATGCTTAGCAAGCCTTTAAACTAAATGGAATTATATTAAACTGCCTTTACACCACACAGCAACCGCCTACCTGCAAGAGTGTTCCCCAAAACAACAAACCATTCTTAACGGCATGAGCAAAATCTGTGTGCGTTCACATGGGCGGCAGCTGCATTATAACCCTACTGCCATGTTCGGAAACGCTTCCTTTCTGCCACCTTCCTTCACTGAAATGACTGGAGGCTGCAAGTTACCACACAGCAGTGTGAAAGCAGCTCAATGTGCCACAGTGCATGAAAAGCATCAAATTAGAGCTTGTTTATCAAAAAAAAGTGCCAGGGGAGGATCCCTAGGGTCCCCTGACAGATGTCCAGGCTAAGCCCCAGATGTCTTCAAATCCTAGAAACGTCCCTGCGTACATGTGCAGGACTGTCATTTTGCAAAAGTGGTCTCCGGGCGATGCAAGTTGAGTATCTGCTTTAGAACCTTGGTCTTTTTATTGCTAAGCAAATAACAGCCTCCCTCTCTTGGTTTACCTTGTGGAAATAAATGCAATGATGCAACTACTCCAACAAAACAGGAAATGTCTCTGTGTGTGTTAACCTTCTCCTCCAGGCGGTAGTTTACTACACAGAGAGTTTGAAAAGCACTGATGTACAGATCCAACAAGGCTCCTGTCTGGCTCTTAAATGCCTCAGGGTGAGCAACACACATAACACAACCTCTCAGAAAACACAGAAACACGCACAGAAATACAATTTTCAGCATTGTGTGCTACATTTTCAACTGTCTAGCGTGTGTGTGTCTGTGTATGTGCTTGTGTGTGTGCCAGGCAACAGAGAGTGTGGACTACATAGCAGATTTATGGAGATCAGCGGATGAAGATCTGTTCAGCACTGCCAGAGAAACTGTCCTCTCCTTTGGTACACACATTAATTATTCTTCATCCAGTAGATCATTATTTGTATTCTATTGTATTATACACTTTTCATTATACTATCTGTCTGTTCACCTGCAGGTAAAATGGGGCATCTTGCCTTCCAGAGGATGGACCAGCTGTACGCCGAGATGCAGGAGGAGGCTTACCAGAACCAAGAGACTGAGATTACCTTTCTATAGGAGACAAGTCTGGACCTGAAATAGGCCGCGACATGGAAAGTGTGTGTGTCTCAATGAGCCTGACAGTCAGGGTGAGAGACGACATTAAACAGAGTTCGTATCTGAGTTGGATAAAGTTTATGAGCCAGCGCTGAGGGTGAATGCCAGGATCAGAGATTGTACATTCTGATTTTTGTTTGAAGAAATCTGTGGTGCCTTCATGACAAACACCAAAGGGACGAGTGCAGAGGAAGATCTAAAGATGATGACTCTTGCTTCCTTTGGATGATCACTTGATCATTCACTCATGTTTTTGCTCCAAAGCTCCAATTTCCGTGATCCTGTGACCGGAGAAGTGACTTTACTGGGACCATGAATGTATTTTGATCAAATATGCAGAGTTCTGTTCTCTATTGCAGTACCACTATTTAACCAAAGATGCCTCGTGCAGCTGTAAAATTATCTGCTTTTCCTGTGTTGGGACTTACTTTCAATAAGGTCTACAATGTTGTTGTTTTATTGAAAAAATGAAGGAGAATTGTGTTGTCATTTCACATTTTGTCACAAGTGTGTGATTAAGAGGCATAATGAGCAAAAATCCAAACTATCATGTGAATATTAAACCCCAAGGGACCAAATAAATCCCTAATAACAAACAACCAAGAATGTACCTGTGGCAGGTCACTTTTTTATAGAGGCAGAACTTACTTTACTTGTTTTCATCAACTGAATAGAAGGAACACAAATGGCTGCTGAAACAGGAGCTGTGTGACATCCAGGGACGAGAGGATTACGATACAAACAAGTCTGAGAGGCAGCCAAACAGCATTTAAGAGGTTTTACTCTGCTCTCCTAAATCCGTTCTTGAGGGCTGAAATTTACTAAACTTGTGAGTTTCCTGTGTTGCAGATGATAGCGGAGTGCAGCCAGCTGCTGGATGTTATGGGCTGATGAAAGTGTGTTGTCATTTGAGATTAATATGTGCAATGATTTGCAATGATTTAGCCTGAAGAAGGTGACAACAATGCTGAGGCAATGCATTCAGGCAATACGGCCAAAACATATTCCCAGTCTCATCAGTGCTTGAAAAAGAATAGCAACACTTCATAATAAGGGTATGAAACACATGCTTAATTTGAGCAGGACTCATAATGATTTAACAAATTAAAGATGTGTCATGAGTTCCTTTTATTCACCATTAAGTGGTTTATTTGTTCAGTAATTAATGTCACTTCATAGATTCATTAATAAGCCACAAAATTAGCTGGAATCCAGTCAGTAATTCTGAAAATGAAACTACCTCTAATTTTAATTATATATCAATCTGCTTTTATTATTATTATAATCATTTTACTATTTGCTTTGTCTGTGAAACGTCTTCAATGTCTTTATTTCAAAACAGCAAATCCTCACATCTGAAGGAGCTGGAAGCTGCAAGATCTTAGCATTTCCATTGATCAGCATAGTTGATAGTAGATAGTAGATTACTTGGCTAATCATTTCACCTCTACCAGTTATACAAAAAAGGACATGTCAGACCCATGGATTGACCAGCCTGTGAAACCAGAACAGAGCCTGAAGCAGTTTAAATCGAACTGATAGTCCAATACAAATTTTGACATGTTTATGTCAGCCTTACAAGCCTCATGAGTTTATTTTTGTTATACATTTTTTGTTGTTGAAAGACGAAGAGTTTAGTATAAAAGACAAATGTGTGCTAAACCTAATAATCACTTAGCAGGTGCCAAATCAGGCAGCATGTCTAAACTAACAGAAGGACCTACTGAGCTTAACTTAGACACATCAAGTGTTCATCAAATAGAAATAAAATGAATAAATGACATTGAACTGTTTGCCATGGCTGTTTGACTAATGGAGCAGAAAATGGCAACCAGTGCGAGTTGTTACCTTGACAACGCAGGTCAGTGGGGCCCTAAAGTGTGTCACACTCACTAGTTGGAGAGCTCCATTTTAGCCTGATGCTGCCTTTTAAGTGATCAGAGGGGTTGACATCTTTGCAAATTGACTGGGTGTATTTATAATTGGCAGTGCCGGCGGTAATGTGCTACAACGCAAGTACTGGAGGGCACTCTGACGGGTTACGGCAATTCCTTCACAACAGACACATCCCCATGCTTCGTACCAAAACTCCGCTGCTCTTTTGTTTGTTACTGCACAATCTCATTTTGGTGAGTTTGCAATTTGCTGCAAGTTGCTTGGTTGATACAGAAGTTGCAATGACGATAATACACATAAAAATGTCCGCCACTCTTTCCATCCTGCTACAATGATAGAACAGAATAGATAAGACTTTATTATCTGTCCCAACAGTGACAGAAATTCTCCTTTGACAAGGCTCAACAATACCAGACCCACATTCAAAACACATTTAACTGATAAAAGCATGTTAAAGTCGGTGTCTATTTTTTGTATTTTAGAGGCTTTCTTATAGGTGTTTTTCTGGGCCAGTGGGACTATGTGGCGTCTGTCTGATGACAGTAACTGGAAGTAGTGGTGGAGAAGTGATCTGAATGGGAATGTCTGTTCTACTCTGATTCTTTTTCTTTGGTTCATTACTGCTTTATGAGTGCACTTCTCACAAGAGATCATCATTACTTGTGTGTTACCTGGTTAACATGCTATTCTGCTTTAAGAAAATCAGATCAAATGCATTTCTGCGTAGCTGTAATCTGGCTAATAAGGTGGGAAATTAATTAATATATGAAGTAACTGTGAGTTAACACTGATAATCAATGAGGCGTTGACATATCACATAAACTTTTAGCGACTTTATAATTTCTTAAGCAACCAAAGCATGTGTTCTGTTCCTTTATTAAGTGTTACCAAATTTCCTTAAATCCTCCTCGTCTTTGACAATTAATTCTTAGTTCCTAACGTTGCTGGAGGCCCCATTGTCAGACTGAATGACCCCGTCATTGCTGAAACAGAGGCAGGGGCTGCCCTCTGCTGGCTATTTAAGTGAACTGTTGTTTGGGAAGGGCCTTGACCTGAGGATGCTTTCATTGCCCACAGACTAGATTTGGCTGTGGTTAAACTGACCTGGGACCTTTCTGACTGGGAAATTTAAGGAATGTTTGTGAGGTCAAAAAATGTCATGGGAAGAAGACATGAGTCAGCTTTTTTGTGTGCTTGGCAGAGAGGGTTTTGGGGTCATGTGAGGTTTTTCCTTTAGCTGCCGTAGCTGAATACAGGTCACCTCTGCATCATGTTTAGGAAGATTTTTGGTTTATGAAACGTGTTAGAAAACAAAGAATGCTCAAATCTAATCATTTAATCTTCATAATATTCGAAGACATGAATCAGGGGATCAAAATCCCCGGCATACCAAAGCTCTCATGTTGGAAAACGTGTCTTTCCCAATCCTTTACTCACAGGGGATGCTGTAATATACAACAGCAAGGGAAGACACTTTGTCTCCTTTTTTTTAAATAATCAGATGCAGATAAGCTTCTAAAACAAAACCTTGAAAATGTTCAGAACATAAACAAGAACCAGAGTTCGGCCTTGTGTTTTAAAATGCTCTGCCTGGTTTGTTTTAGCCTCCTCCTGCAGCACCAGATGGTTCTGGATTTGTAAAGACAAATAACTATAAAGAATAGACAATCAAAAGAAAAACATGTCAAAGTCATGTTTGTGCGCTTATTATTATTATTTTTTTTACCATGTTAGCTTCCGAAACTTTTTGGGATTGATATGTCTTGGTAAAACTTCCCAGAATTTAAGACAAAGCAAATTATTTGCTTCTGTTGAGTAATACTGGCAAACTGACCAGCTGAGACTACAGTAGTTGTGTTTACTAGTTTTCTAGCTGCTGCTGCTGCAAAAGCAGAATGTCTCTAATGAGAGTTTTCACCCAGAATTGTTTTCAAAGTTGCATGAAAGGAAAAAGACAAGAAAAAGAGGTGACAGAGGAAAGTAGAGCTGAGGGAGATTTGGAAGAAAAGAACAAAGCAGAGACAACAGGAGGGTACAGGACGTCAGGACGTAAGCAAGATATTTCACTCAAAACCACAAATGTGAACCTTGTGGTGGTGCTAGACAAACGTCAAGGGATCACAAAAGTCATTAGGATTTATGAGGAGCATGAATGTCTGCACCTAGTTTCAAAGCAGTCCCTTTCTTTTGTTTCATGCAAAGCTTTAATATGTTTGGTCTATCATCTGCAATGAATTCTCATGCCTTGAAACACCTGTTATCTGTTGTTTTGGGATAAAAACACCAAAGTGGTTACTTGCATATGTTGTTGTTGATTTGTTATGTGTTCTTTCAGTCTGACATTCCTCACGCCACCTGTGTTCTCAATTAATAACACTTAGAATAACATCATAAAACAAGTAGGGTGATCACTAACATTTTTAAAGACCTGCCAGTTGCACAAAACACCTTAAGGTTTTCTCCTTAAGTATGATACTGAAGACTGAGCACAGGGACTTACTTAAGAGTGTTGGAAGAAGGTTTCCTTAGTTAAGTAAAATGTTAAGACATTTACTGCATTGAAAGTTTTTACAGTGGCAAAATACTACAGTTTCTATGATAACCATTTGTTTGCTTGCACTCAAGCTTGTGATAACTTATGTGCTATGGTTTAATTAACTTTAAGGAATTCCTGTAGTATAAGAGAGCCCCAGGCTGGTTGCACAAAACACAATATTAAACACAATAACAATAGTGATAATACAACAATAGAAAAGTAAACATTTGGGGAAACTGTAAAAAACTGAAAAGGTCTTAGTAAGCAAAAAACAAGAAACAAACAAAAGAAACTTGAATGTTTCTTAACAATGTTTCTACCAGATCATCAGCACAGGCTGGACATTATAGGCAGAGATGTGGCCTAACGTTACACATGAAAACCAACCAGACCTTAACAACAATATCACAAACAGAGACCTGAGAATTTACTCTAAATGCAAAGCCAACTCATGGTAACAAACAACACAGCTATATGCTATATCAAAACTGAGCGCATCATATTTATTATGTATGACCACATTACTTATTGTCATTCAACAGCCACGGCGGGCATCAAAGTAGTTTTATCACCTTACCATAAGGATGCTTGTTGGGGAAACGCTGCCGGTTTAACTTGGAGTTGAAGATGAAGATGAAGATGATTTACTCCAGTGAATCTGGCAGTGAAGTCTTCAATGGTGACCCGGAGACAAGTTTTAGGCCAGTTTGTTTTACAAAAATCTCTCCATGCACACTGCAAGATGTCACTGAAAGATGTCACTGGCAGTTTGAGACTGAAATATGATGGAACAGGTGACATTTTACTTTGTGTCTGTGTCAAACTTGTGTTTGGGCGATTTGGCTGTCAAAATGGCGGCTCCTTCCCCTGCTAGCTTAATAAAGTTACGGTTTTGCCGTCTTCTTCCTCCTCCGACCGGGGTTTTAATTAAATATCTTACTAAGGACAGATGATTTGATGTGTTAATTATAAAACGCAGTTTCTACCTTCTTTGTATTTCACGGTAGAGTCTGAATTTTTCCAAATCCGGACTCTGAAGTCGGCGGCTAGCTGGCTAGCTAGCATACAAACTGTGTTCAACTGCCAATGGCAAAGGTCAACCCCGCCCACAAGGATATTCTAGGCTTTTCATTGGTCGAGACGTATGAATGACATCTCCAGAGAACGAATCAAATTCTCAATCATGAAATACGGGGTCACACAGGGGTCAAGTGACGCTAATGACGCTGTACATTATTTTTAAATAAGTACTTTGATCCAACTTTGTTTATCCTGGAAGTATTTTTAATTTTATTTTAAGGGTGTCGGAAAGTTATTAGAAACTCAAGTAAATTGTACTTAGTGTTATTAAACATATGATAGAATACAATTAAGTGTACTTGGCTGTGCTATTTTGAGACAGCAGTCAGATGCACTTAAAAATACTTAACATTAATTAAAGTATATTTCAGTAGGCTACAGTTTTCAGATAATATTAATGCACTTATATTAAACTAAAATGTGCTGAAAATAGATTGGTGGATTAAAGTATATTTTAAAAGATGCAGCATTATTATAAAAAGTTATACATACGTCTTTAAGTCTATTTTTAATAGCACTACGTATAATTTACTTGACTTTGTGATGACTTTACAGTGCACTTAAAATATAATCAAAAATACTTCCAATATAAACAAAGTTGGATTCACGTATTTTTTAAATAAAGTACTTAAGTGCATTTACGTACATTTTCATGATGTCTTAAAATGGTAAAGCCAAGTACATTTAATTGTGTTTGGTTATATTTTAACAGCACTAATGATATACCGTTGGCATAATGTACATTGTTGAACATAAAAAACAGTATATTTTTCGTACATAGCTAAAGAGTAGACTCTATTAATTATACTTAAATTAAATTTAGACCAGTGTATTTTTTTCCTCGGGTTATTTCTGACACCTGTGGTTTTAACAGTTAAATATTATTGTAACTGGATGTACATTGCTCAAATGTGTATTATTGAGATTTTATAGTGCCCTCCTTTACAGTTAATAATTACAAGAAAGTACTTTAATATTTTAAGAGCATTAAAAGTAGTTGTCCTTTGTGTGCAGTAATTTAACTGTGCTGAGTGTCATTTCTTTTTCAGTGGAGACAGAACAGCTCCAGTAAATACTACAATATTTTTGCAACATGAAGTGAAGATACATCTCAAAAATGGAAGTAATCTTTCATTTTGGCCAGGAGGCACTCAGCTTTTATCTCTACATATCTGTAAAGCGTTTTCAACTTTACAATTGCATAATTTTCAAGAGACATTTTTTTATGCCATTAGAAGAATTCAGGAGTCACAATTTAAAGGCATTTCTGGCATATAGATAGCCACACTGAGAAATAAGGCAGCCCTGGATACATTTATTTATACAGTTAATAAATTACTAAATGATTGTAGCATGGTATTTAAGACTTAATCAATGAACTGCAGAGGAAATAATGATTTCTATTGCAACATAAGCAGCAATATATGTGATAAAAAAAAAAAATATCTAAAGCACATATCTCCAAAGCACAGTTATAATTCATCATGACTTACTGTATTAAGTCTCTGAAATAAAACAAAGCACAAAAGCAGGATCACAGATGCACAATGTTTATCTTGGTGATGGTAATATCCAGCACTGTATCTGCAATAAATCATTCTCTTGTTTTATAAACATGGGAGACTTTCTCAGCTGGTCCACTGGAGGGTGGAAAAAATATCAATTAGGAGGAGTGAATGATGATGTTAAAGTCTGTGGGGAAATGGGAGCAGGTTGTGAGCTCTGCTTGCACTTCAGTTGCATCATCATCTGACACCCACATGCAGCTCTAGTCTACAGTTTTACACTTGTTTGATCCGCCATCACTTTTTAATCTGCTTTACACCTGTGCTCAGCTGCAACTGCTGACACCATGCTATCCACATTTATATTACACTTTATACCTTTATGTTAGACAGCGTTTCTGTGGAGTACACCAAGGTAAGATGTTTGAAGTCAGTTTAATACCACATGTAATGCAATTTAATACCTGTCTCAGTCACAACACCAGTAGGGATGATATGGCCTGGAATTCTTTACCTTTATCATTTTTTTTTTTTTGGTACATCCCAGCTGCAAAACATCATTTTTCTCTTATAAGTATTTAACGTATAGCTAAAGGCAGCCAAGAGGAAAACAAATCAATATTAGTTTTAAGACTGTTTAATACCTACTAAGGCTCTTTCAGACGTTTCAAGACATGCAGATACCCTGAAATGCACAATTACTTATTTGTGACTCACTATCCAGAAAACATAGCTGTTAAAAAAAAGTAATGACTTGTAATGACTTAAAGGGGAATTCCACTTAAATTAGGAATCCCAGTGTTATTTCCATGACCTCGGAAAGTTCAATTGATATTTGTGAACATGAGTGACTCTCTGTCAAAGCGAGAAAGCAGAGAAGTCAGTCTCAAACTTGTGATGTCATGGAGTATAAACTCTGGAGCTGCTCCACAGACAATGAGTGAGAACCTGATTTTGTGGACCCACATTCAAATAAACACAAGAAGTTTGTGCTCTAGAAAAGGATCAGCACTCAGTGAATAACCTCCTAAGCCCTATGATAAGCTATTATGGCAAGGCTTAACTATACATACCAGTGAGCAGTGATAACTAACATGTCTTTGGGGTCATCGGGTGGGAACCTCCTTTCACCAGTGTTTCATCTAGTTGGTCCCACGACACCTCCAGGAGGCTAGACAGTGATCTCTGGCGTCCCAGAGACACTCCCCTAATGCCAGGTCTCACTGCTCCACACACCAACTCAACAACCTCCTTTACCTTACTTACACATGGCTTTCTCAGCCCAAACAGCACTGCCACCTTCAACAAACCCAGGCTCCGTTCATGCGAGCTCCAGGTAGAGACAGTGCCAATATTACTTTTCCTAGCACATTCACCATACTTTATTTCACACGCTACATAGCATAACTCCAATATAAGCTAAAGTTAAAGGAAATAGAGAAAATAAACTCACAGGAAAATAAACTATCCATTGACTCACTGACCACGACACTATGTCAGGCCTCTGCTTGGCACAAACTATTTCCTGGGAACAACAAGCTTTCCCCCTAAATCTACTTGCATTTACCAATCACAAGCACCTGCTAGGCGGCCACATAATGTTGGTTTTCTTTTATGCCCAAATGACTTCAATTTAAGTGTTTACCCATCTACTCAGAACATTCCCTTGGGTGCTGTCAGCGTCATCCATAACATTTTTCCCAATTTATTGTCTATGTAGCAGCTCCAGACTTTATACCCTGTGACATCACAAATTTGAATTTTAGAATTTGAAGAGTTGATCATGTTTATTCATGTTTTTGGACTGTCATAGACCACAGAAATAAGGACTTGTGTCCACAAACCCCTTTTCTTCAGCAGAAAAGCAGGGTTGCATGATGTTGTATTTTTTTGCCAATATCCGATATGCGGATACACAACTTATTTGGCTGATAACCGATGTCGCTATCAACACATCCACTTTTTTTCCCTACCTAATTTTAGTGATCGTCAAGTCTCTTCTGTAGTGGAATTAATCATATTATGCATGTATATTTTTATTGAGATGGGGACATGAAATACTTTTCTATGTCTGTAATATAATTTGATTGTGCAAAATAAGATAAAGCATGTTGGCTGATTCTAATAGTTTACTTTAAAGCCGATATAAGCCCCTACGATGATGGATCGATATTATCAGCATGTTGGCCGATTCCGTGATTTCATTTAAAAGCCAGTATCGGCCCACACAGATAACACGCCAACATTATCAGGCATCCCTACAGAAAAGCAGTAGTAGGGTGCTGGGGAGCATACATAATGTCCAAACAAACAAATTTAAAAAAAAACAACAACAAAAAACCACGGTTTATTTGAAAAGAAAAGAAAAGCGAGCAAACAAAGAACAAAGAAAATTCCTTCGTGCCTCTCCCACTCCGGTAAAAAACCATACACCCACCCAGGTGCATTCTGGTCCGTTACCGTGATCCTAGATATAATCTCAGATGCCTTCCTAACGTGCCCAAATGAAACAAAAAACAAAGAAAACACCTAAACAAATAATAAACCAACAGAATACTAACAGAAATCTAATCATAATGAAATTAAATAAATTGATTCAGAATAATCAAATCTAAATACTAAACAGCACTAAATACTAACAATAAATAAATAGCTCCGACAACAAGCTTACTCTCACAAGCAACATCCAGCATCTGATGGCTGATCTGCTCCCACAAACAGGCTTTTCTGTCTTTGTTGTGACAGGAGCCGAGCTGAAGGAACAGTAGTGACAACACCAGCACCTTTCTGAAAGATTCAGAGAGAAACTAGAATCGTTGGGAGCAGCTGCACAAGAGGCAAAGCGCTCTGATAAATGATCCTGGGTGCTCTGCTTTTTCTCTGGGCAGACGCATAAGCTAATGAGAACTGAAAAAGGATGCCAGTGTCAAGAAAGAGCGTTATGTGTACACAGGCCCTAATATGTATGAAGTTCTGCTTACTGCACCCTCACTGACTGGAAGTTTGAACAGTCGATCGACCACAGGACGTGCTTCATCTGGACTGTCATCATCATCTGCTGAAAAATATTAAGAAGTCAAATGATTAAGCACACACAAAAAGTCAGGATGTACTCTAACGACTATCTATCAAAACCCAGAGATTAACTTAAAATTTCAAGACAAAACCTGAACTTTAAATCCCCAAATGTGTTTCCATAATACAGTTCTTTTAGGCTTGATATTAAACCGAGTTCGACACAGTTTAACACGTTGAGAGGAAAAACTTTATTTAAATTAAAAACCAAAGCAATAATGTAGCAGTGAGCATGTTCAGCACTGCGACAGGAGGCCATACACGCCCACACACACGCCCGCCCCCCACACACACACACGCACACACACACGCACGCACGCACGCACACACACACACACGCACACACACCAATAGGTACACAGTATAAACACCTTAGCCTGTGTCTGACAGCTAAACATAACACTTACAGCAGTGATACACAAGGAAACTTTATGACAGCATTGCCCTTTTGATTACCAATAAACTCCACGCCAGTAAAGATCTGATACGGTTCCCTCAACCAGCACTCTGTATTGCTTATTGATACTGAAAATACTGACCACCTACTGTTAGGTCACCTTATGTATCGCCACAATTTTTACGCTTATCAGCATGTCAAGGTCACAAAAACAAAATACACACATATCGCACGTAACACAAATTATCTTTCGTACGCCTGACACACACTCCTCACACATCCAGATTATTCTACCCTTTGGAAACTTTCAGCATTTTGTTTTAATTAATTAAAATGTGTTTGTGAACTTAATGTTTGGAGAAGAAAATAACGGCAACCCATGCACGGGAAAAACATCAAACAAACAAAAAACAGCAAAAAAACAAAAACAAGTTCAGATCATGAGTCTGGCTGTAGGGCACATTCACTCAGGGGCAAGAGGAGGAAGAGGAGACGAGGAAGACGATGAGAGGGGCAGCTGCAGAGCACAGTGGGTAATAACAACGGGTCAGTTTCTCAGCATTATTACACCTCTGAGGTGTGTTCGTGTGGCGATGCGGCAAAGAGGAATTATTCACAGCATAGTTATTGATTGTCCAGTGTCTGTGTGCTCTCCTGGTTGAGGATAGCGTTACGTGTGCAGAGCCAAAGTGGCGACAGAGTTTGGTCAGGTTGGACTGTGAAAGGCATGCTGCCCTTTCCTCTAGAGCTTGGGGGCGAACATGTCAAGATACCACCAATTCTTTAACACTACCTGGCTTTAATGTTTGTCAACAACTGCAACGGTAGAAGCAAGCATGGCGGCCAGTGAATCATCCAACACTGTCTGGAGCTTTCAGCAAGTTTGCGTGAATTTTGGCAGTCTGAGGTGGAGATTATTTTCATTCTACAAAGACGACCCGACAGGTTTTTGGAGAAAGAGACATCTTTCTTGAGCAACATTGGAAGTAAACAAGCCAGAGGGCTCGAAGGGAACCAGAATACTGAATCATTGTGATCATTTTAGTTTGACGTCACACATGGTGGATTTATCGTTTAATTTTCATTCAAATGCTGGAATGAAAAGCTGTAAAAAGTGAAATTCTTATTTCCTCAAGTTCACATGTCCTTTCCTTAGCGTTTCATGCCCCCCCCCCCCCCCTTTTACATGAAAGTATACACAGTGTCTCCTCTGACATCGGTACCCCCTCCTCTCCTCCTACCACCTCATATTCAAGTCTGTCTTTCTTTACAGCATGGCAAAACAGCCCCCCCCCCCCTCCCATAATCCTCCGAAACTGGCTCTTCTCCTCCTCAACACCACCTTTGGCTGAGCACGCTTTTTACTTGCGGTATTCCCCTCCAGCAGTCCTTCAACACCGCTCTCCCACCCCCAAAGTTGAGCCTATCCCCTCTTACAGCGTGGCAGTATCATTCTCCAGCAATGCCTCGTCACCCATCGCACCCCCCCGTTCCCCCTTTCTGATATCTCCACCCCCTTTCTCGCTCCTAGGTCCCAACAATCGCTGGGTCGTGGGCAGCATCCGGCAGTGCTGCGTCCTGGCAGTGGTAGAGGAAGCAGTTGCCCCAGCAGCTGTAGCAGATGAGGAAGAGGGCAGCCAGGAAGACCAAGGCACAGATGGTGCAGGGCTTCCTCTCCAGCAAGAAGCTGAGCAGGTAGAAGCCCATGAACATGGAGTGGTTGAACCACAGCGCTGGGTTCAGCGGCTTGGGGATGAGCAGCACAGGGAGTAGCCACTGTAAGCAATACATTGTCTCTTTTTATGAAGCGAGTTGGCACAGGGTCTCTGTTCGACTGGTACAGTTCAATCCTGGGTTGATTGAGGTCGCTGAAGGACGAGGATGGAGGAGACTTGGAGTGGGGCGGGGGGCGACACACCTTAGCAGATGGGAATAAGTGGGAGAGTCGTCCTATCCGACAGAGCTGGGGTGATGGAGGAACAGGTCACAGAAGCCAGGTGTTTCGTCGTCAGGTCATCCCTGGAGAGCAGAGGACAGAGAAAAGTCTGAGGATTTTAAATCTTAAACATCTGAAAAGTTCAGCCAACTAGGGCTACAACTGATACTTCTTTTAATCAATGAATCTGCCTTTTACTTTGTTGATAACTACTGATTGTTGTATTTGATTGTTCGAGTTCTATTTGCTAATAAAAGGGAAACTTCCAAGAGCCCAGAGGGATATCGTTATATTCAATTTACTGTCATATGACAAAGAAAAGCAGCAAATCCTCATGACTGAGGAACTGGTTTGTCAATTTTTGGCTTGAAAACTGACTGGGGAAAAAAAATTTGATTCTCAAAATAGCAGCTGATATTTTGTCTGACAATCGAGTGACTGTTTTAGCTCCAGATAGGGCTGTTAAATTAATTTATCCAAATCACAGGAGCTGCATTTTTTTGTGAAAGGTAAAATGTGTCACAGCATATCAATAAAAATAAAGTATCATTGTGCTACAGAGATGCCCTGGCCTACAAATCATATCACAGACATAAAGAAAAATGCTTGTTTCTTTTACAGACTGCAGTAAATATTATCTCAACATCATTTTATATTCTTTTTAGTGAAAATTAATGAATGAATTAATATTAACAAACAACATCCATCAAAATAATTGCAACTTTTTTTTTCTTTTTTTTTAACATATTGTGCAGCTGTAGCTCCAGCCTTAACACCCTAACTGTGAGTGTAGTACTGCTAAAACAAAATGATTAGATAATATATATATACACAATAACCAACGATGACTATTTGTATGGACAAAGCCATTTACAGCTAATCCTGTGTACGAGCAACAGAGCAAAGCTTGATAGAAACTGAGTTTCAATGTAAATCTGGAACAATTTGTTGATTGTTGACTGTCCTTCGACTTCTATGATATCAATAATATCTTTGAGTTTTGAACAGGTTTATTGTTCAAACAAAGCAATATGGGTTTTGCAAAATTGTGATGGGCCTTTTTCATTTAAAAAAAAGAATAATCTGACATTTATGGACTAACAATAAAGAGAATCACAGAAATAATCCCCACATAAATAAAAAAAATGACATTTCATTTACACTTTTTACACATGCTGACCATGTCACTGTGGCAAGAGAAGACTCAGTGCCTCACAACACTGGAGTGTGAACCCAAAACTCCATCTTTATGAATCACCTGCCTTTCATGCACACTTCTCGAGGAGCCCCTCCTTTAACAGCTACACGAGACTGCACATTTGGCACCGGCATCACATCTGTGCTTATAAATAAGCTCTTGAATATATATCGGCTTTGGAGGAAACAGGTGAAATTTCAGACCTATTTATAGACTAGCTATCACACTAAAAGGATAGAGTTCACCTGACATGCAATTTTGACATTGTAATGTCACAGATTTCATATTACAATGGGGTTTGGCAGCTAAAGGGAATGAAATTATCTCCCACAATAACCAAGACGTGACTAATCAGTGTCCCAGCACATGATTAAGAATAAAGTAAACATTTAGCCAAGTATTTCCAAGGCTTACTTCCTTGTAAGGGCCTGAGACTCGTAGCATAGCCTCGGCTAACGTTAATTAGCTACGCACTCAGCAGCCCCACGCTATTGTACGAATCCCAAATGACTAATATAAAGTGTCTAACCACATTAATGGGTTTGACTGATTATAACGAAGCAAAACAATTCACTTTAATGTGAGTCGGAGTCACAACCTGCGGTGACACTGGCGTTAAAGCAGCTGGTCTCAACAGGAAAACTGGCTGCGGCTGGATGAAGGACAAAAGCAGAGTTGCTGTCAGCTGCAGCTGCTAGCATTCACTGCCTGCCTCCTGTTCACATAACTTTACACACAACCACGTCGCTACAACTAACTAGCATTAACATTAGCTGGCTATCGAGGTTGATTCGCAAACATTCAGCTCAACAACTTACGTTCACTTGCAGGTGTGACCCGAGTCCAGCTAACGTTGAGTTAACAATCGTGTAGGTTAGTCAAATAAGGACACACTGTTTGGTTATTTATTTGTGTTACTTGACGTCACCTTGGCAGCCCAATCTTTAAACTAGATGACAAGAAACGATCAGATTAGCCAACTCCTCGATGTACGGATAAAGAGACAGCACCAAACCCGGTTCAACAAACAACTAATTTAAATGTTGTCCGGCTTGGAGTTGAATCAAACTCATCTTGAGACATCTCGCAAACTGATTTTAGAGCCCGACCACTCGCTCGTTATTTCGGCATACAGCATGTAAACTAACGAGCACTTTAATTAACTCATTTTAACATTTAAAACTGTCTCAGCTACACTCGCCTTGCACAAATAACGTTAGCCTTCGCAGTGGGCGGTAACGTTAGCTAGCAGCGTGAGCCACTTCTAAAAGTAACGTTGGCACGTTTTAAGGATTCAATCAATCTGCTCGGTGGCTGAACTCTTTGTTTGTGACATTAATGTCAACAGTTGAGTCGCTTTCTGAGTTACAAGCGAGGCCAGTACAAACCGCCAACGTGGACGAGCAGTTTGGCGTTAACATTCCCTCCGTAGACGAAACAGCACTACGTAGCTAGCTAGGTTAGCTTAAAAATCAAAATATCAAGCGCCTGTATTGTAGCGTGAACAATGCAGCTAGCTATCAAAGTGACACAGGCTGGCGCATCTGGAAGATCTGCGGTCTGTGTTGTAATGTATTTGTAGTAGAAACTGGACAAACCTGACGTGTTTAGGGCCTCATTCTCAGCAGAGAGTAACCATCAACACCAGTCCTGTCTGCGAACACAGCAGCCGTTTAGCGACCATTAGCTTTAGCTGCAAGGACCCTGGTGCAAAGCTGAGGCCAAGCAGGCAGGTTTAGAGGACTGAGCTCTGCCTGACTGCAAATCACTGCACTCACCTGAGCAGGTGATATTCACCAGTCAGCAGCAGTGGAGGAAGTATTCAGATATTTAACTTAAATAAAAGTAGGCCTACTGATACCTCATTAAAAATACTATTTGAAGTAAAGTCATGTATTTAAGTAAACATATGAATCTGAATCAGCTTTATTGGCTAAGTGTGTACACATAGAGGTTAGTAGATGGAGCACACTTACATTCATACTGACAGTGATGATATTTACATGTTAAAAATCTGTATGAACTGTAAAAGAATGTACAATACACTGATCAGCCAAAACATTAAAGCCACTGACAGGTTAAGTGAATAACTTTGATTTAGTGTTGTCACGATACCAAAATCTTTGTTTTGGTACCCAGACCAATATGAATTACGATACTTTTCGATACTTTTCGGTACTTTTCCTTAAGAAAAGTCCTTTTGGCTACAAACCTTTAAAACAATAAACAGTAGGGGTGTGACGGTACCAAAAAAATTGTGGTTCGAAAGTTCCTCGGTATGGACGTCACAGTTTGGTTGCTCAAATGTGTCACCAAGTTGGTGTTGTCTCGTGTTGTCTCCCTTTGCGAGGCAGACTTTCTCTTGTCTTTTTTCACGTGTGCCAGCTGCGAATGTTCCACTTGTGCAATCTGTACTCCAATAGGAACAAGAAAGGCATTTGTGTGCATAAATGAGTAAAATAAATTAACTAAATTAATGAATTGAATCAATTTCAACGTACCGGTATTTTCCAAATGCAGTATAGTACCGTTTGGAATACTCTAGTATCGCGGTACTATTTTAGTGTTTAGTTTGATTATTTTGTTCCAGTGCATTGTTCTGCTGGGAAACCTTTGGTTCTGGCATTCATGTGGATACCACCTGACATGTTCCACCCACTCAGACACCGTTGCAGACCATGTACCCGCCTCATGGCAACAGTGCTCCCCAATGGCAGTGGCCCCCCAGCAGGATAATGCACCATGCCTCACTGCAAACATGGCTCAGGAATGACCCAAGGAATGTGACAAAGACCTCAAAGTGTCAACCTGGCCTCCAAATTCTCCAGATCCCAATCTGAATGAGCATCTGTGGCACGTGCCATTGACCCACCTCACAACCCACTGGACTAAATGGATCTGCCGCCAACGCACTGGTGCCAGACACCACAGGACACTTCCAGAAATCCTGTGTCCATGCCTCCACAGGTCAGAGCAAGTCCGAGCCAAGGAGGCCCACCTTGGATTAGGGTACATCTGGAGTACATCACAAGAATCCATGAGCAGATTGGGACCTGGGAAACACCTTGAGCTTTTTGTCACGCTCCACAGGTCATTTCTAAAGTGTTTCTGTAGTGTGGCATGCTGCTTTTTCTGCTGGGGGGCCACTGCCATTGGGGAGCACTGTTGCCAAGAGGGGAGTACTTGGTCTGCAGTGGTGTTTGAGTGGGTGGGACATGTCAGGTTGTATCCACATGAATGCCAGAACCAAAGGTTTCCCAGCAGAAAAATGCATTATTCACTTCACCTGTCAGTGGTTTTAATGATTTGGCTGATGGGTGTAAATGTAAGGGCCTGTTCTTTACTTATCAAAAGAGGGGAGGTCACTTTGGTTATTCTTTGTTGACCCTCCCTGAAGCTACAAAAACTTTTCCTTGAGCCTCTCTTAAGTGATTGGCAGAAAAATCATAACCCTCCCTCCACCATAAATCAGCTATTAGTTTTTTTAAACGTACCTTTTGATGTTTGATAAAAGTTGACAAAGAAATCCTGGAGTTAAAAAGAGCCCCTCGCTCCTCTCATCCAAATATGGTCACCTCTGGCTCCAAAACAGCAAGACTGTAAAGGCCGAAATACCAAAGTCGAGGCTTCAAAATAAGAGTCCACAAGCCAGTGGGTGAAGTCCCAGTAGCTATGTCCATTATTTTATAAAGTCTTTGATTTTGACACAAGAGTCCTCTTTAAGGTAAGGCCAAAAAATAGGTTAAAAAATACAGGATCCAAAATACAAGAAATCATTTGTCTATTCTAATATTTTCCAGACCCAATTATTTGGATATTTCAGGGTTATTGGGAGCAAGAAATTACAAGAAATAACATTTTCTCCAAACTTTATTTCTCATGTTTAACTTATTACACAGACAAACAAAAGAGTAAGACAGTACATGATAAAAATGCATATAAATAGACATACAAAAAAAGTGTCAAATAAATTAACAGAAATAAAATACCTGGGATGGATGAATAAAAATTTAACAAAACGTTTACCTGGTTAAAAATCTTACCAGGAGTCTAACTTTGTTATTTTTATACAGACAAAGGGTCACTTGTTTTTTGCTACAACTGAATGCCTATCGACTTGCACTAGCACCGCTAACAAATGCAAACACACATGAGGCTGCTATCAGATTCTGAGAAGAAAAAACATCTGTGAGAATTTAAATGATCAGAATCTGTAAAGCGTTCAGTTGATTTCTAACAACGAAAAGCAACAAAATTTGTCTCCACCAAACTCTTCCATCCAGGCTTTCAGCAAATAAAAGCAACAGAAGCTGTATGTTTTGTTATATTGGTGCTCGCTGCAGTGCTGAAAGCTACATGCTCATCTATTCTGTCGTCCAGTGGAGGACACGAGGACTGTTGTCCTGCCGGTATCTTGTGCTCATAGAAACAGATAATCTACATCGCGGGGAGTCATTCAGGGTGGACGCTTGTGAGCTCCTGTATGTCCTGAATGCTCCATGAATCCTGCTTAGCTGACAAAGTGCATATCAATCAGCGTAGTTTATAGTGAAGCCATATACAGTATTGTTACATCGAGAAAAGTCAGAGTAAAAGAGCCGAAACACAGGCAACATCTTGATGAAATGCAGATGGGCAATACTACCTGTAACAGGAATGGAGACCGACAACCGCAGGAGCAAAATCATCATTAAAAAAATCAATCTGAATAAAAGTACACAAAAAACAATGCTGAATAGCTGCAAGTAATTGTCTCCATCTCCATTCCAGTTAACTGAACAGTGACTCAAGTCGTCTTAAGGAGAACCAGACAGAAATATTTCAAATGATTTCTGCTCATCTGATGTGTGATATTACTGCATGTGCTGTTTGGTAAGTAGCCAGTGTTATTATTACTGGTGCCCCTTAACTTTTCAAGTCCAGTATGAGTCCCATTGAAGGCCAGACACCCCAGGTAAAAACAGTTTTTAATGCACTGGTCAATTTCGAGATTTGGGGCTATTTTGCTTCCGCAACATGTCTTCTTTCAGACTGGTGAAAAGAAAACATCCAAAGAACACATCTAGGTGTTAAGTTTAATTCAGATTTCTGTTCTGGAAACATATGCATTTTTAATTAGATGAATAATTTGCATATTCACGTAAAATTTCATGAAAAAATTGGAATACAAAAATAATTGTCCCAAATATAAGTAATCGACTGAGGAAGCTTTCTGCGGATATTTACTCGTGAAAATCTTTATCTTAGTCTTTTCTTTTGTTGTCTAAAAATGTACGAACTTCTACAATACATGTTTAGTTTTTTCTCATACTCTGAGCCAAAAATCTCCACTTCAATAACAAAGTTTTATTCCTCTCTATATTAAAGAGGGGTTCATTAATATATAATCATAGCCTCATTTATAGAGCATTTTATTGCTAAAAACATGGCATAAATATATTATAAATATATATTTTTATGGCTGTTAAAAGTACTTTCTGATTTACAGAGTGATAAAAAGAAATTCCCTCTGTAAATTAATTTACCTCTAATATGAGGACGAAAAGAAACAAGAATGAACTTAGCTTCTTTCAGTGTTTAGATTATTGTTCTGGAAATGTACGCAAATCAGCCCATTTTAATTAGATGATACATTTGCATAATTAAATACACAATTTCAGAAAACTTGTAAAACATTTATCTTACTGACTGTAAGTAAT
Organism: Epinephelus cyanopodus; assembly: GCA_026686955.1. Classification (NCBI taxonomy): domain Eukaryota; kingdom Metazoa; phylum Chordata; class Actinopteri; order Perciformes; family Serranidae; genus Epinephelus; species Epinephelus cyanopodus. The sequence continues at coordinate 44,728,107 of CM048915.1, forward strand.
CAGCTGGGGAAGTTTCATGGCGATATCGATAGTTTAAAATTTTACCACCTGGGGTGTGTCCCCTCAAATGTTGGTTATGGTCCGACATGATTGTAGTAACTCGTATGATTTCAGTGACTATGAATGACCAGAAAGGCTCAGGACATGATCGTAGTGTGCAGTAGTGACTTGGACTTGACCCTGCTGACTTCGACTTGACTATGTTCATTCACACATGACCGTAGTCGCTTCCAGATGACCATAGTGACTGGGACATTAATATAACTTTGGACATGACTATAGTGACTTGACTTGACTTGACTGTGTCGACTTGGACTTGACTATGTTCATTCAGAGATGACCATAGGGACTCAGACATGACCAACATGCCTGGAGCATAAACACAACTTTAGACATGATTATAGTGACTTGAACATGAACGTAGTGCCTGGGGCATGAACACAACTTTAGACATGACTCTAGAGACTTGAACATAACCGTGCCGACTTGGACTTGACTATGTTCATTCAGACATGACTGTAGGGACTTGGTAATAACCATAGTGACTTTGACATCAACATTGTGCCTGGGGCGTAAACACAACTTTTGTCATGACTAGAGTCTTGAACATGGCCGTGCCGACTTGGACTTGACTATGTTCATTCAGACATGACTGTAGGGACTTGGACATGACTGTAGTGACTTTGACATGACCATAGTGACTGGGGTGTAAACACAACTTTAGACATAACTGTAGTGACTTGAACATGACCGTGCCGATTTGGACTTGACTATGTTCATTCAGACATGACTGTAGGGACTTGGACATAACCGTAGTGACTTTGACATGAATGTTGTGCCTGGGGCGTAAACACAACTTTAGACATAACTGTAGTGACTTGAACATGACCATGCCAACTTGGACTTGACTATGTTCATTCAGACAAAGTGACTTGGGCATGATCACAGTGACTCAAATGGGACTCGGACATGACGGTATTGATTCAGACATAGACTGGACAATCAAACATGCTGTAATAATCTGGTGTGTAACTTAGTTGACTTGGGCGCGACTGGAAAGACTTGGATATGGCAGAGGTGATTCAGAGATGAATATCCTGATTTGATCACAGCGACTCGAACATGACCAAGGTGGTTCGGACATGCCTTTGATGACTCAGACTTCAACATTTAAATTTAAAACAACGCAGACTTTGGGCTCGACTTGGACTTGGGGTTTGGTGACTAGACTTCAACACTGTAACTAGATATTTTTTGTTCATGCTTTTGGCCTCTAGATGTTGCCCATGTGTCATCGCCTCAAGAGTTAGCCCGGAGCGTACAGCAGCCATTCCAACACTATTGAGAAAAAAAGCATATTAGGCTAACAGGACGTAAATATAGCAATCACATGACTGGTTGTAGAGTGAACAGTAAACATCCTCGGCGGTTACAACCATTCCTATGAGCAAAACAGAGATATTTCTCTCACTGTATGTAATACATTTAACATGATGCAGCATTTCAATGATGATAGTCACTATTTCCAAGAGGAATCGATAAAGTGCCAAAACCTTATTTCCAAAGTTGCTACAGGCTGTACTTCCTGTTCAGTGAGGAGAAGCTAAGAGGAGTCGCTGTTGTCTCAGGAGTCAGACATCAGGGTGAAACCACTGAACATCTCTTAAGTTTTAATGTTTTTAAGGGAAGTTCTTGATTTAACATAATGAATTTTCTATATTCTTGATTTTACTTCAGCTCTATGTGAAATTCAGAGTTGTCTGCACACAGTTCTCAATATGCAGGTGACTGAGCCAGCAGCTAGCAGCTAACGGTGCTACCTTGGTCAGCAGTGCTAAACAACAGCAGCATTCTTAAACTTCATGAATTTTGGATATTCTTGATTTAACTTGAGCTCTATGGATAATTCAGAGTTGTCTGTACACAGTTCTCAACATGGAGGGGGCTGAGCCAGCAGCTAACGGTGCTAGCCAATGGCAACATTCTTTGACTTCATGAATTTTGGATTTTCTTGATTTAACTTGGGCTCTATGTGAAATTCAGAGTTGTCTGCACACAGTTCTCAACATGGAGGGGGCTGAGCCGGCAGCGAGCAGCTAACAGTGTTAACTCCGTAAACAGTGCTAAACAACAGCAACACTGCTAGAGCTAACAGTGTTAACCAAAGGTAACTGGAGGGTGGGTGCTACCTCTCCGCAATGACACTGGTAACTGTAAGCGCAGCACAAATCGGCGGCAATGAGCTAACCAGTGGCATATTCACATACACTAACACGTACGTGCAGCCGGTTTATTGATTACAAAATACACACAAGGTAGCGTGACTTCGTTCTCTGCTTAGGACACCATCACTCCAAGTTTCCTGTGAGCATTTTGTCACAAAATTTGGCTTAATGTGAAATAAAATATCAACTGTTCTCAATGTTGCTGCTGAAGACTTTAGAGCTCCTTTACATTCAAACGTTAATGGTGGGAAAAGGTGCTTTTTAGAAGGATTTTTGTCACTAGTTTCATGATTTGTTTGCCACTTGCAGGCAAAGTGCAAAAGGCTAAAAGCATAAGGCACGCTAAACAGATGATGATGTTATCTATCATCAAGTAGGGACATGAAGCTTTCCCAATCAGAGGTCCAACTTTGTTTCAAAAGGTGGACATGTTTCGAGATTAAGAGAAGTTTGTCCTTCCATGAATTCAAATTTTGAAGACGCTGACATAAACCCCAGTGTCTGATATCCATGAAGACGTCAGTGACTCCTCCTGCTAACCTCCTCCTAACCTCCTGACTGGAAAACATTTATATTACTCAGGCTTTACTTTTTCTTTTCTCTCCTTCTGTCTTTGTTCTTCTTTTCCTCCTTTTTTATCTTCCATTTTCTTTATTGCCTTCTTCTTCTTCTTCTTCTTCTTCTTCTTCTTCCTTTCAAGCTCCACTTATCATCTGTCTATCAATAACCTGTCTCTCAGAGATGTGTGTCCTGCTCTTCTTCCTCTCCTCGGTCGCTGCTTGATTGACAAACACCTGAAAGGAAAAAAAGGATGAGAGACTTCCTGTTGTTTGCCGAGCACAATCAAATTCATTCTCCCAAAAAAAGAGACCATCCATATGAGTCTTTCAATCACCTGCCAGCGACTGCTCTTCTCCCCGCCGCGTTCTCCTCCTCCTGCGAGCCCATTGGTCGTCGGCTTCTTCTCCTGCATCTCAGGCTGGTTGTCATTGGTCACGTCTAGCATGGGGTTGTCGTGGCAGCCGTTCTCCACAAAGTGAAGTTCTTCAGCGCGAAACTGTGAGGTAAAAAAATAAGCGCTGAAGGATTACAGGAGCGTCTGTTTGTGCAACTTTATGCTAGTGTTAACAGTGAGGACAAAATTGTACTCAAGCAAAGTACTTGAGTAAACGTACTTCATTACATTCCACCACTGGGTGTTTACCTACCGTAGTTTTGGTTGCAGGAAGTCGTCTTTGCCAGCAGATGTAAATGAATCCAGATGTGATGATGACCATGCAGATGGAGCCAATGATGACCAGCACCACAAACAGCTTGCCGTAGTCGCTGCGTGTTTGACTGGGACGAGACTGGCAGCTACTGGCCGCGCTGTAGTTGTCGATGCCGATCTGATGAAGCAAACACACACACACATTAGTCACACAGCACTTTATATGAACACAAACATATACTATATTTTTTCATCGTCAGCTTCATTTGTTTCTCTTATTAAAATCTACTTTATTTAGTTTTCAGTCTAGCTTTTATTTTTTGTTTTATTGAAGTTTTTAAATACATTTTATTGTCAATATTTTTATTCTTGTTTCAGATTGAATTCAGTAATTGGATAAACAGATGATAAATGGACCAATCGACTCCTCATCAATGTTACTTCTGTGTTTATGCTTTACCTGGGAGCCAAAGCAATAACACAGCAACCTTTACCTTAACTCATAATTTTAGACTCTTCCTTGAATGCGAAAATCTGAGCAGAAACTCTGTCATCTTTGCTTTTTTTTATCATGATGGAGGCATTTAGTGTCAGTGCTTCAACACCAGGAGATACACACCTACTATCAAGAAGTTATTTGTCAGTGTACCTTAATCAAACTCTTCCTGATCTCTCCCAGCATGCCCAGCACTTCCTTCGCTTCTATCACTCCTGGAAGACACAACACACGTGGAATAATGTTAACACAGTCCTGAAAGCCAACGGCAGTGTCTGTGTGTGTGTTTATACGTGTGTGAATGTGAGTTAAGAAGCTCTTAAAGCACCATTTAGAACTGAGCCAGTGCGCCAGTCTGCATTTACTGAAGCTTATTCTTATTTGACAGGATCTCTTGATGTCTGACATTTGTTACTCATGTTTTAAATGGCTGAAGGTTTTCTGATATCGCACTCCACGCTGGCTGCTGAAAATAACTGCATGTGACGTCAAACCATCTATTTTTGTCTATTTATGCAAAGAAATAAGGCTTCAACACCAGGCTGCCTTTTATAACAAGAATCGAAATGTTTCAGAGTGCAGTCTTAAGTCAAGGTTAAAGTGAGCATTAAGGTTAGAAATTTAGTTGACAGGTCTGAAGATGGGGGAGGCAGAAATCTGAAAAAGGAAGAAAGGCAGAATTTGAAAACACACCCTCCTGCTGCAGCTCTCCCTTCTTTGCCGTAAGCCCCTCACACCAGACAACCACATGTCTCCTTGTTTATTAGACCACAAATGAGACAAGAATCGCTATTTTGTCACCCTACGGTCTCTCCATCTTGCTCCTTGCCACTGTGACTGCTTCGCCAGGAGGAGAGCAGGCAGCAGCTCCAGAAAAGGACCTTCTGTCGGCAGTTGAAGCAGCTCGAATTCGACCAGCGCAAACCCCCTGAGCACTGGGTGTCACAGCAGCAACAGAAAGTTTGTGATCCGACAGGGAGCCAGGGCTGTCTGGTTACCTTGAGCTAGGGGTCGCCCTGATTTGATTCAGGTTGCTGCAGCTGCTGCGAGCTCTCCTCCTGGCACGGTGGTCTGTAGCAGCGGGGAGTGAGGTGGAGGACACACTGTGATTTTGTCACAGCTTAAGTTTCTTAGGTTATGTTTTTATTTACTTGATCCATTCATGTTGTTTCCTGTCTTTCTTTGAAACTCACATTCCCCCTCGTTTCAGATCACCTGTGTGTTTTCACTCCCTTTGGATGACTTCACCTGTGTTCGATCGTCTGCCCCGCCCTGATTAGCCTCACCTGTGTCTCGTTATCCTTCCCCTCGCCAGATTATTAAGTGTGTGTCTTGTTCTCTCAAAAGGCGTTCCAGCCTTTTGTGTGCCTGTGTCCACTTCTTGTTTTTTTTTTTTTTTTATTTTGCCTGTTGACTCTGCCTCTGCCTCATCATTGGATATGATTGCCTCCGCTGATTGACCTTCGGTGTACTGAACCAACCTTTGACTGAGTTATTTTACCCGAACTGTTTCCAGAGTCGTGCTTTTGAGTCCACTCGCACCTGGTTCACTAGTTATTACAATTATGCTAAATATTGTCCAAAAAAGATGAAAAAGATTTACAGAACAGAAGGTTACAACACAGAGGCTCACACAGCGTGTGTATTTATTCAGAATGTGAATAAACTTATGATGATGGACGAATTTGTTGCAGTGTGTGTGAGAGGCCGTTTACACGTTCACGGTGATTTTGATAAACGGAGACATCTTCCTTCGTCTGTGCCCTTCGTTTACAAGCAAACGGAGATTTCTCCTTTGAAAACGAGTCTTTCTAAAAACTCCGGCCAGAGTGGAGATTTTGGAAAACTCCGGTTGCGTGTTTGCATGTAAACTGAGATAAACTGAGTTATAGGCAGCCAACGTCACAGTATGCACAAGAACTTGTGCCTGTGTCAAAAGTGCGACCTATGTTGCGATGGTGACAATGGATACATGGCTTGAGCTTCTCGTTACACTGCCACCTACAGGTTTGGCATTGCTCTTGTGTATATATACACGGGTAAGTGTAAACGAAGATCTTTTTGAAAACGGAGACGGTGAAATGTCCGTTTATGAAAATAGCCGGCAACGTGTAGACGGCCTCTGAGTGTGTGTGTGTGTGTGTGTGTGTGTACCGTGCTCAGACGCCACGTTCATCAGCAGCTGGTGTTGCTGGTGTGTCGGCTTGCTAAGATAAATTACCCATGATCCCTCAGGGCTGTTCATTCTACGAGCAAACACTCGCTCCATGATCTTCAACAACCGCATGCCCTGATCCACTCGAAACTCCTCCTGTCACACACACACACACACACACACACACACACATTTTTCAAGAAGTTACCACCTGATATTGCTGCAGATATCAAAATCCATCCATCTGTTTCTCTCTCACACACATTATTACTCATGAACACAAAAATTAATTCACAGACACGAAAAAATTCTGTAAAGTCAAAGGAGTACAGTTCTGGCTCCATCCACGTTTCCGTAGCAACCCTGAGGTCACTGCGGTGGCGGGGAGGGTTTGTGTTGCCGCCATGGCGACAGACACCATGGTGAAGGTCCTTCCTCCCTCACTACCACAGACACACACGAACAGATGGCCTCCAGCAGCTGCGTCTGTAAAACTGAACTGAACTCATTCACTGTTTGTCTGACAGAGTGGGAGAGAAGCCCGGCTCCGACGTCTTGGTGCCAATACTCTGTTTTTTTTTTCCTTAATTCTTGATTTACATCCGAACTTTATTAAGTTTTTCTGTTGATAATCATGCACAGTCAGTGGTGGAGGAAGTATTCAGATCCTTTACCTCTGTAAAAGTACTAATACCACACTGTTAAAATACTTACGCCAAATCCAGCACCTTTAATTTGAACCGTCGTACTTACACAGTTCAAGTTTCGCGTCATGTTGAGGATGACATATCCACGTCCTGCCAGCTCACTCCAGTCGACACACACCACCTGAAAGATTCGGTCAGGGTTAGAACAATAATATCTGATACATGTGAGACTACAGAGAGCTTTAGATTTAGACTTAGAGAGCTTCACCTGCCGTGCCTCCTCCAGCTCATCGATATCACCCTCCGGTAAGAAGACCTCTGTGACCCCGGCTCCTCTGACCTCTGTCCTCTGGGTCTGCAAGGGCGTGGTCTTGTTCAGCCAATCCCAGGACGGGTCGGTGAAGCCGATGGTGGGGGAAGGATCTGTCGTGAGCGGGACGATGTGTCTAATTCTTTTCCCCTCTTCCTCCTCCATCTTCCTCCATCTCTCTCCTCCTCCTCTTCACTCGTGTCTTGCAGTCGACCCCCTTGAGTGAACATACAAATCAATTTTTATGCAGCGCTGCAAGTCAAAAGCAGTGATTGACATGATTGACAGCTGCGTTAGAGACTCCTCCGCTCTGATTGGTTGTTTTCCTTCAGCCGCAGTTGATTCTAGCAAATGTCATTAGCAGCACGACGAGGACGAGGAGGAAGATGATATATTTCACAGATTATCTGACTCATGTATCACCGTGCGGACGTCGTGATAGTTTCAGCAAATATGACAAAAAGTTCCCACCTTCCAACTCACGTTCTTCCTCTTCCAGCTCCTCCTCCTCCTCCACGCTGGGCTGAAGGGGCTCTCTGCTGGGAGCCATGCCAACCTCTGCCACAGTGGGATTCTGAGTAAATACGCCTTTGTGTGCCAGTCCTGTTTCTTCCTCGGCCTCCTCCCTCTCTGTCTCTTCATCTTCTGTCTCATCTGCAGAGGTGAACCACAGGATGCTCTTCATCTGTATTCTCAGCACTTTTCTCATGTCATGTTAAAACTCTGGATTTAATTCATGGCCGTGTGGCGATCCTGGCGATCGTAGTTAAACAAGTCTAAAAATCAACGGCCGTGCTGGTGGCAGAGGTGGAAATCATGAATCACTTCATTAATTTGAGTCATTTCTGTTCTGACTCGTAGTCACTTACTGAAAGCTATTATTATTCATTGTGAGGGGAACATGAATTAATTTAACGGCAATCCACCAAGTAGTTAATGAGATATTTCATTTAAAACCAAATACATCAACCTCAGTGTGGCAGTGGAGTAAAAGTTAAGGGATCACCAAGTCATTAGGATTCATCCTGAGGGGAACGTTAACGTCTGAACCAAATTTCACAGCAATCCATCAACAGTTGTTGAGATATTTCAAACAAAATCAAACAGTCAGTCGATAGTTAATCTTCATTTTAAATACCTTTTGTGTAAGTTCCCAGCAGCCCAAAGTCTGTGCCTGTGTCAGTCTCAGGGGTGGCAGTTCCTGCAGCGTCTCCATCAGCAGCAGCAGTCGGCGTAGCAGCAGCAGTAGATGTAGTGCTAGTTGTAGTGATGGAGGGGTGGAGGACTCCATAGCCACTGGAGTGACCATCTTCCTCTGCCTCTGCCTCCCACAGCTCTCTCTCTAAAGGACCCACCTGTGTGGCACATATCAAGTTAAAGGAAGAAGATATATGGAGGCACTCGTTGTGGTGAAAGTCAAAATACAGTCCTCTGAGATACTGCTGCCATAAATCAGATGAGAGAAGCACTGAGTTGATTTAAAAAATGATATTAATGGACTAAAACTGCTGCATTCAAATAGTCCTTTTTGCTTGGGAAGGTTCCTGAGTGAAATGACTTGGAAGCACTTGGTTAGACTAGAAAAGAGATCATGTTTTGATATGTTACATAATGTGACATTCGTGTGCAATGTCCACACGTAACTTAGCCTATGTAACGGTACGTTAAAACAATGCTGACCTTTGGTGTCATGAAATGTCCTGAATCAAAGTCCAGTTTTGTTTGACCCATCCACCTCCCCTCCCTCCCACTATATGCAGACTTCCTCTCTCTATATACGAAGTTAGTTTCTCTCAGCGTCCAGTATACCGGCAAATGGGTTTACACTGGAGTGAGTTTTAAGCCCAGTGCGTCTCGTAAAGACGCTAAAGGGAATGAAAACAGGTTGGACAGGAGGGTGAGGACCACTCCAGGTGACAATCATTTCATTTTACTTTTCTGACTTGTGTCCTATATTACTTTTTTAGTTTCAACTCCAACCAAGCTGTCCTCATTTACACTATGTGCATGAAACAACAAGGTGAGAACACACGAGGCAAAGTATTTAAGATGCACTTTAAGTAGTCTGTCTTCAGAGCATTGTCATTTCATCATTAACTCGATTAACTTAGTGACAGAGCCTTGTGTAATTGCAGTTGGAGTCTCTTGGCACTGTGGTTGACTTTTCTTTAGTTCTCATCTTTCCTTGACCTCACCTGATGTTTTACATCAAGGTCAAGGAAAAGTGTGATATTCGACGCAGCCTTGAAGTCTTTGCATGCTTTACTTATTTAGTTTCAATTTGCTTTGCTCAGATTTAGGGTTTCATATGGCTGTTTTCTTTTGTGGTTTGTGGTAAGAGATGTAAATATAATCTTATCTCTGAGTCCCAGTTCTACACCAGTTAAAACTAAGTTTAATTTTTCGCATTCAGTGTATGAAAGATTCAGAAATGTAGGCCAAATTTCTTTGCTTTTTTTTGTTGGTTGACTTACAGAAGGCACGAAAATGAAATGTATTACAATGTGTTATTTGCAAAGGTAAAATAAATGTAAGAAAATAAATAGCATTCACATTATTTTTGTTTTGCTTCTTTTTTGGCTGGTTGCAGATCACCAGATTTTGTGATACAGTGATGGATGTAATAGCAGTGTTCACTTAATATTTGTAGTACTGATATTGCAGGGAGAAGCTGTAGTAATATAAGTGAGTAGTAGTAATATTTCCAGTAGTAGCAGAGGTTGCAGCAGTAGTAGTAACCGTGATGTTGATGGTGGTAATGGGGGTTATATTTTATATTATAAAAAGCAGTAGCAGCAATATTACTGGTTGGACTAAAGGACCAGTAGTGCACTGGTAGAAGTTGTCATAATAGAAGATACTGGCAGATTTAACAACATGAGCAAATTATTAATTCACATGAAAATATCCAGAGACTGATGTGTATGCTGCCGTTAATTTGTAGATATAAGGTTTAATAAAAACAGCCTTTGTCAACACGTTCTTTGCTGTGTCACTTGTCCCATTTCAGCCCACCCAATCGATGTGGGCCAAAGAGACACCACTAATCCTATTAAAGGAGCTAAAGACTAATTAAATTATTCAACACTAGATTAGTAGGTGAGCCCTGGATTACATCTGATTTACTGCGATCTAATTAAAAGTCCAACTGCAGCAGATGACTGCTCATCACTGTGCCACTGTGTGGGAAAATCATCAGATCTGACTTTCTTACCTCCACAGAGCCGACTGCTGTGTGAACAGGGCGTGTTTTGGCATTTACAGTAATGCATCAGTATTTGTTTGAAGGCATCTTTATTCCAGTGGCGCCCTCAGAAACTTTTTCTACAGGTGGTCAGACGGGGCCACTAAAAATCTCGGGGTGGCACACCAAAACCAAAAGTCAGAACTGAATTTCAGAAATGTAATTATGCTGTTGAAGCGTATAGGCTAATTGAAAACTATGTTACTTGGAGAGTTAAGGACTCCATATCGATATACTTTGATTTCTTAGTTTACAGTTAATGATAGTAATTATCTGATGTGCACAGACTATCTGCACACGTTAGGCAATTCACTGTTCTTCAGATAGGTTGTTTTTCCTTTTCCTAAAAGAAGACAAGTATGATTTGAAGGAGAAATTGATTGTAAGGAACAAAACATTTACTGGGAACAAGTCTTCCCAAGATTAGGGGAGACTGAATTAAAAAATGTGAAACTCTATTAGGAGCTGTGCTTTGTCAAAATAAATCCAAACCTATAGGACTGGACCATGTGTGAATTTAATTTGAAAGGACAGACACAGGAAGTGTCCACGCTCAGCAGTCAGACAGGAGTCAGGTTAATTTCCAGGGCTGGTACCTGCGGTTATTCCACAGGCTAGTTAATAACATGTCGGGCAGGAAATCCAAAGTGTGGGATCATTTTGAGAAGGTGAAGGACGAACCCAAGGTGATATGTAAACTCATCTTCATTGGTCGACTACAAACATGACGTATCATCTGAAACATGGAAGTAGCTACATGCCCATTACCATTAGACACTAGTCGACTAATGGCTAAATGACGATTGTTGGTCGACTAGGAAAATTCTTAGCTGGGGGCAGCCCTACACTGAACCCATTTTAATTCAGATGTTTTGAGAGTTCAAGGAAAACCTTTAAAATTGGCCTTGCGAGTTGATCCCTTGCAAGAATTTAGCCAAATTTTGGAGCATTATTTGGCCCTTTTCCCAACAACCTATGCCGACATAGTTGTTGAGCGTGCTCCAGCCTCTTAAAGACAGTATGTCTGTCTTACAGTGAGACAGTAAGACATCTGTCCTCACCTCCAGGACCGGGGATGCACGGTGCTCCTGTAGCCCAGAATCAAGCACCTCAGCCGGGGATGTGCTCGGCTGGTCGGAGCTGGAGGGGTGGAATGATGGACTGTAGCCTGTGTGACACAAAGAGACATGTCAGATACATGTGTGTGTGTGTGTGTGTGTGTGTGTGTAAACATCTATATAAACCTCTTGTCAGCTGTTCCTTTTTCTACAGTTGTCATTAGGTTCTGACAGTGTGCTTGAATGCAAAGACTCACAGGAGATATACAGTAGCACAATTTATGTGTTTAGCCCTTTTCACACAGGATTAGTATAACCTGGGCACCTCAGATAATTTGTGATAATTGCAGAAGTAGTCTGTGATCTTAGTCCTGTGTGTATCTGCCATGTCTGTAATTTGTCAAGTAAAAATTTCACCACAAATTACCAACCATAATTTGCCAAACACAGAGGTTTTGTGATATTAGTCCTGTGCGAATCAGCGTCTTGATGATTTGGGGTTGCATTTAGGTTTTCTGTTTTCTCCGTGCATCTTTTTTTGCTCCTTTCCACTTGAGAATCATTAAGACTGCATTAGCAATTATAAATGAAAGTCTTGACAGAATTATGTGTGCGGAAATAAAGAAATTAATTGTTTATTTCATGACAAAATCAATCTCCAGATGGTGCCAGCCTCAGTCTGCTATCCAATGCATGTCCAGCAAAAGCAGAAGAAGAAGAGCACAGTGGAGCAGCACAGTCTGTAGAAATGTTGGATTTAAAGTTCGATTTGGTCAGGGCAAACATTTAATAACTTCAGGCGGACAGTAAACATCTTTGGGATTTCAAAAAGACGCCTTTGAAGATCAACCATCTGTTGGATAACATAAACAGGGCTCTATGGCTGCCTGAGGGATTATTATGTGTCAACAGCATCTATTGATCAGGCTCAGCAGGGAGGATCGTTTCTACTAACCAATCAGAGAATCCAGATCTGGAGTTGTGTGGTTGGCGTCCAGAACGTGGACATCTCGATCGTCTGCCCTCTCTTCTTCCTCTCCTCTGCCGTCTCTCCCTCTCCTCTCTCTGTCCTCCCCTGTGTCTCTCTCCCACTCGTCCTCTCCCCCTCTCCTCTCCCGGTCCTCTCCTCCCTCCTCTCCTCTATCTCTGTCCTCCATGTCCGTACCGTAGAAGCCAGAGGCCTCCAGGGAGGCATCGCCGGCTCCTGGCCCACCGCGGAGCTCCTTCTCTGGGTCGATGGAGTCCTGAGGAACCGCCAGATGAACCATACGCTGCAAATAGAAAAATATTTGGTGAGACGGTCTGATTGATAACCAATGAAAGCAGCGCTAAACCAGGCAGGGGAAAGCTGAATTCTCCGAAAATGAGCAATCATCACTATTTTGGTCTGAGCCACTCTATTTCATCATAAACAACCCAGAGATGGGGCTCAAAATGCAAAATACCGGACTTCTCCTTTAAGTACAGTACTTACATTTAACCACGAACACATGCTGTGTTTTTCTGAGAGTCCCTGTCATACAATGTTAATGCTTTTGCTTTGTCACATCTCTGTTAAATTACACATTTCGGCTGATTCACCAAAACAAAAACAGATTAAAATTATTTTGGCTATCAGTTACTTCCATATAGACTCACACAGATGCAGGCATTTACGCTGAAGGTTGAACCCTCTGCAGTTTATTACACGTCGCCATGAACTCATCCTCACCTCCATCTCGTCTTCCACATCAAGGTTTTCATCCACAGCTGGGTGAGTCCTGGCTACATGCTGACCGGTAGATGATGGCGGGTTTAACTGAGAGGAGTTGGCGGCGTCCATCTTGGCCTGAGAACGGGATGTTTCATGTATCTCTGGCCAGCCCATGTCGTGAACCAAATTAGGCTGGGCTCGCACTAACTCGTGGGCTGAGTGGCGTTTGGTTCTGACTAATTCCTGGATGAAGTGTGGCTGGGCTGGGCCTTCTTCCTGGAAGAGACGGGCCACCGGGGGACTGAGGGGTATGACCCTATGTGTCGAACCCAATCTGAAGGCATCGCAGCTGGCCAGAAGAGCTGCGGGACACAGAGAGAGAAAAACCACTGTGAAGATGGCTGAGTACCACAATGTCTTATTATATTATGTTACATTATATAATGAACGGCCTTGTTGTCTTGTTTAATGTTCATTCTAAGGCGAGGCAGCTTTACTTGTACAGCACATTTCATACACCAGGTCAATTCAAATTGCTTTACAGAGCAGTAAAACATAAAACATAATAAAGGATTCAGACTTCAATGAGAGAATAAAGAGAAAAACATTTTAGAAGGTAATAAATGAAAAATGAAAAAATATTTGATTTAATAAAAGGCAGCAGCAGACAGGTAAGTCTTCAACCTTGATTTAAAAGTTAAACAGGAGAGGTCCCAGAGTGGAGCCTTGGGGAACTCCGCATGTCATTTTTGCACGTTTAGACGTGTAATTACCTATAGACACAAAGTCGTCCCATTCTATGATTTTTTTATGAGAAGCACTCTGTGCATGTAGCGTTATTATTAGCAAGTGGGTTTTATTTGTATCTTACTCTAAACCTGTGGCCCCTACCGGTGAGTTAAAAGAGGAGTGAGGAGCAGCTAATGACGGTCAATAGGTTTTTCAACAACTGTGAATCATCGCAACCACAAGAGATCCTTGAGCAAACAGTCATAAATGTGCATATAATATATTAGGCTGATTGGTCCAGTAGTTTGCCAGATAAGCTGCGTTCAGACAAATATACATGTTCACTCACTCACGCACACACACACATACACACACACACTTACACAACCAAACACATGATCCCCTCCAGCAGGTTTTATGCCTGGTGAAGATACAAATAGGCCTGAGTGAAGTGCCTGATCAAATCACCTTAATGTATTCTCCAAACAGATTTGATGTGTTTTTTTGTTTTGTTACCCCTGATGCTTTACAGAATAGAAATAAGAGCACTCTGTTGTCTGCTTTGTACATTAAACTGATTTACTGTTGAAACAGACATCAGAGTGCTTTTATTTCCACTGCTGCCCTTGGAGTAGTCACTGCATAGAGTGGTAACAAGCTCTTTCAGTTTGTGTTTAAATTTCTTTCATCACCCCATCTGCTTTCCATTAATTCTCTCATTTGGTCTCATTCAGTCCTTCATTTGCTTGGCTGATTTCCTCATTTATGCATTCACTGATTCATCCGTGGCTTCAAACATTTTTTGTGCCGTCATTCACCTGCTCATCCTTTTAGCTGTTCTGTTGTTAGTTCATCAAATCACCCATTAGTGCACATTTCTGTCTTGCCATTTAATTGTTAATTCATCCATTAATGACTTCAATCATCATTCAGTCACGTGCTCATCCATCTATTTGTCCATCCTCCCTTCACTAATCCCCGTCACCACAGTCTCCCTCATGTATCCTATAGTGCTCTCTGTCTGAGACCACAGATGGCCGTCTGACCTCACGAGCTGACTGAGCAGATTATGATATCATAGCCAACATGTCTCCAACACGTCTGCAACATGTTAAGCTCTCTGGTCCGTCACCACAAAGCTCCCACAAAGCCCCTCAGATCCATCATTTCCTCTCTGCTGGCTAATGATTCCTTAAAAAAGGTAACTGTGTGTTGAGTAGCTGAATTGACTGAAGCTTTTTCTTTTTAATTCAAACTTTAAACAAGAAGCTCCAAGAAAGTTTGGGGAGTAATTAATGTGCAAGTCTACAGCCATACCTTTTAGTCATGAACACAAAGTACAGTTGAGTTTGACAGGAATGTCTTAAGTTCTGCAGGTATTGGGTCATCAACGTAAAGTATTTGACACATTAACATTCTGACCCGCTGGTGGAGCTGGACGAAAAGTCTGAGGATCACCAAAGTTACTTCAATTCATCCTGACAGGAGCATGAATGTGAGAACTAGATTTCATAATACTCCATCCAATAGTTGTAGAAGGTGAGCCAAGATGGCGCCAAGGATGGCTGTCTCGAGCTCCTCTTTAACTTTGCTCTTTTTATTGTTTTAGTTTATTTAATGTCTTACTTATTTCTTACTTATCGCAACATGCACACTGCCCAAGCAACAACAGCAACAACTCTGCACATTCAATCATTGGTGGACAGCAAAGCATGGGGAATATCCATTGCTGGGATCATGTGTTGCTGCACCTGAAAACTGAAGGAGACAATGAAACAAGAGCCGTGGTGTCCTAGAGAGTGCAGTGAATAAGACTGGTGTGTCGGTGGGGTGCTGTCCCGATCCAGCTTTGGATCGCCTAGACAAATTTACACCGTTCAAAGATGGCTGTCCGTGTTCAGGAGAAGCGACCATGCGGCCATCTTGTTGAAGTCAGGATGTTAGGACAGTTAAATCATTCCACAACCAGAAACAGTGGATTACCCAAGCCATCCATAAACCGTGTAAGAAGTACTCCCAGTGGACAGACAGGAGGTGTGGTGGATGGGTCCAGCAAACACAGACTTTCACTCGAGAGAGCGGTGTTGAGATTCTAACGTCAAACTCTGTCCCAGAACGTCAACAACCAATGCACGCAGGGTACCTTGCACGTTGTATGTGGACGCCGAAAGTCCATGACCAAAACCTTGGTTGATTTTGATTGATTGATTGATTGTGAGGCTGAGGACGCATGAAAACCGTCCTCCTCTTCTGAGTGTCCCTCTGGCAAATGTCCAGTCACTGGATACTTAGCTGGATGAACTCAGGAGCAGGATGACTTTCAACAGGGCATTAGCAACTGCAATGTTATGGTTTTCAGGGAGACTTGGCTCGACCCTTCGATCCTGGACTTTTTGGCCATTGTCCCAGAGTGGCTCTCCAGTCACTGCCAGGATGACAATAACATCAAGGAAGAGCAAAAGCAGAAGGTGTCTGCTTCATGATCAAAAGCAAGTGGTGCTCAGATGTGGAGATCATTTCTACGGGCTGTTTTCCAAGTCATGAGCACCACATGATTGGTAGCTGTCCCTATGACCTCCTGAGGGAGTTTACATCAGACTAGTAATATCCTGAGCAGGTGTGTGCAGATCTTTAAAAAGGATTAGCCCACACAAGGCAACTGGACCTGATGGCATCTCTGGCTGAGCACTCAAGGTGTGTGCAGATCAAATGGCAGATGTCGTCACAGACATTTTGAACTTGTCACAGCTCCAGTGTGTCGTCCCCATATTTCAAGAAGACCAGAGCCCCTGTTTCCAAAAAGACCCAAGCCCTCTGCCTGAGACACTAGCGCCCAGAACCCCCACTTCCTCCATCATGAAGTACTTTGAGCAGTTAGTCAAAGTCTTCATCACCTTTCTGACTCTGCAATTTGCTAACAAACCAAACAGATTAGCAGACAATGCCTTTGTCCGAGCCCTTCACACTCCGACCTGGGCCAGAGGAACATATGTGAGACTATAGTTCAGCACTCAACATGATTGTGCCTTCTAAACTTGTCCACAAGCTCAGTGACCTGGTACTCAACACCACCCACTGTGACTGGATACCAAGCTCCCAGTCATCATGGCAAAATGTGGTCCTGGATACGCCTTTTGTAGCTGGAACAACCACAGAAGCAGTTTTGAGCACTTAGCCAGGTGTTTACATGTCCGACTGTCTGTCTGTGGACACATTTCATCGACGCAATAGTGTCACGATCGGGCAAGATGCAGTCGCAAAACTGAGCAGATCTGTGGTTGGGATCAAAACGAAGGCTAAGTTTGAAGATGACTGGACGATCAACGATCAACATTTATCTTTCCAACCCTTGACCCTTTCCTGCATGTCATTCCCCCTCTTTCTCTTCCCCCTTCACACTATGGCTGTCCTATCAAATAAAGGCAATAAAGCCCCCAAAATACCAACACAAATATCAACCTGCCAATCTGTGGTAGCTGCTGAGATATTTATCAGGCTATGTTAACACCATGACCTGTAGGTGGCACTAGAGGAAAAGTCAGACAGATCCGTCCTCTGGGAACCCTGATTGTAAAAAAAAACAACAACAAAAAAACACTCTGACCTGCAGGTGGCGCTAGAGGAATGGTTGTAATCACTGAAATCCTTCCTCTGGAGGGCATGAACATCATAAACAAAAAGTCATGTCAGAACTGATTCTACTCTCTGCTGCAAACCAGTGCATACACTCACATACAAACCCAATGACACAGCAATATTGGATTCTCTCATTTGAAGCAGCCAGAGTTTTTCATTTGGAGAGCAAACAAACAAACAGAAGATCCGAACAAATACTGCAGAAAATTAAAATACTGCCTCTTGCACATGATAATTATAGATTGTCTGCAGTGACACTGTGAGCAGTGTATTTCTACAGATGCAGTTTGGCATGTATAAAATAAAATATTATGCTGCTGTAGAATGAATTGCCACTAAACAGGCCATAGCAGGAGAAACCCTTAAAAAAACAGGAGAAATTAAAGCTAACATTGCATTTTAGCATGATAACGTTCAGCGTAAGCTTTTTTGGGAAGGATCTAAGAACATCAAAATTATCTCCATTTTTCATCTAACAATTTATTTTCTGTGTGTAATGAACTTTACAGCCTCACAGGGCTCACCGGACAGGTTATAAACTTGATTTCTGTAATTACTTTGTGCCCCTGGTGTGTCTGTGCCTGAGACACTCAGTGGAAAGTCCTTACTGCAACTATAGAGCTGATGAAAAGCATGTTAAATCAAGGCAGGCCTGATTACTTCATGTATAAGAGCCCTCCAGAGAAATATGAAGTCACAATTCTTATGGCCTTGTACTATGAAGTTGCAGCTATATTTTTGGAGAGCAAGGTGTAATCTATGGAGGCCTCTGTGGGCCTAAAGCTTTGGGCCGAGACTGAAATATTTTAACAAATAAAGCTCTAGCAAAAGTTCAGTCAGGAAGACTTTAGCATGCTCAGGCCTGTAATCTATTTCTCACATCCTCTGCCATTCACTCACAGTTTCATGCTGTCATTGTCTGAGACTGTCAATTGAGAAATCAGCTTTTCTATCAGCCTGTCACAACTAACCAACAGCACAGCGACACCCTTCATCAGCCCTTGGCTTGGCTACACATCAGTGTGAAATGACATTAGATTCAGGGGAATACGTGGGTGATTCAGCGCTGTTACTTCCTCCGTTCCCTGCTCAGAGGCTTTTCTTTGGTTGTTCCATTTCTTCTTTGTACTTAGTGCTGATTAGAAAATGTTAGCAAGCTCACATTTAAAATAAACTAACATTGTGATCATCATAAAAATGATCCCTGCTTAGCATTAACACTCGAGTTGATCGGGTTTCAGTAAAACGTGTTGGAAAACCAACATGTGTTTAGTAATACCAGCTCAAGCCAGGTTAGCCACTGTTAGCAACACCAGTTGATAAAAATGCTTTAGGCTGTATTTTGCACACACAAACCATAGACGCATAATAAAGACGGACACATCAAATACATTTTTCCCAAAGATGTTTTTTTTCACACTGCTGTGCGTTCAAGTGGCTTGATAAGTCTGGTTTTAATTAGTTATTTAATGCTATAAAACAGGGACTTTACAACATGATTGACAACTGTGTGGCCAATCGGTGGGTCGAATTCGGCGGTGCTGCTTTTGATTGGTCGGACGGGTGTACAGTCGGGCTTTGGCTGCACAAACAATTCTAATTGTTTTCAATCTTTTCATCAGATTTGTTGGCAATACGAAAAATACAGCCATCTTTTAAGGTACCACAAAAACATAAAGTCACAAAAAAGCTGGTTATATCTAAACACTGATATCTCCTGATAAATTTAGTTCACCTTTTAAAAAGAGCTTAGTATAAAAATCAGTGGGCTATAAAATGTCCTGTTTGCCCCACTGTTCGCTGTGGATGACTGATCCACAGAGCCGGTCCAAGGAGAAGAGACAGAAGAGACAAGGGGAAATTAAGGATGAAGGGATAAAGCAAGGAAGTGAGGAAGTGATTTGGTTGTTTTAATTC
Source organism: Epinephelus cyanopodus (assembly GCA_026686955.1). NCBI lineage: Eukaryota > Metazoa > Chordata > Actinopteri > Perciformes > Serranidae > Epinephelus > Epinephelus cyanopodus. The sequence continues at coordinate 44,747,427 of CM048915.1, forward strand.
CTCTATCCTTCGCAAAACCGCAAAGTCAGCAAGCACTGTGCTGATATGACTGCACATTAATAAAGTCTGTTTGCATTTCCAACAATCTGAGTGCCAAAGACACGCCTTGATGACAAAAAATAGTCAAGTTAAATCCAGAGACAGAACTTGTGTCTGTGTGTTAGTGAGGGAAATAACACCAAAAACAAATGGCTTCTGCTACTGGTCCTTCATTGATGTTTGAATATTTGGCTGAAGAGTGGGGATGAAGACAATGTGGGATTTACAGAGTCCATTAGAGCCCAAAGAGAGGGTTTAAAATTGTGCTATGTTTGTGCTGATGTAGCTTTCACCACCCTGATGCGGCATTATTGTACCATATATCCAAGAGATGTATTTTGGAAGATCATACAGTGCAACTAATGGGGGTGGTTGTGAAATAACACCACATAAATCAATATTTCTGTATTTACAATGGGTAAAATGACTATAAAACACAGAGATTTATGGCTTGACTCTGCTTCTTTGAAGCATCGTAACATCTTTCAGCTCATTAGTTTGGCTTTTCCACTGCCTGCAACTTTCCTGTTTTGATTCACACTCACTGCTCTCATCAACAGTGGGGTTTTTTTGGGCCATAATAGGCCACTGTAAAACCCACTGTACACTACATGCACAGCAGCAAACAGAAGACAGATGCAGTAAAAGTAAACATAATGGATCATTCACAGGATAGAGAGCCATATATTTCGTTCAGGGGTTGGTGGAGACCAAAACGGAGCTACGTCAACTGAAAGTGCTTTAACAAAACAGATCACTTCATGCAGCATCTCAGTATCAGTTTCACAGAAACACAGAGTTTCACAGAGTTCTGTATTTTGGACAGATTAGCCAGTCAGCGTCACAGGTGGGACTACTGCATTTTTCAAGTGTTGTCAAGTGGCGCACTGGAGCCAATAAGGAGTAATAACAATAATGACAAGAGCAATAGACAAGATAGACCCTGTTCCCATTGATATGTCTTCTCAATAGTGCCCAACATCGTAGCTTGGTTAACTTTGCTCTGCTCCATTCTTAAAATGTATGTTGGCATGGTTATGCATCAGTGTGGACTAAGAATGACAATAGCTTTAGGCAAATACATGGGTCTTAGCAACTGGTTTGGGAAAATCGAATTTCCCTTTCCCACTAGAAATCAGTTAGAGTGGAGACAATTGCAGAGATCATGACATGGGGCCACTACAAAAAGTCCCTTCTTTATGCCTCCTTTGCATTTTTACACAGAGCCAAATGACAGCAGCATTATTACACTTCAATGTGTGATCACAGACAGCATCCCGCTATTGGAGAATCAAAAGAGGCAGGACGGGCGTGACATGTAACACAACAGCGTCAGCCTCAAGTGCGACACCAAACATACACATCAGCAGTGCTTTATAAACCACAACAATGGCAAAACGTGGCAATAACAATACCTTCTCTGTTATATGGTGGCTGATCTCGTCCTCTGCTCGGAAGGTAAGGAGCTCTGGACCTTACTGTTTTTCAAATTTGCGGACATTTACAGACCTTGTTCCTCTTTGAGTTAGCCGCTAACTGCTAGCAGCTACTTTTAAATCTCCCATGGTTTGTCACACAGATAAAACGTCGTCAAAATGTCAAGAAACTGTCCTGTTTGTTCAGACATCGTTTCAGCACTGTTAATAGCTCCAGTGGCAGCTTAAAGGCGAGACAACTCTCCATGATCATTCCATATACAGCACAGCAAGGCGGCATATTGAAGATGGAAACAGACTGTAATGAGTTGACAACTCTGATAACAGCGGAGCTGAACTCCATGTAGTGCACTTGTATTTCGAACCCAGGCTAGTTATCAACACATCACAAAAAATTCAATATGAATTTACAAGACTCGTCTGTATTGCAGCAGTCCGATATAGAGCTTATGCCTCTGATGTTGTCCAAAAAACACACATAAAAGCGCATCTCTCATACTGCACACTCACGTTTCACCTATACACAGTCACCTTGAATTTTTTGTCTACAAAGGCAACTTTCCAGCATAATTACTTCCGAAAAATCTTCCGGCGTCCGTCCGGCAGGAGGGACCGAACGGCTGAGTTATCAGCTTCCTACAGATAAACTGCACGCTGAGGTGCCTCAGAGGAGGATAAGAGCAGGTGCTGGAGGGGAGATACCTTCAGAGTTCATCAACACTGAGATTACAGATGAGGAAAGAAAATCCCTTCCTTGATTGTGGTCGGGAACCCAAAGTACACAGCTAAGGGAAGGGAAAACTGCTCGCCAATACCCAGTGAGGTTCATGTTAACGCGTGATGCTTTACACCAACGGCTCCTTCGGGACAAGACAGGAAAAACATTATTGAGTGAGCTTCTCCTCTCACTTACTTCTGTTCAGAAGACAGATTGAGTTTCATTCAGTGTCAATAAAACATTTTATTTGTATGAATAAATGTCCAGGATTTAATTTGTCTAAACAATTACAGCTGAACTCTGGGGGTGAGGTTCTCTATTCAGGCCACACTAGCACCGTGGCTTTTACTGAAGTAAAAGTAGCTACACCACAATGTAAAAATACTCTGTTACAAGTAAAAGTTAAGCATTCAAGAGCTGACGTAAGTAAAAGTACATAAGAATCAGCATCACAATATGACGCACCAAATGAAACAGCGCTCATGATGCAAACTGTAGGCTATATGTTCATTACTTTAACGTTGCAGCTGGTGAAGGTGGAGCTCATTTTTATTTCTTTATGTAGGCCTATTGCTGGACAGCTTAACCTGTAATCAAACATCATGATTCCGATTATGAAAGAGATGATTATTATTTTTGTATTACTAATCTGAATCTGGAAAGTACCAAAAGTTATCAGATAAACACAACAGAGTAAAACGTACAGTATTCATTCTGAGATGTAGTGGAGTACAAGTAAATAGAAGAAAATGGAAATATTAAAGTACCTCAAACACATAAGTTAATTATAAAGAGACTGTTCAAACTAATGTAAATTTCCAACAGCCTCACAGTAGCCTTCCTTGAGATATAAAAAGTACATTTCACGTTAAAAGCATTTTTCCTGTATCTCTTTCTTTTCTATAAAACATTTAAATATTTTTGATGACTCATCATGGATGCAGCATACACAGAAATGTAACTAGGGTGCATTTGGAAATACTCACTCCAAGTGCTGGAGCGCACTCTGGCACAAACTGGACTGTTTGTAAATTCAGAGCACGGGTGGAACGTACTGTTCGGTTATTCAGAGCACCACACTCTCAGAGCAGCGGAGCACTCTGGGCACTGTCGAGGGAGACGGAGCAGCAGAACGCCAAGCAGAGTGACTGTGTGACTAACATAACCGTTTGTCAACTCATCTAGAAACAGAGCTGTTACTTTTAAATACAGCGCTCTCATTGTAGTGTAGAGCTTTACTACCAAAAAAAAGAAGAAGAATTAAATCTGTCTTGAGCCGCAAAATATATTTGAGCTCTCTAATGAGATAACAGCCTTATTAAGTCTAAATTAGCTTATCAACATTACTAATTGGTCTAATCATGCAAAGTAAAAAGCAAAAGTAAACAAATCTGTCGATGTAATATTATATTCAGTATTTTGTGATGTATTGTATTCAGTATTTATTTTCTGTGTCAAAATCCCTCTTTTTAGTAAAACATTAAATCATTTTTGATGACTCATCCTGCACCCCACATATACAGAAACATATTCAGTGCAATGTGATTTGAAGCGAACAAACCGGCATTAGATTTTGTGAGCTTGTTGGTAAGTATTGGCTAACAGGTATAAGCACACTACCATGCTACCTTTAGCCGTCCAATACTTGTTAGCCTGTTTTTAGCACCTTAGCTACCACTGAAGAAACCAATGTCATGTTTGTTTATTGAGATTTTAGCGATCTGAAATTAATTACAGTTACATGTGGTGGGCTGTGATTCTGACATTTATAAGAGTTAGTATCTTTTAACTGCAAAACATGAAGTTACATTTAAATAAAAGGAAGATATTTAGTGGCGAATTCTCCCCAAAAGCTAGATATGTGGCCACAGGCCTTTTCACAGTACACATTTTGATTTGTCATAGTAGGAAATGCACAGGTGTTACTAATAACACTAACGATGGCTCTGCTCTGTTTAACTGAGTGAGAGTGACAGTGAGTAAGCAGGACACACAGATCCTGAAATCAAAGCAGCTAAATGGAGTTAAGCCAACATTATGTTTAGTATTTACACTTGTGCTGTTGCTGTAAATGTCAAAATGTCTTCTGTGGAAAAGGCCTATGTGCGGAGAACTCTTGTATCAGATAGACCATTATGTAGGGAGATAAAATTTACATAAGATAGAGCAACATTTGCATGAATGAACGTCAAGTGAAAAATATTAAATTTACAGAGTTCTGCTGCGATTTCATCTGAACAATTAGGCCATTTGCTAAGAATACAAAGGTTGTGTCTTCTTTTGTCACCCATTAACAATTTTTAGTTCCTGAACGGTTCTGTATGCAACCTTCAGAACATTAATATAGCAGCAAAACATTTGCCATGTAAAGATACAGTGGAGTGAACAGAGAATTAAGTTACGCTATCTCTTTGCATGTTATAATCTGAGCTTCTCTGTGGTTTGTTTTTGCAAGCAATTGTATCCCACCGGCAAGCTCATCGCTGTCGTTTTCGCTGCACTTATACGGCGGTTAGTGTTGACATCAGGACAGCGATGCTAAGGAAGTATAGCACCCACCAGTTCTTTACCCCGTTAACACCATTAGCTCTGTCAGCATTGTTTAGTTTTGTTTATGTAGTTAGTACCGTTAGCTGCTAGCGCAGGCTAAGTCACCTCCATGTTGAGAACCGTGTACAGACAACTGAGCTGAATTTAGCCTCGAGCGCCTTTAAGTGTTGTTTATCGTGTTTATGAGAAAGGTTTTCACAAGTGTATTGATGTTTATGAAAATGTTGGAATGGTTGAAGTTACGTTTCACATTTTTAATCAATAATTTTGCTGAATTTGAATTTGTTTCCTTGCATGACATTAAAATGCTGAAAACCTGTTGTTTAATTAGTAGGGCTGGACCAGGCCAGGAAGTGCGCCAGGCTTTAAAGACAATTTTTGTAGTGGCCAAACACTGGAACTCCTGAGTCCATCACATGATGCCATTTGACCGAAATACTTTCTCCCATTGACTTACTGAAAACTTGTAAATACTTTTTTTAGCGCCATAACCCCCACGAAATGACTCATTCCACATTCATTCATTGACTCATTTATTCAATTTCCATAACCGGGACTGGGCTATCCCAGCTGACACTGGGCGAGAGGCAGGGTTCACCCTGGACAGGTCACCAGACTATCACAGGGCTGACACATAGAGACAGACAACCATTCACACTCACATTCACACCTACAGACAATTTAGAGTCACCAGTTAACCTGCATGTCTTTGGACTGTGGGAGGAAGCTGGAGCACCTGGAGGAAACCCACGCTGACACGGGGAGAACATGCAAACTCCACATAGAGGGGCTCCTCACCCTGGGTACGAGCCAGGAACCCTCTTGCTGTGAGTGACAATGCTAACCACTGCACCACCGTGCCACCACTTGTTCCACAATCAGGATTCAATCCATCCATCCAAGAGCCGCAAGATTAAATAATTTTATACCTATTCAAGCTAGAGAAGCACTAAACCAGAAGTAGCCGGCTCGGCCAGTGTCAGTCTCTAGTGCAGAAGCAGCGCCAATCATCCGGCTAATTTCATACTGCCGAAATTGAGCTTGTTTGGCTTCATGGGTCACTGAGCAAGTGAACAGGTCCCACCTTCAACGCTGTATCCAGGTCTCTTAATACAGTGGCTCCCAACAGGTCCAACCACTGGGTCCAGATTTCTCCTTCATCATTAGTTCGAGGTCCACACAGTTTAATATATTCAGCGTCATACTTGTGTTTGGCCATGTCGACCAACTTTTGGAGCCGACTACTTGTGCTTTCATATTTAAAAATTAAGAATTTGGATAAACAATCTTCAGTAATGTGGTTAAAGGCAAATAATAGAGCAGCTAGAACAGTCACGCAGCCTTTAAATCTAAGGAAAGACAACACTTAGAATCTGAGACGATATCTAGTCTCATATTAAAATACTGATATGATACAGATGAAGGTTATAGGTTGTTTTCTTTGTTTCCTTTAGTGTTTCTTTGTGTCCATGTTTGACGTTGCATTGAATCTGTCTTTTTGTATGTTTATTGGTGAGCAGTGTGTTATTTTTGTCTCACCATGTCGAAAATAATTCCCCATGATCTCTGTTTGAGAGCAGCATTTGTTTTCTGCTGTGTAATGAGCACAGTAAGCCTCGTTTGTGGGTCTGTGGACATAAAGCTAATTAAAAATAGTCTCAAGTTGGTCGTAAATTTCCATAAACTCTGCAGAATATCTTCAGTTTTCAGTTCACAGAGCCAGTACAATCTGACGGTGCAGCTACTCGCTCCTTCCTGCTGTCATTTGCAGCTTTAATTTTCTGTTCAGTATGTTAGGATGAAGGGTGTTGCCCCTAAAGCCCCCTCAGATCGGCTTATAGGAGGCCGGGACCCTCCCCCAAATCCCCCTTCACCCCGACTGAGACAGAAAGGGTGGAGAGGTTCAGCTCACGTTCCTCTTCCTCACAACAAGATCATCTAACAAGAGATGTGTTTTCCCTCTTCACAGAGTGGTAACATTGAGTTTACAAATAATAACCAGCGTGGAAGCTGTTTACATCAGCGTAGCTTCGCAGACACACAAGAGACAAACCTCAATATTTCTTCTTCAGAGAAAGCTGCACCGTCAGAGACCCACAAAAACAACCGACTGGAGCTTTCGACGTGGGCAGTGTGGTGCTGCTGCAAACCATGATAATGATGGTGAAGCAATTAATCCATTAGTCAGTCCACAGAAAATTAATCTGCATCTATTCTGATGATGATGGGTTTTTAGGACGGGCTGCTTCTCTGTCTCACATATGATGGTAAATTAAATTTGTTTTTGTTTTGTTTTTTGGAGGGAGGGAGGGTGATGGTTGAATAAAACAAGCTGTGGGGAATTAAAATAAGGATTTAAAAAAAATATTTTTTGACATTTTAAAGGCAAAATAAAAGATGTTAAGTGAGAATTATTAAGATTGTTGGCTGCAGCATTAATTCTGATTAACTGAGTGATCGTTTAAGCAATTTATCAGGAAATAATTGTGGTTTCTGGCACTGCTCCCTTATTATATATAAATTTTAACTGAACATGTTTGTGTTTGTCTTTTTTAATTATCTCATAATCCAAGCCAAAGCCAGTTTTAGTCTGCAGGTAATAAAACAAAGTGTTGTTTTGATTCCTCACATGATCACTAAATTTAAATCTATTATTATTATTATTAGTGTCCATGACGATGCAAAACTGCTGCTGACCATCCTGTTTAAAACTAACTTATGTTGGTGATGATATTGTTATTCAGTGAGTGTGTGTGTATGTGTGTGTGTCAGACACTGCAGTGTGTGTCTGCTGATTTAAGTGCACTGCGCGCCTCCCACTCACTGCCAGCCTGTGCATCCACTTTGCAGAATTTAACCTGAACTGTTCATTAAAAACAGACTGCGTTCCTGCTGCTGCTGCTGCTGCTGCTGCTTGACTCCCTGATTCATCCTCATACTATCATTAATGCTGCAACACATCAACGGAGTGAAAACACGTCTGTGTCGCTCAGCAGTGAGTTGACACTGATGTTATCTTCCTGTGTGGTGTTTTTCAAAGTCTCCAAAGATTCCTGTGGTGTGTGTGTTTCTGCAGGCTCGCGTGTTGATTGTTGTAAAATGTGTGAAATGGTTGCTGGAGGATGAAATAAATAAAAAATAAAAAAAGATGGTGAATGTGAGTTGACTCACCAGTCAGTGTGATGTGGAGCAGGCCCGGCATGTCTGCTGCTGCTGCTGCTGCAGTGCTTCCTCCTCCTTCCTCCTCCTCCTCCGCTCTGAATGGACAGATCGCACAGATTTGAGCTGCAGATGTGAAGTGGAGGCCGTCAGGAAAACGCCGTGCTCATGGCCGTGCTGTCCTCTCTGCTGTGTGCGGGATCACTCGCTCACTGGCTGTCTGCGGAGTCCGCACAGACAGACAGGCAGACAGACAGGCTGTGTGTGCGGGCAGAGCTGCGGGCAGACCAGGATCTGATCTGCTGCACCACCGATGCTGGAAATAACTGCCCGGCAGCTGCCTGTAGTTCCGCCCAGTGGCCGCTGGGTGTCGCTGCCGCTGCCTGACTCGGCTCTGCACTGATGCGTTCAGGTGCTCCTCGGAAATTGTTGATTTGATGTGCTTTTAATACAAAAATTACAAAAGTCAAATCAGAAGCAAGAAAGGGAACAACTGAAGTGATTGGAAAATAGGATTATCAACAGCAAAATAAATATATTCAACATATATATACAAGATGTCATTACAATAAAGGATATTATGACATATATCAGTTAGTTAGGTGCGAGAAATGTTTGGCTGATACTATTTAAAATTTTAAGTTTTTGTACTAAAAAAAATTGTATCATCAGTTTCCACACAAAATGGAAAACACTGATCATAAACTATAAACGACAATAATAAAATAAGTGAGCACAAACTTCAGTAATAAATGTAGTTATAGAAAACCAAAACAAAATTAAATCAAATTAAATTAGAATGAAATGAAATAAAACCAAAATTAAAATAAAACAAAAATTAAAATGAAATAAAATAAAACCAAACCCCAAATCAAATCAAATCAAATTGAAATTGAAATCGAGTAAAGTAAATTAAAAAGACATCAGAATGAACACAACGCAGGGCTTTACCTAATTTGTTATGAAGCTGCAAGATATGCATTAATCAGTTTTTTATGACATAATTTTAAGTCTAATATTGTTTGAAGATATATAAGAAGGATACAAGGGTAATTTGTTTTATGAATATAAAATGTAGCCCATGAGCATATTAATTTCATATTGTTCATATTTGGAGAGATTATTGACTATTATCAACAAATCAGGTTCTTTGAGTGAAATGTTCTTGTCCAGACGTCCTTGGAGATCCAACTGAAATCAGTCCAGAGGATTGTCAAGTACACGCTGAAGGAATAAGTGCTCTAATGTTACAGAAAGTGCATTCGTCAGTCATATTAGGACTGTATCTATTAATGATTGAATTCACTGGTTAATATCTGACGTATTTGTATTTCACTTGAGGATTTCTACGACTTTAAATGTGTACTCCACTAAATCTTAGAGGGAGATGCACTTCACTTCACTACATTTATTTGATAACTTTAGTTACTTTGCAGGTTCAGATTAATGAAACAAAATATAATCGACAATTAAATTATTTAACATTAAGGATTCAGATAAAACTATATTGATCCTCGGCAGTGTATACATTAAAATGAGCTCAACCTTTACCAGTTGTACCATTAAAGTGATAAACATATAAATGCATCAATAATTATCGTCAAATAATATTCTGAAATAAGCATTTTCCACAATAAGGGCTTTTACTTTTTGTACTTTCAGTATATTTTAATGCTTCTATATACTTTTGTAGACTTGAGTAACATTTTAAATGCAGGATTTTTACTTGTAACTGAGTATTTCTGACATCAATTGTTACTTTGCTGAGGCAAGAGATACCCCCTAACCTTTGCATGGATCTTTAGAGATTTCCTTATATTCAAACATTCTTCCAAAATACACTGAAGCCGTTGATCAAGTATTCAGGTGCAGTAAATTCACAATGTAAAGAAACATTCTGTAAGAATCAGTTACTGCATTTGTATTAATGATGATTTAATGTATAGGCAGAATATGATTGTTAAAGCTGCTGTGGGGATCGTTTTTAGTGTAAATTTCAAATACTCAAAGAACCCAAAGGAGTACTCGTATGTACTTAACTTTACACAACTGATCCACTTTCGTCTTATTAACAATTTACATGTGGACAGGAGGAGTTCAGGATCGAACAATCGACCGTAACATCTTCATGATGTCATGATAAAAATAACACACTGGATTCAGGTAGTGCTTTTCTGGATACTTAGACAACAGGAAACAAGAAAAACTAAAAAATATTGTTCAAAAATAGCAGATATTTGTGTGAAAAGTATTGCAAAATTCACGATAAAAATAAAAAATTTAATTTACTGCAAGCCACATTCTCCAGTCAGCAGGAATAAAAGCTGCAACACTGCAGAGGGTACAGTGAGATCATGAAAGATGTGGACGAAACAAAAAAATGTACAAAAGACATGTTTAACAAATACAAGTTTATTATCAAAACACACCTACAATCCAACATTTATTTTTAAACACTTTGTTTTTTTTAATTAATTCCATCCAAATCTGCACTTTTATCAAGTTGTGGAGGTTTTAACTCCTGCATGTGTTCACTTCACATGAACACACAAACCTCAAAACACACCGAGCAGAAAGAGCTTGAAATGCAAAAATCTAGAGACAGTGAATCTGTAAAATGTTTGCCTCAACAACAGCTCGTGACAGAGAGGAATCTAACAAATTTATTAAACAGTAAATCCTGTTTCTTCAACAGCACGGACATAAACATGTACATCTATTTACAATCAGCCCCATCTGAGGGCGGATAGAGACAGAGAACACAAGAGGAACAGCAGAGTGGAACGACCTGAACACCTGAAGAGCTAGATCTGTTATTCATTTGATTTTTATGCAGTTAAATAAATTTCATTGAGGTTATTCTACAAAGCGTTTGCTCTTAGTCTGGAACCAAACTCTTCATGTCGTGTGGTGACGTAGCGCAAGAACATACATCACTGTAAAACCTTCACTTCCAGTCACCAGACACTCAAACGATCCTGTTGCGTGATCAGTGGAACTTTCACCACTTTGTGAAATACACACATCCACCTCTTCTTCACTGCTACTTTAAGATTCAAATTAGGTCAACTCAACCTTCGACTGCCTGCTTCCTCCACCGAAACTATCCCATACAGAAGAGTCCTTCCGCTGAGATCTAAAGATGGAGTCCAGACATGATGCAAACCCAAGTACTTTTTCCCCCATGACCCATTTTGGGCCGTGAAATAGAGTTCATGAAGCACTATAATAAGGAGAGGAGGAGGAAGAGGAGGAAAGGGTGCTGAAGGCTCTCAGAACTGCTGCAGGATCAGTTTCTTCTTCCCGTCATGGCTGAACTTGTTGGAGCGGAAGAGGTCGCTGTCGTAGAAGGACGTCAGGTTGTGGATGTTAATCTGTCTCGCCTGGAGGAGGAAGAAAGAGAACAGAGGGAAGCAGAAAAGAATGAATACAAGGAGAAGAAGAATTTTCCTCGTCGACCAATAGTCGTCATTACAATATTAATGTAATGATTAAATGATATATTTTGGTGGTTTGAGTTGAAGGTGTGAGAAAGAATAGTATCAGTAACGTTGTTAACACTGTGCTACATTACAGAGAAATACAAAACCGTACTAATGAACCTTCATTAATAATAGGCCTATTTCACATGCGCATTATCTCTCTTTCATCGTTACCTTGTCCTGCAAGTCTTTCTCTGCGATCTCAATGGTGTCGTTCTGAACGCCGTATCTGTTCCTCTGGTAGGCGACCTGCTCGGCCACCAGCTGTTTGAGGATGAATAGCAGCAGCTCGTTGTTGTCCCTGCGGAAGGCCAGGTAACGGGCGAATGTCTGGACAGAAACACAGATGACATCGACTTAATACAACGTGACATCAGGAAGCATCAGGGACAGTTCGATGCCACTCTGACGGTGTTCGCGCAGGCGCACCTTCCTCATGCTCCTCATGACGCTGAACTTCTGTGTGTCGATGAAGCTTTCCAGCATCACCCTGATGGCCATGTTGACGTCGTCCTCCAGCACGTAGTCCCTGAGGTGCATCTTGGCGTGGGCCTCGGCCATGCGGATCATGGACTCGATGTGACGAACTGTGATGGGGATGCTGCCTGTCGCCTGTTAGTGACACCAAATGGACATGACTGAGTTTTCAATGAAGTCCACACTGCTTCAAAGCAGCAGCTAATGACTTTTAATATGATTTGAAGGTCAAAGGTCAGGACTTCAGTCGTTTTAATAAGTGTTATAAAATACAGTCATACTGTTGTTTAAGCTGCATTTCGTGTAGTAGAATTGTAAATAATACTTAAGTGTCACTCACCATCGACTCTTTGCGGAGGTCGCTGTAGATGCGAGCCACCTTGTCCTGGTCCATCTGGTTCAGTTTGGGATGAACCTGCACACACACAATTGTGATCATGACGAATATGAAATCACCCAAACAAGACCGTCAGGAAACGGGTGAGTAAAGACTTTGTTCGTACCCGCTCCTTGGCGTAGATGATGTACTTCCTCATAAGCTCCTGGGGAATCGGTGGCACGTCAGACGTGTTGGGCAGGACCATTTCCTCTAAGGCCACGCCCCCTTCCTTGTTGCTAGGGTGATGTTTGATGTGGGAGCCAACCACGAAGCGCGCCAACATCTCATCCTGGTTTGGAAAAAGGGGAGAATACAGTGTGTCTGATATTGCACTTAATAAAAAAACACTTTTCAACTTATCAATTGAACTTGTGGTGGTGTTTCATTGTTTATTTGTCTGCACATTTTTTCTGTTCTCGTTTATCTATTTGTTTGTCTGCATGGTATTGTTTTGTCAGTTATAGAAAAAGTGTAACATGCAACTGGCTTTGTACCTGATGATTACTTTTTTAAATCTAAATAAAATGATTTAAAAAAAAAAAGAAAAAGAAAGAAAAAAGGTAAAACAATGTGAGAAATAAAAATGATGAAAATGTGATAACAGATTTAAAACAAAAAATTTTTTTTTTAAAAAAGAGCGGGAAAAAATACATTAAACTAGATGAATAGATTAAAAGCTAGAATAAAATAATAATAGTAAAGATAAACCTAGAAACATAAAAAGATTAAAAAGACAAAAAATAAAATAACTATAAAATTGGTAAGAGCTAAAAAATATAAAAACATTATAAAAAATAAAAATGAAATAAAAAAAGAATAACATTTTACATATAAATACAATAAGGTAATTGAATAAAGTATTGTAAATAATTTCTATTAAGTATTTTTAATTAAAAGTCCGGCTGGTATTAAATCTATATTTAAGCTTATATTTTAGGTTTATTCATTCTACTTTATTAAATCTGTTGCACACCAAAATAGTTTTACACTAAACAGATCTGATGATAAGTAAGACCAATGAACACACTTTACAACAAAGACAGGATCAACTGAAACAGAAGCGTTACAGTTAAATAAAAAAGGAAGTGTGTGTGTGTGTGTGTGTGTTTACCTGCACGGGGTCAACAGTGTCTCGGACGACACACAGGATGTCAAAACGTGACACGATCGGCTCTGTCAGGTCCACGTTCTCAGAGAAGGTCAGTGAGGGGTCGTACCTGCCACCTGGAAGAAAACAAGCACAGAGAGCAACGACGTGATGAAAACACACAGATACACGTCTTACACACGTCCTCATCTCTTTAGGACCAATAAAAACAGAGACTATCAAACTGTCATGATTCATGTAACAAGGATCCTCCTGGGAGAGAACACGAAATACGTGTCCACAACGCAACATACTGGATCTGATAATTGAATCTAACATCAAATAAAAAGGATGTTTGCAACCTGATGGACTTTCATTTTTAAATTTAAACACTCAGAAACACTGATATGACCTGTAAAGTTTCATAACTATCAGCTTTTCTCTCGCATAATTTTCACATGAAGTGAGACGAGCGGTGCAACCATAGCTCTGTCACGTTTCACGCTGCGTTACGTACCGATGGGGTTGGAGGCAGCGATGACGGTGCACCTGGCCTGCAGTGAGGTGACGATGCCGGCTTTGGAGATGGAGATGCTCTGCTGCTCCATGGCCTCGTGGATACTCGTCCTGTCTGCGTCGTTCATCTGGAGCACAGAGTGCGGTTAGTTATGTTCATTATTATTACTGAACAGAACAGGATTAGTGTCAGAATTAGAGGTCGGACAGTCAAGTCTCACCTTGTCGAACTCATCGATCAGACAGACGCCGCGGTCAGCCAGCACCAGCGCTCCGGCCTCCAGCGTCCACTCGCGGCTGACTGGGTGTCTCTGGACGTAAGCGGTCAGACCAACAGCAGAGGCTCCCTGACCTGTGGTGAACACGGCACGACTCGCCACCTTCTCCACGTACCTGCGGAGAAAAATCCATCAGGACATCAGACTCAGAGGCTTTTTATTCAAAGATGAACCATTTTTATTTTGCATTACGTCTGGTTACACTTGTGAGGCACGTCTTAAATGGAAATATGTTTTTAATCAGATCACCTACATCTTAAAAATTGAATCTGAGTATTTAAAAGTTTTTGCACAGTTCCCTGTTTTGCTTTCGCATGTTTACTGGATTGGGTGCAGCTGATGTTTTCTTTAGTTTATCTTTATTCACCTTTTAACTACTTTAAATATCTTTTTCTTTTTTGTTTCCATGTTAAAAAGGAATAATTTGTCATTTTGGGAAATACGTTTATTGGCTTTCCTAGAGTTAGATGAGAATACTGTCCAAAGAACAAAGAGAGATCATACAGCACCGCTAAAGCTCACTTTATAACATGTGATATCTCATTTCATCTGTGCACCAGGGGTTTCGTGCAGGACTATTTCTTGGCCAGGAGGAGAAACTTAGTGAAGTCCTGTCTTAGCTTCAGATATAAAACTGTCAAAGCATTTCCTTGACATATAAAAATAAAATAAATATAAATATACTTAAAAAAAGAGACATTTTGAATTGCTGAATCCCTAAAATGTTAATTCACAGTCATTTTATACAAAATTCGTTATTTTTTGTGCACGTTTTGTGATACGTACTTGAGGAACTGGGACTTGGCGGTTCCTGGGTCTCCACAGAGCAGCACGTTGATGTCTCCTCGCACTTTGTGTTTCCCACCTGGAAGAGAGACAGCGAGTTAACGGGTAACAAAGAGTTGGGAGGGGGCGCACAGATAATGGCGTCATCATTTAGGCTGATAGTTACCTGGATTTTTGGGCTCTCCTCCAAACAGCGACAGGGCCAGGCCTCGCTTGATGTCCTCGTGACCGTAGATGGAAGGCGCCATGCTGGCAAAGATCTGCAGACATGACAGAAATCGAATTATAGGACAGACTTTTACACACAGAAAAGGTTTGAATTTAGCTTTACCTTAATTAACTTTTCACACAAATGTTCAGAAACACTTGTGGTACATTCAGAAAACTTCTGCAGTTTAACTTCTTCTTCACAAGGGACAAATAACTTCTAACTGATTATGTTTCTCACCCTCTCCCCGATGCGTTCGTCCTTGGACAGGGCGACGATGGCCTTGACATCTTCGTCAGTCAGCTCGGCCACGGCAACTCCCTCATCTCTGCGGGTGATGTGGTTGGCTAAGATCACAGTGGCAAACACGGGGAATCCGTTCGCCATGTTCAGAGAGCCGTCGTAGTTGTTGTGGTAGATGCCTGTCAGCTCCTGAGAGGCGAGAAAAACCGTCATGGTCATTTAAACCGATGTTTTACGTGAACAAATTCTCATTCTTTTAACTTTTTGTGCACAAGTACAGCTTAAGAAAACAGACTTGTGATCTCCTTGTAATTTTATTTGTTTATTTAATTATTTATGTGTTTAACTCACAATCTCGTCTCCAGGCTTGCAGTTGTCCACCAGGTCGGCCAGCAGGATGGCGTCTTTGGAGCGCGGTAGACGGCCGGCGGCTACTTTACCAGGGCTCTCCTGAATGGTGATTCTCTGGTAGTTCTGGTACACTGTCTGCAGGACGGAGATGATTGGTTAACTCACTGAGACGGAAATACGTCATTGACTGAACCAGCAAATCAATAAATGCTTTCTTAATTTTAAACTGAACCTTTTTAATCCACACTATCAAACATCTAAGTAGGATAATGAGCATGTGAAGGTTTTGTCCTCAAGACAGTCCACTCGGACATTCCTGGACAGAAACCTTCAACATCTCCAGCACACACAGGCGTCTCTCACCTCCTCCATGTTGATCTCGAAGGGCCCCTGGGACTGACACTCGGGACAGGAGCCCGGCTTCACCTCCTGGTTCTGGGACTGGAAGAAGGGCCCCAGCACGAAGTTACACTTGTTACAGTTGTACTTGACCATGCCGAGCTGAGGGAGGACGCCGGTGCAGCTGCTCACCACGCCGCTGGTCCGGATCAGCTGGTTCAGGTGGAGCTGCCTGAGGAGGAGAGAAGAAAAGAGACAAACTGATTTGTTGCCTCATTTTATTTCTTCCTCGTGTTTATTGCTTTTTGTAAAACAGTTTGTGGACCTTCGGAAATTTGCATAACATGCATTATTTACCGTCCCATCTGCTCATGTTGATTCAAACGTCTGCACTGCACTCAGCAGAAAATGATTCATGCAGCGTTTGTGTATACAAAACACAGGAAGCCATGTCAAGTCAGTTTTATTTTTTTATAACCCCAAATTGCAAATTTGACTCAGAGGGTTTTACAATCCGCAGAACAAATGACATCCTCAATCATTAGATGCTCCATACAGGAAAACATTGTAGGGAATAAAAAAGAAACCACACGCAGTGTTCAGGTCACTCTGAAGTTATCATGACAAGTTTCCGACTTCTAAAGTCCACTATACACCATGTGATTTTGAGCAGTCCCAAACGAAAGATGACCAGCGTGAAGGAAACGCGGAGATATCATTGGTCGTGGCTCTAAAACAGTGGTCTTACGGTACACAGTCATAAAGGTTCGAGGATGGCTTTTGTCACAGTCTTGCGATCAAAGACAGAGTCTGTGCTTCTCTAAGGTGCGTTTACGTAGCAGGCATGCCTCAATGAAGGATCCAAAGCTTTGTTAACACCTGCAATTCTTAGCATCTAGGTTGTTAGCTCTGAGATTTTTCTTGTTGTTTCCTGTGGCGATAGGTTTTAAAAATGGTAACACGCAGCCAGCAGAAGAGGGGAGAATGTCAGCTGAAATAGCCAGACAGTGGCGGGACTGTAGCCACGCAGTCCACATCCACTGAGTCAGACTAATGGAAAATAGACATGTGTGGCAAAAGTAGAATATTACCTGAGCGAGCGGATCTCCTCGACTAACGGCAGGTTGCTGATGCGGACGTGGATCTCATGGGCAATGCGGTCGTATTTCGGGTACATGGCCAGCACCACCTCTTTAGCTGCTTCATCAAAGACCTGACAAACAAAAAAAACACAAACAGGTTTGTTTTTGTGAACAAAATGTTTAAACTAGATCAGACCTGCTGTTCAAGTCACCTTAAGAAAATATAACATTCTATTGTTGTTCTTTCATTCTGGTCTGTTTCATGTTCACACTGACTTTTCACAAATGAACCAGAGGAGTAAAACATGACGTCACACAGACTGAGAGGTCAGTCGCTGATTGGACAGTTGAGGTGACTGTTAGCATCAAGAACACACAAGGAAATCAAATTTCCAAAGACAGATCAGATCTCATAAAAACATGATTTTTAAAAATCCTCCTCTTATTTAGGGCCAGTGAGTTTGAATAAATAAATACAATTACAGTATATTATGACTAAAAACACAAGCACTACGCTCACCTTCAGCATCTCAGTTGGAGCCTCTGGTAGGAAGTAGGCCAAGACGTGCTCTCTGGCTGCGAGGTCTTCATAGTTCACAACCAGACTCTCCTTATTCTCTGGAATGACAGGAGAAGATTTAAGTTCATTCATTCATTATCACAGAATGATCAGCGTGGACGTGCACACGTTTTATAAAACCATTAAGCTACCTTTGCACATGTCGCTGATCTTCTCCTTGAAGACGTTGTGGCCGTTTTCATCCACGTGAGTCCGCAGGAAGTTCTTGAAGCGGTTGTAGATCTCCAACCTGGGAGCCGCCATGGACACCCACTCCCTCACAGTGTGGCCCTGCAGACGGGGAAAATAACGTCAGACCCTCAAAACCACAGTCCAGTAGACCTGGAAAACTACAGCACGTCACCTAATCTGTATCTTTATTACTCTAAGCAGAAATTTGTACAACCTTCATGTCCTCCAAGTTCTCGATGCTCTCGATCATTTCCTCTTCCTCTCCATCTGCAATGCCCTCTGCTGCACGCTCAGCCAGTCGCCTTCGCCGAGCTGCAGGACGCTCTTCGTCCTCATCTTCACTGTCTGCAAAATAAAGAAGGTATTCACTCAATCCCCTCTCCCATCACAACTTTTTTAACCTTTTTTCCCCAGACACAACTGAGATATGACTCCGAGAAGTTGTTGATGACACACCAAATCGGTGGGCAACGCAAACAACGCATCCATTCCAAACAACGCATCCATTCTCTCCTCACCGTAGAGCAGCCCTCTCCTCAGCCGCCCACTGACGCCCTGCTCCCTGTCCCTCCTCCTCATGGCCTCTTCTGCTGCAGCCCGAGCTCCAGGCGACAGCTCTGACAGATCCTCATCGTCCAGGTCCAAACCCTCCGCCTCGTAACGATCCAGCGCCGGGATGGCTCGGTAATCTCTGCACACAGAGAGAAATGTAAAAAAAAACCTCAACTTCATTGAGCCTTAAACCTGTGCAACACAGAGGAAATGTTGTATTTGAAAATCAGAACAAATCTACCCCCGTCCTCACCTCTCCATCCCGTCTCCGATCAGCTCCTCTCCGTCCCCATCTTCCTCCTCCTCTCCGTGCACGGTTGTGTCCCCCAGCAGTCCCTCAGATTCATCCTCGAAGGGGGGCAGGTCTCGTCCGGGGCTGGAGGTCAGGTCTCCCCTTCTGGATGCTTGGGTGGGGCTGGTGGCCATGTGGTATGACTCGGAGGAATCCTGTCGACAACACACGAGTTACTTACTATTATTATTATTTCTATTCCCGTACAAGAATGTGACACAACCTACTTGACTTACAGTACTGATGTCTAGTGTATTACCAGCTGTTCATACCGTGGAGAGTTTAATTAGTAAACTGTAACTATAAAATGAAAGGATGTTTTGCTGCCTCTCACAGCAGCTGGAGTCAGAGAAAACGTTCATTCACTGGGTCGACTGCCGGCAACTTTTAAGGTGGAACGTTAACTTGTAATGTTACTCAATGCATGAGTTGATGACGTGAATCCATCAGCACACCTTAAATTTCACTTCAACAACTTTGAGCAATCCTTTCATTTTTATATGACACACACTTGTCAAGCGCGTAAAATATATATTAATTTTGACAAAATTCTTTGACTACATATATTCCAATCCTCACAAAAAAGCATTGCGGAGAGTCGTTCCTGTGGGCGACAGCAACACTAAACCCCTGAGCTTGCCTGAGAAGGACTACATGCACAAAGCTGCTATTTTTAAATATCCCATGGAGAGAGACTCTCACTGCAGCCTGTTCTATTTTGTTGTGAAAATGTCGGCGTGCAGCCTCGTTCTGTGGACGATAAACCAGGTGCAGACTTCCATCTGTGTCACCGCTGATGAGCCAGGAAATACAGTGAGTGACAACAACCCTGCCCACATTTTAAGAGCACTATCAAGAGCAATATCTGTGGTGGAAACACTAGGATCCAGGTACCGTGTCTTAAGGATTACTTTTGGTTCCCAGGGTACCATACTGAAAGTATTTCGCGGAAACAGGGCTTTAAGATGAGAATGTGAGCCTGTCAGTGGCAAAAACAAAACATTTTGTTGGCCATAAATTGATGGTGCTCAATTGCCCCAGGCGGTGACACTGTAGCCTGTTTTGTGGCGGCCAGCTGCAGCGGCCTGCGTCAATACTGGACCCATTTCAAAAACTACTGTTCTCACGAGTCTCTTAGACACAGAAAACTGGGAAATGGGATCCAGGTTAAAAAACACCAGTTGCCCTTTAATACAAGACAGTGAGAAATGCACAGAGGCACTTTGTCTTTGAGGCTGGTGTGACTGAGTTCAGCCTCTGTGTGATCTCTGACTTGTTTTACTGTTAGTAACGTGATAATATAGATCACAAACACATCTAATGTGTCTTAATAACTGATGAGGATGCAAGAGACAATGGTAGCACTGGCAGCTGGTGGCCATGTGGTGAAAACCAGTCACAAAGACAACAACATAAAGTAATGCAAAACAATAAAAGACTGAGATTTAGAACAATAGTCACCAACTACATGACAGTAAAGATCTCAATATTTGGAGGCTGTTTTTTGTATAAAACACATTAAAGGGTTGCAAGCTGTAGTAATACGCTGCGTGCATGATCATATAAATGTGTTATTTCTCACTTTACAGTTCATATTTCACCAGTTTTAGAGCTGACTCTAATAAATAATAAACATTTAACCCGACATTTTATTGTCAGGTACTTCACCAGGCGACACAAAGCTCCACTGCCACATGGCAAGTCTGCTTCATAAAGCAAGGGGACAAATAAAACTGACAATAACACAAAGATTAAGATCGCTCATGTTTGGAAAAGTGTAGAAACCGACTGACTGTAAAATATACTTCATATTAGCGCAGGTTTAAATGTAAAATCAGGCTCCTGATCAGACTTAAACTCTGTCAGTGTTGTGATGAAGAGTAAAGTCAAAATATCAGACTTGAAAACAACATAAACTCGAGCTACAAACATAAATGTGTTTAATTTAACTTCTCTCCTGCAGCACACGCAGGTAAACCCCGACAACGAGCCGTTAACTCTGATTTTTAATAGTTTTAACTCACCGCCATTGTCGCGTGTCTGTGTGTGTCTGCTGCTTGTAGAGAAACTGCTTCTTCCTGCCTTGAGTCGCTTTTCGCGCGAAATGACCACGTGATACTCAAAGCCCGCGAAAATTAATGAATATTCAAGTAGGCCGCTGACGTCCCGCCTCCTTATTGGTCGCCTCTTCCGAAAGGGGCGGGAGCTCAACGCACGGGGCGTTTGGTTTCATATAAAGCTCCAGTGAAGGTTGTTGGGCCGGTGAGGCGGTGCCGCCCGGGAGTCACAGCGGTGCGGCCCGCACAGTAAAACAAGCTCACCCTTTGCTGAGAGGCGGGGCGGGGGCGGGGTTTAGGACGGAGTGCTTTTTCCCGGGAATATTTGGGCCGCGTTCAACTCCGTTTCACTGCCTTTTAAACGGGTGGCCACGTCCCAATATGTTTCACATCTCCTGTTTCTTTTTTCTCTGGTTAAAAAAATTGTTAACATCGCAAAAACAACATGCAGGTTGCACAACATCTCTACAATAATAAATATATAAAAGATAAAATAGATGAGAATAAAAATTAGGGTTTAAGAGTGAAAAAAAATAAAAATAAAGTCATTTTTGAGCAGTTTTTGAACCTGCTAGAAAATTAGAACTTCTTTTAAACTCATATATCTTGTAAATGAGTCAACAGTTGTTTTATATGTCAAACCAAAAAACAGTTTCCATTGTACAGAGCAGGCTCAAGTATTCTCCCATTTTTTATAAGTACTGTAAGGAATACTTCCTGAGGACCAGTGTGTTAAATAAAAGTTAGAAATGTTTTGATTTATCTTTCTATTTTGGAGCCATTTGTGATTTTTTTTTTTATTGCTGGTTAACAAATTGACAGTTTATAATTTGCATCACAATTTTTTCTTTTCAAGTGCAGAAACCAGTTGATGAAAGGACTGGAGGGAACAAATACTGTCATACATATTAGTGACTTGGTTGCAACTCATGAGAGAGACAGTTTTTTCTTTGTCTTGATTTAAATCTCCGACAAATGGCCGTCGACTCAGAGCTCAGTTTCTGCATGGATACGACTGAAAACTAGTCATAAAAAGTTAAAATTATGATGCATTGCCGACACCTCACACACACATTCTGACAATCAAAAACAAACAGAAGCAAAATCAACACCTCAAGTTTAATAACTATTGTTTATGACATGTTCACTCATTCATAAAATTTAACATCACCCCTTTCAAACCTTTCATTTTTAATATCTGTAACAAAACAAAACACAAATATATACAGTATCAAAAACAACAGAAGAGCTCCGCCTTTATCTAAAATAAAAATAATCAAAGAAAACAAATTAAATCTCTTTGCAAAGTTTTAGTGCAGCAAAATAAATAAATATCACTTCACTCATTGGTATCAAAATGGCCGTCACTGAAGTTCTGCTCAGACAGATGACTGGTTTAAAAAACAACTGAACAGACTTGTGTTTGTGTTGCACAGATAATGTTTCTATGTAATTGTACAGTGAGCTCTTATTTTCATTTTATATTAAAAAACAGTTCACAATAATAAACAGTTAATGCTTGTATTAGATGCTGATGAGAAAATGATTCTGGTGGGTCCGTTTGTGAACTTTGTTGTTAATCAAATGATTATTTTCACAATAACTAAACAAAAACATTCATCTGTGGACTGAAGAGAAAAACATGAAAATAAAATTGATCTTTACATCAGTGTCCCGACACCTCTGAGGCTGTTTAAGGCTTATTTACTTAAATCCCTAAAGAAAGGTTTGTAAGAAAATGTGTGTGAGTAGCTTCTAAAAGGCAGAGTTGTTGTACAAGCAGCACATTCTTGATTACAGTCGTGGTTTTCTTGTTTCCACATTAAGGAAAAACAATCAAATTGAAAGATGAGAATAACATGAGCCCTGTCCCAATTAGAGCGGCAACAATTAATCGATATAAATCATATAACTGCTCCATTAATCGAGGAAACCACGCAGCGTAGCTTTACAGCTAGCTCGCTAACCTTGTTAGCTTGTTGGCCGCACAGCTAGCTGTAACCTAACTACGCTGCATGGACCTGGCGCTGATTGTTTCCTAAAATTAGCTGATAAACTAATTTGCAAACGACCCCCAGAAGTCTGGACGAAATGGCTAATGTTATCCACTGAATATAGTATTTTGTACTTTCGCTAACAAGCAATTCTTCTGTGTTAGCAAGGGCACAATCACAATATTTCATGTCAGTGTATACTCTGAGATTTTTTTTAACATTGAGCACACCTTGAATTCGACCTTGAACTAATGACTGATGAAAAATCTGATCTCCTTTGTGAAAACTTTCACGGGGATTAAAATGACAAAACTGTAATTTTCACAAACAGAAAACACTGTTGAGCCTCGTTCAGCACTTCAGTTGTTTAAACACATTCACTGCTGTTTTTATCAGACTAGCTTTCCGTCAGGGAGTGTTATTTAAATAAATATCTCTGTTTTCAGGAGGCTAAAGTTAAGTTTTAGGTACCATGATGAGGTAAGCATTGGTTTTCACTTTAGATGAGATGCAACACTGATGATCAGGAGTTTGTTCATTAAAGAGCCGACTGTGTAATAAAAAGGAGTGAGAGTAAGACAGAGTGAGAAAAAGAAAGACAGGAGGGATAGACAAACAGATTTTTAAGCTTCCAGACAAAGTTTTGAAAATAGTTTCCCTACAAAAAAGCAAACCAGTTTTACCACAAATGTAATCAGGTAAACATAAAACAACACAAATAAAATCTGGATATTAGGAATTATCAAATCAGAGGGAGTTTCCAACTTTTGATGTTTAAGGAGGCTTCAAAATAAAAGCACCAGCAGAGCAGAGTGACTTCCTTCAAGAAAAAAAAAACCTGCGTAAGAGCTGGCGCTTCAAAATAAGAGCCCCAGAAGAGCAGAGTGACTTCCTTCAAGAAAAAAAATTCTGTGTGTGAGCTGGTGCTTCGCAGTAAAAGATGTCCAGGGCAGAGCAGCGGGATAAACAGTGCGTCAAAATAAAATTCTCCTAGGTGTGGCTGTCAGGAGGAAGTAGGCTTCAAAATAAAAGCCACCCTTGCAGGCGCAGGTTCCAGGTAAGGGTGAGGCTTCAAAATAAGAGCGCTCCAGAGGAGAAAGTAAAAAAAGGATGTCTAGTTGTTGTTTGTTTGTCTCGCATGGCAAGAACAAGATTGCTATATCCCATCTCTGCATGTGTCTGTCATGTTGAGTGTTGTGACTTTGCATATGACGTTGTAGCAGACACACACACACATACACACACACACTCCCTGCATGTGTTCAGAGGATAACGGTGGCTCTGACGGTCTTTTATCCTCCTCAGTTTGTGTTTGTTCCCTTTGTGGATACATGAGATCTCCGGCAGTTTCTCCGTTCCTGGTCGAGGCCGCCAGCCTGGTAGCGTATGTGTATGTGTAGCGATGTGTGTATGAGTGTGTGTGTTTTATTTAAGAACTAGTGTTGCCTCTGAGCCGTCTTTCCTCTTCAGATACAGTCCGTAGCTGAGATGGTGTTCTCTTCTCAGGAAGGCGTAGAAATAATCTGACACCAGCAGAATCTGAGGGGAAATAAATATCAGGACATTGATCATTAGACGTAAATAAATCATCAACAATGTTTTAAATGAGAGAGCAGGCTGAAAATACAGCATGACTACTAAATAACAAGATCAGACATAAGTCTTTGGTTAACTCTGTAGACCGTCCTACCTGTGCTACGTTGAACAGCAGTGTTATGGCGTAGTAGAAGTTGGAGTTGGCGCTGCCGGCGTAGATCCACAGGTGCCAGAGAACCGGGAACAGAGCGGAACAAGCGAGCAGGACGCAGGACACCAGGAAGATGTTCCTCAAGACTGAACAGGACATGAAACCAGGAGAGAAATTATTTATTTCACTGCACAATTACTTTTTGCGTTTTATTTTCACGGTGTTAATTAAGAAAATTCCCAGATGACAATAAATTTCATTTAAATAAAACAGCTGCTTGACAGAATACACGTTGTCAATCTGTTGGTCAAATACTTTGTTCCAGAGTGAAACACCTCAAAGTCAGTGTAGAAATTTCAGATGAAGATTAGCATCATATGTGGAGAATACACCATTCAACCACTAATTTGCGAACAAATGAATTCTCACGGAACAATCTGATTAGTTTCGCATCTCCATAATTGCCAGAACTGTCGGCGAGAGTGTGGGTCTTTGGATGTAGACTACTCTCATTCTTCTTGGCAATATCAGAAAATAACAGTATTTTGGGAAATGGTATGTAAAGAGCTTGTTGTAAGACCGATGTTGTTTCATCTACAACCACAAATGTAGTTAAATGCAGGCCAAAATTTTACTTGTCTACGACTTCAAACTCATCCATCCATTCATTTTCAATTGCTTATCTGAAGCCGGGTCATCGGGGGGTGAGCAAAGTATTCCAGATGCCCCTCTCCTCAGCAATGTTTGATTTCACACAGGTTTAAGAAATATTGTCCACGTAACCGCTCATATTGAGAGACCTGGATCAAATCTTGTGACAATATGCAACATCATATGTGTTTTCTTTACTCACATCTGTGCAGGTGACTCCAGACAGGAAGGAAGGCCATGTAGAGAGCGATGTCTCCCACAGTGGGGTAAGACTTAAAGATGGAGATCACAGCTAACTGCATGAAGATAAGAAACACCGGATGCTCCCTGTAACACAGACACGCACAGAATAAAGACCAGAAAGGAAATAAAAAGAACAAGCAGCAGCGTTGCGTTAGCTTTGACGGTGTGCGAGTGATGCAGAGGACTTGCTTGAGTTTGATGGACAGCGGGATGGTGTAGAAGAAGACGTTGATCTGGAAGACGCAGAGGAAGAAGAGGCGGAAGTGTTCAAACATCTCGGCGAAGAAATACCAGAAGAGGCCGATGTTTGGGGTCAGGTCTGGTACTGAGAGACTGGAGGGGAGAGACACAGGCAATGCTACGACCACAGCTGGAAAGAATCTGATCACATTTAAAGCTAAAGTAACTTTTACGAAAATAAATTCTTATCAGTCTTACTTTTAAAACTATCTCAGTTTCTGTCAGGTCTGGTTAGTCATACATTACACAAGCAGTTTTACTGTCTAGGTAATTTAGGTCACCACTCACATGAAGCCGTAGACAGACGGCAGGTAGTCCCACGAGCCGAGCAGGAAAAAGGAGAGGCAGATGATGACGAACAGGCTGCCCAGGTACATGAAGGCGTACTGTGCGATGAACCACCAGAAGCTGAACCGCCGGAAGTTCAGTGGGATATACCGATGCTGGAGGAGGAGGCACGGAAACATGGAATGGCGTGAACAAAAGGCAGATTAGACATTGTTATTTGTGTGCTATTTCTATTATCATTACTATTATTTCAGTCACTACGGCTGCTCCTGCGCCAGCCGAAATGTAATTGTAGAAACGTAAGAAGTGCACCCAGATGTCAGGAGCTACATCTGAAGTACCGTACGCAATCAATGCAAGCCACTGAATCCTCCACAACAAGCTCCTGCAAATGTTTCACAATAAAAGCCTGTTTAGAAAATGACGGTATTCTCCCAGTCGAAATGATAAGGGGGTTTTAATTTGAAACAGATACAGGAAGTGTTGAGTTTGAAATGAAGGCAATGGGAGCGGATTAAAAGTAAAAATATAAAAGTACAGAGATAATGCATAACGACCCGTTTATAATGTAGTCTGTTTCAAATGAGGCTGGTAGCCTCTGCAGGAAAAGCCCCGCCACTGTTTTTTTATTTTATTACTTTATATCCACCATTATGAAGAAATAACATTCTTTGTTAGCGGGATGCTAATGGCCGTGCTCGCCAAGTTGTGCCTCTGCTGTTTCACGCCATCATTTTTCCTTTTTATTCTGTGTGGTAACATCCCTACAGGAAATATAATAAAGGCTGTGGTGCTGTTGTCCTACAGTTTCCATGGCTGCAGGTCACTCTGTGTTTCTATTGGTCAAAGTTACGGCTGTGACAGGAGAAGTCTTTTTTTTTTTTTTTTTTTTAATTTACTTTATTAATCCCCCTGAGGGGAAATTCAATGTTTTCACTCTTGCTTGTCAATTACACACAGGTCCGAAAGACACACACACATACACAAACAGGACCTATACATGCACAAGGTGGAGAGATGTCAGAGTGAGGGGGCTGCCTTTGGTCAGGCGCCCCGAGCGGTTGGGGGTTCGGTGTCTTGCTCAAGGGCACCTTGGCAGTGCCCAGGAGGTGAACTGGCACCTCTCCAGCCACCAGTCCACGCTCCGTGAACAACAAAAAGAAAATCAAACACGCTGGACACGCTGGCCACGCTCCATGAACAACAAAAAGAAAATCAAACACGCTGGACTTGCTGCTGGGACATCATGAGGCCTTGGTTGACGTCTACTATGACACACTGCATGAGACGAAATGATGGATTATCACGCAAAACACTCATTTTCATTCACAATCCGAGCTGACACTGCGCGATGCTGCATCGGGCTATAATCAGGCTGACATCGTGTAGTTTGAACCAGGCATGAAATACAGGATATTATAAAGTAAAGGAGAAAAGAGCAACAGAATAAGAGGAGGGGAACGCACATGTCCATTCATACAGAACGTACCTGCATCAAATAGAGCAGCGCTGGAGCGCACAGGGTGAGAGGATAGATGGACTGATATGTGGCCAAGGACAGAAATATGGCACTCAGCAAAACATTGTCTGCAACACAGACACAGAAAAACTGCAATTAAACAGTCACTGTATGTTTTAATTGTTGCAGCCATTTTAAGTTTGACAGTCAAAGCAATCTCAAAGTGCTCATTCTTATAAATAAAATAACACACTGTGCTAACAATAATGAATTAATTGGTCATGTGTCACTCAGGCAGAAATGTCAGTTATGGATCCAAAACTGTGGAATGCCTTTTGAAGAATCACATCATGTTTACAGCTGGAATCAAACGTTACCTTTTATTGTAGCGAGGATGAAGAGGGCGATGACGGCGTTGTTCAGGCCACAGGTTGACTTGGCGACGCAGGACAGGATGGTGAACGGGTTCAACAGGTAACTGTGAGAGAAGAAACAGGGAGATACAACAAGCAACTTTTCAGAAGGTTGTGGTTTTTCCTTCATGACCTTTAAGGCTACAATCACCACTATTATCAAATATATATATAAATGTCTAAATAATGTGAACTTAGCATTTTCTAAAATGTCTTTGCAGAGCTCTGGTACCTGTTGCACTGTCCATGTCTGTAACGACTAACAACCAATTTGAGCTCAAGTTTTTGTCTCCAGCAACCGTGTGCTTCTCCCGGTTCGTGCTGTTGGCTTCGTTTTTTTTCCCTACCCAAGATGCATAGCGGTCTACGTCACTTCCTCTCTTCGGCTCGCTGGACAGTCCGTTTGCATTTCCAACTGTAAGCGAACTGCACCAGGGTTCACTTGCAAGTGAACCGAGACCCCCAGTTTTCAAGCGGACCAGGGTTCACTTGTTTGGTCCACACCAGAATTCAAATGAGCGTTCACATCACTCCAAATGAACCGAACTATCGGCGGAAGTGGACCATGGTTTGTTTAAAGTGGACCAAATAGCACCAGTGTGGATGTGTCCTAAATCACTCAGGGAGGTGTTTGATACTTACAACATGGCAACTTTCAGAGGAATGTAGTACATCTCTTTTGGGCTTCTGATGAGCTCCAGACAGTCGAGGGGATAGCGGTCTGCCTCCAGAGCAAATTTCTGCTTTCTGAACTGAAACAGCATCAACAGTGCGTCAAATATGTCACAACACTGGAAAACACCCCAAATACACCACATACTGCACTAGATATCAACCTATCAGTAAATTTAATACATTAACAATGAATCCATGTTTAATCTGTAGAAATTACATCTTTCATTGATCATAACTCAGTCAGTGATCATACGATGTCCATATCAGTCTTATGTTTGTATCTCAATGCCGAAAAAGACTGGAATTTCTCTTTGATATCGAATTTTTTCTAAATCTATTATTCGTTTATTTTTGAAGAAACATCACAGTTGTCTTACCACTTGCTTGTTGTAGTCCTTCACTATCATGTAGAGAGCCACAGCAGTGATCACATCTGCCAACTAACCAGACAGAAAGACAAAGAACGAGCAGCTGAGCCTCAAAAGATTCATACCCATATATTTCTTTTTAAATCACTGGAGGCAGAAGTTTCTTTGTCACGGGGAAAGCAGTTTAAATTATTGTGCAGACTGCTGGCTAACATGACAGAAAATCATCCTGTACATCAACCAGAGCAAATCCGAAGCCTTTGCATCTCAATCAGTTTTTAGTAGTGTTTTATGACAGCTCAACAGAGAAGCATTGGTGCTGGAAAGATTCAGCCCAAAACATCATGTCTTGATTAGTTTATGAACACATCTTCATACTCACCATAAATGTTATCTCTGCAAAGTCCACCACAAAGTGAAAGAGGTAAATGATGAGAGGTGTCTGAAGAGAAGAGAAAAGGAAGTTTGGGATCAGAGCACAAACACAAACATGCTGTTGGGTCAATAACACACATTTCTGTAGACGTTAGTGTGTTTTAATTCAGTTCCATAGAACTTAATTTATCCCAAAGGAAATTCTTGTTTACTAAGACTAAGATATCGTGGTAATATTGTATTGCCTCTGGTGATTCCCACCCCTCGTATTTGTGGGTGTATATGTGTGTGTGTGTGTGTGTGTATCTCACCTCATGGAAAACATCTCCAGAGTACGGTGAGACTCCCAAGTCAAGAAGAGCCAATCCTTCAACAACTATTAACAAACAAACAAAACAACATGTCAGTAGGGTTGCGATAATACGAGATTTTCACCGTACGATAACTGTCTCAGAAAATATCAGGGTGTCACAGTATTACAGAATTATTATTATTATTATTATTATTATTAGTCAGAATGACTCTTAAGGAATAAAAATAAAAGGTTTATTTTTGGTTGGACGAATGTTTTATGACTATAATTTAAACGTGGAACTATTTTTTATGTGTAAAAATTCTCCCTTCTGAAAATAACTAAAATAAAGGTGACAGTCTCCGTCCAGCTGTAATTTTATTTTTGATATTGTAGAAAAGCAAATAAATCAAGGTATGATGAACATCAACATTTTCATATCACAGTATATCTTAAAAGTGGTACATCACTGCAACCCTTTAGCTGTGGGCTTTCATCATCATCATCATGATGATGTCCTCTCTTCTCTCTGTACAATCGGCTGCAGGATACAACGATGCAACTTCCTGTTACAGCTGCCTAATGAACAATCTATGAAGGGTGGTGGTGGCAGTGTGTGTGTGTGTGTGTGTGTGTGTGTGTGTGTGTGTGTGTGTGTGTATCCCTTCATACAAAAACCACAGTGTGTCTCAATAAACGGACTTCACTTCAACATGAGGCCCAGAGCTTGAAATAAGGCTTCATATTTTGTTGGTAGATACACAAACTAAATAACTTTTTATTAAAAACTTGAAAAATGCACATTACAGGAGCTAAAAATCTGTATTGGAACAATTTTTGTGTTGTTGTTGTTGTTTTTTTTACAAATAAGTTTAACGCAGATAACGTTTTGGGTTTTAAAAATAAAAAAGGCAAAAGGACAGACTTAAAAAAAAAAAAAACATTAACAGAGAATTAAAAACAAACACAAAGGGTGAAATGTAACTGGGAGGTTGAGACGTTTCCAAATTTACCACCCTGATAGCGTTTTAAAAGCTGCAATCTTGAAATAATTAGCTCCTTTAAGAGAACTACCCTCTCCCAGGACGCTGAATATAGCCATCAAATGACAACACCAATGCTCTTGTTGTGGGGGAAATCTGCAGCAGCTTTGGGAGGACGTCACTACAGAAATGAAAACATGCCTTAAAAACCCACTTTCAAGTTTTGAAGGCATGTTTTCTTTATAAATAGGTGGGAAAATAATACAAAATACAATCAGCTGAAGTTGTGTGCCACTCCCCTGAGCCAACATCAACACAAGTCCCTCCCATGTGCTTAAAAATTAATTTGACATGCTTCCCTTTTTGCACCACCCCCTCCCCTCACACAAGTAACGAACAGTCCCTTATTGGAAACTGGTTTTATTAATATTGACACAGACAAATGCACAGTAGTGTTTAGAGCTGTAGTATCAGGAGGGCAGTACTGGTTCTCTAGTGAAGTATAAATACTCTAAAATGCTACTTCAGTTAATTTCCACCCTTGTGTCAGTGGTTAGTGACTCTATAGCAGGTTGCTGCACCATCATCTTTGAACATAATGAAGAACCTCCATTAGAAAATTAACGAGTCAAAACTAATTCGTATCTAGAGGGACATAAACCACAATGAAGCTGTTTTATCAGACTCAATATCGTTAGTAATCTTTCTGAAAGAGAACGGCAGGGACAGTATTTATGATCTTTATTGTTATTTTCTTCTTTTAGCTAAACCGGTTGCCGACCTGACTCTGTCACCGGGTAACAGCGCCGAGGTGAGGAGGGAACCGAAGCCGCGTATCAGCGGGAATATTCGGCCCCAGAAAGCCGCTGCACCGCGCTTACCTCTCTTCCAGGCGGTTAACGGAGACACCACCTCCACTCTCTCCGAGATCAGGTCCGCTAAACTGGATCTGTACAGAGCTGCGCGCACCGTCACGGCTACAATCAAAAGTAGAGTCAGGGGAGCCGCCATCTTCACAAGGAAGCTCTCTCCGCCCTGCGAGGTGCACCATGGGAAATGAAGTCTTGTTGTTGCAGAGGAAACTGAACGGGACGGAATCGAAACGGAAAATTTATTAAACGTTTATTATAAACCAATAAATAATACATAGTAGGCTTGATTTGCATCATGTTTATAATGCTAATAATAAAATAATAATTTTATTGTAATTATCATCATTATTATAAATAAATATTTTTATTTAATATGATAAATTGCTATGAAGAAACCCGTTGTAGGGTTAGTTGTCAAACTCTCTCCTAAAGTCAGTAGACAGTAAATGTCTCTTTTTTTCCAGTAAGCCACTGATGGGAAAACGTTTTTACAAAGCGGAACTATAAGCCCTTAGTGTGTTTTCACCCCGGGACTCTTTTTGCGTTGGATCAAAACACAATTGACAAAGCTCTGTAAAGTTAGACACATCACACTACTGGGTTTCCGCTAAGAACATTTTTTCATTTTATTACAACAAAGTTCACTCAAAATGTTTATTTAATCTATTTTCAATAACTGACACACTCAAAGTAATATAAAGACTATGAGGCGCACAGCGTACTTTTGAAAGAAAGGTTTCCAAACAAATAGGCCTCATAATCATCTGTAAGGAAGAATAATTACCAAAAAAGTCTTGTGATAGTTACAAAAATTGAATGATCATGACAGTCATGAAGCCTGCCTGAATGTGCATACTGTCACTGCTTGTAACACATCTAGCGATAATGTAGTTTATAATAATTTAATCAGAATGTAACATTAAACATGTTTTTGAACTTA
Source organism: Epinephelus cyanopodus (assembly GCA_026686955.1). NCBI lineage: Eukaryota > Metazoa > Chordata > Actinopteri > Perciformes > Serranidae > Epinephelus > Epinephelus cyanopodus. Next base: position 44,779,689 of record CM048915.1, read on the forward strand.
TGACTCAGTTTTATCAGTTCATAATGTATGAATGATGCTTGTGTTTGAAGAGTATACTTTTTTTAAAACTTTTAATTGCTATGTTGGCAATTGTGTTTTTGATATTTGTTTCACTAATGCAACACAATGCAATATTCATGTTCAGTGTGGTTTTATTCATGCACTGCTGCTGTAACGTGAGAGCACCTGCCTACGAGAAAATCCCAATTTCAGGCTTGAAGTTCACTTGAAATGTGGTTGAAAGCTCAGGCAAAAATGTCAGTTTAATTATTACCTCTATATGAAGTTGAATAAACAACCGCATAGAGGTAAGGCCAACCTGAAACTTGTTTTTTAATTTTTAAACTGATTTATATATCTGAAATCTATCTTTATTAATTTGTAAGTTTTGAGTGATTATTATTATTAGTCGGTTACTTTGTTGTTTTTATTATTCTGGTTATTATCATTTAATTTTTTAGTTCGTGGTGTTTGTATTCTGTGTTTTAAGAGCCACTGTTTTTAGTTTTAAAATGTTTATTTGCATGAAAGTTAGTTGTCGATCACGTTTCACCGGTGCTTTTACTTTGAAAAAGGCCAAACAGGAAGTGGTTGCAGTTGCTGTGAAACTTGTGTCTTTCGTTTTCGTTTCTTCACCTGAAACTGAATTGATGTTGTTATAGTGTTAGATTAAAGAAACATGGCGGGCCTGGAGGTGTTATATACCTGTGTCGGCGGCAGCATTAGCTGCCCACAGGACGCCGTCGTGTGTTTCGTTCACTGGGAAATGATAAAGAGCGGATACAGGTGCATCGGCTCCGGAGACGAGGTAAGTTAAACTAGCTAACGTTGATATTAGCTATAATAATCTAACGTTAATGTGTCAACCAGAGGCCGCGATGCACCAAAATCCGTTTAAAATTTAACGCCATGATCGTTTGTCAACATCGCAGTACATATTTCTTCTGGAGACAATTTTAATATTGAACATCCATGAATAAATAACAGATTTAACAAACGGTTACCGCTGCTCTTCGTATGAGGAGTCAGGGGATAGACAGGATCTGAACTAGATTTTAAGAAAAATACGCGCTGCTTTGTGAACAACTTGAACGCCGAATTGAAGAATGGCGCTTAAGCTGTTCATAATTGTATTTTGGTCCGTTTTCACTGAGGTAATTGGTCTGTGATTAACAGAAAGGAATCAATCTGTCAATTTGTCAACGGAATTCTGTCCGCACCAACTTCAGCCTTCAGATTAGCGTTAGCTTCCTAAATGAACACTACTCATGTTATCTGGCAAACTGTCATCACTGATAAAAACATATTGTAGCCTTGTTTTAATGAGCTGTCGTGTTTAATGCAGCAGTAACCAGCAGTTGTTTTATAACGGACACATTATGACGAGCTGTAAAATCTGTCGTGTCATCTCATGCTAGCTAAGCGAGTGTTGTGCCACTTGGGGCCAGACACTCTGTCACAGCACAGCACAGCACAGCACAGGCAGTGTTCAGATCCATCACTTCAGGAAAAGCACAAACACCACACTGTGGAAATATCCCACTGCAAGTAAAAGTCCTGCATTCAAACCTTCCTAAAGAAAAGGTTTTTGCATCATCAATAAAATGTAGCTGGAGTTTGGATTATTATTATGATGATGATTATTATTATTACAGCTGCATTACTGTGTCCGTTGCATTTTATTGCTGTAAATGTTTAAATTTGTGCTCATTTAACTTCCGTATTTACTGGTGTTTTGCTAAAGCTACAGCAATACATCATATTCTGCAGTGCTCAAAAAATAAGGAAACACTTAACAGTCACAGCACAACACCAAGTCAGTTAAACTTTGGAAGACGGAAGATTTTTAAACATTTTCAGCTGTTTTGGTGCAAATGAAAGTGACAATAGGTGCAATGGAGAGGCAAAAGCAAGACAACCTCCAAAAAGGGAATTACATGTGGTGTCCACAGACAGTTGCTCTCCTCATCCTTCCTGACGGATTCTTCTCCAGTTTGGTCTCCTGCTAGTGTCCTTGTCACTATTGGTAGCATGAGGCGGCACCTGCAGCCCAGTCAGGTTGCACAGGTAGCTCCTCCAAGATGGCACAAGAAGGTTTGCTGTGTCTCCCAGCACAGTTTCAAGAGCATGGAGGAGACACCAGGAGACTGGCCGTTACATGAGGAGAGCTGGACAGGGCCGTAGAAGGTCATCAACCCAGCAGCAGGACCGGTATCTGGAGGATCAGGAGGAGCACTGCCAGAGCCCTACAGAATGATCTCCAGCAGGCTACTGGTGTGCATGTTTCTGACCCTGACTGCTGTTAGGTGCTGGGATGAAATCCTCAGAGTGATTGTCAGACCAGAAGCTGGTGCAGCGAGCCCTGGGCTTCTCCTGGTGCAGAACAGTGCTCGGCCTCATGTGGCCCTTTAGGGGTTGATGATTTTGGTTTCCATTGACTGTTGTCATGTCATTTTGTTCTCAAAGTGTGCATCAGTAAAGATTTTCAACTTGAATAACTGTTCATCAAGATCTGAGGTGTGATTTAAGTGTTCCCTTCATTTTTTCATTATACTTTGGTAGCATGGCTGTCCTGTGAAAAAAAAAAATTCAACTTTTCGTCGTGTCAGAAAAACAGTTTCCAGCTTTGTGACGATGCTTTCTCCTGCTCATTTAAGAGGGTTTCTAAAGAGTTTAAGAAGGAGGAGAATTGTCTCACCCCGTCCTTCAGTTTATCAGCACATCTGGTTTTCACTGGACAGGAGGGGGATGAACTTCTTTTAAGATCCACACCCTTCTAACACCTGCCATTTTCTCTCTGTCTGTCCCTGTTTTGTTTGCTGTTTTCTTGTGTCTCTCCCACCTCCAGCCCCGCAGCAGTGATAAGAAGTCCGAGCTGCTGCCTGCTGACTGGAGCAGCAACAAGGAATTGTACAGTCTGCGATATAAAGCCAAAGACAGCGACACCCAGCTGCTGCTCAAAGCCATCGCTGTCGACTCCACCTTGATCTTCAACCTGATGGTAGGAACAGCTGACTGTTGAGTCGACTCTGCGGACAGACGACCAGCTTAAATGGGATGAATGATGAGACAAAACAGTAGATGCTGCATCCATAATCTGTTCACCAATATTATAATCTGTTCAGTTTACTATTAGCCTGATGTGTTTGGATTAGATTTCTGTTTTGTCATGAGGAACAAATGTGAAACAGGTATTGATCTTTTCCTTGTGTCATCTTAACGCATGCTCTCTGTACATGTTTATGTGTGAAGACCCCAGGCACACAGCAGGTGTCAGACTTGACAGTGAACATCAGCGATCACGTGGATGCTGACCAGTTACACACATTCGACAGGTTGGTGTAATTTTTTTCTTTTCTTTTTTTGGCCATAAATTCATAACTCACATGAGAATTGACCGTTCCCAACCTGGCTGACATTGGTGATCTAACATAGGCTAACTCCACTTGATGCAGCTATACGGTAGCTAGCTAGTGTTTTAATAAATCCCTAAGGTCCTCTACTTCTGGTCTATTAAATGTCCCCCAGAGTGGAACTAAAAAGTGTGGTGATGCTGCGTTCTGTGGCCAGTTGACGTCAGACTGTCTTATTCAGTGGATTACAACAAGCTCATGCCTGTTGGTTATATATTTTTTCCAGACAGAGTGCTTTTAGTTTAATGTTTTCCATAACAGGATGTTCCATCATTACCAGCCAGAAAGCACAGGGCACTTGTACTGCAGATCGAACTGCACAGACGAAACTTTATTTTGATAAATTAAGTAAAAAGCTACTTTTTCTTCCAGTGTGTTCAAGGATGCAGACAGTCTGTCAGAGAAGGTGAAGACTCAGCTGCTGCCCTCCCAGGACAGATCGACAGGACAGAGGGCAGAGAGGAAGAGTCGGAGGGAGGTGGAAGAGGAGGCTGAGCAGAGACGAAGAAGAGAGGACAGCGACCCCCTCCGCATCCCCAGCAGACAGCCACCACACTGGTGAGTGATGACAGGGAGCTGCCTGTGTAAATTCACCTTGACACAGAAGTGTTCTTATGTGTAAATATCTGCTAAAAGCAAATAAATCCCATCAGTCACACGGCTGTATTTCATTCAGAATACACTGGGATTTAATTTCATTAGTTTAAAATAGTGTGTTTGCTTCTCATTTGCATTTTAATCAGAGGCATTAGTAATAGACAGCTAATAATAGGGAACTAAACCATGTTTGGATTTAAGCTATTTAAGGCTCAGTACACCTAAACAGCCAAATTTATTCATTTTATTCCACTGCTGGATTTGCAGTCTGTACTTTCCTATAACTGGCTCGCCTGTTTACTTCCAGGAAACTACAGTGAAGAGTTGTTATAAGAACCTTTTGTCTTCCATAAATAGAAAGAAATAGGGCGAGGTCATATCATAGAGCCTTAAAGGTGGGGTTGTTAATGTTTTTAATGCTCTTAAGTCTACTGGCACAAATCCAAAACCTCATCGTCGTCATTTCATATAGAAACAGTCTTAGTTTTAATTTAAGTATCAAAAATAATGTTGTGCTTTTCCAGGGTGACATCTCCTCACTCATGCAGACTCATGACATTTTCCGACTGGTTTCCACCTTCTGTGTGCATAACTGCGCTGTTACGGTCATTAAATCATAATAAATCCAGCCTATAAATAATAAATAAATCTATCAACCGTCTGAAAGCTGTAGGCTTGACTGTCTAAGTGGCTCAGAGAGAGTTTGTTTTCATCCTGTTCGTCGATAAACCAATCGACAGTCTGTTTTTCTGCTCGGGGAGAGTTTGCCGTAGTAATCAACCACACTTGCTGTTGCCAAGGTAACCACAAGTGGTGCCAAATCAACCAGGACGAGAAAGTTTACGGATTCTAACTCAAAGTCATTTGTCCAAGCCAAAATGTCAAGTAATTATTCCCTCGTTTCAGTTTCTCAGCTGTGAGGTTTCGTTGCTGCTTGTTTTGTCTGCAGCTAATGATTAATGTTTGTCATTGATTGATCTGCTGATTATTTTCTGAATCAGTTAAGCGCTGCTCGTCGTCAGTTTCCCAGAGCCCAAGATTTTTATTTGTCACACACTCAGACTGTCTCTACAGTGTGCAGTGAAATGCTTTGTAACCCCTTCCAGTATGGAAATATAATATAAAAAATACATTATCTACAACAGAGAAAGAAGATATACAGAAAAGCCCCGTCTCCACTAAACACTTTCGCTGGTCCGCTTAGCATTTCCATTGCAAACAGTACTCTTTAATGTGGACAAGGTTGTTGTCACTCACTGCATTTCCTCCTTTATCAGTCTGCACCTGGTTTATCATCCACAGAACGAGGCTGCACGCTGACATGTTCAGAACAGAATAAGAGAGAGTCTGTCTCCATGGGATGTTTAAAGATAACAGGTTTCTGCATTTAGTCTTTCTCAGGCAAGCTCAGGGGTTTAGTGTTGCTGTAGCCCACAGGAACGACGCTCTGCAATGCATTTTTTTTCTCAATTGAGGATTAGAATATATGCAATTCACATAATGCGGTCGAAACTAATACACATAAACCTTTATGCACCTAAATTGGAAAGTTGAGTTGAAATCAGATGTCCACCCTCTTGAATTGACTCCTTGTGCACTTAAGTTGTATGTAAAATGGGTACTTATTAATTGACTGTAGAAGTGAGTAAGAGTCATAAGAAGGACTATTTTGATCACAGGTTTCACTTCCTCCACTGTACGATAAAGGTTGAGATCCACTGAATTAATTATCCAATTGTCTCAGATCTAAACTGAATATCTTCGGCTTTGGACTGTTTGTCACAAAACAATTTGATGATGTCACCTTGGGCTTTAGGAAGTTGTGACTGTTCTATAGACCAACTGGTTAAAAGGTTAATCAGATTAATAATCAGATGAATTGATCATGAAAGTAATTATTAGTTGCAGCCTGAATCCTGATTGAACTATTTAGGATTGTGTGGATAAAACTGAAATGAAAATGTGTTTGGGTGGATCCATGTGTGCCAAACAAGAACACCACAAATACATGAGGGACTTGACTTTAAAATAGGTAACACACACACACACACACACACACACACACAGAGTTCATTCCTTGTACAAAGTCTAGACAGGAGCTGTTGGTCGACTACAACTGCAGAGAGTAAATGAGGGCAGAGCTCGGGCAGCTTGAGTGTGTGTGTGCGTGTGCGTGTGCGTGCTCAGATTGAATCACTCTGCTTTTCGCTCTTCGTCTCATCTACCTCCCCTCCCTCCTCTCCCTCCTCTCCCGTCCTCTTTGCTGTGACCCGATCAGATGAGATGCGAGGTGATGTCAGCACTTTATCGACCTCGCTTCTGTCGCCTCCTCGTCTCCGGAGAGGGAGGGAGAAAGGGAGGGAGATAAGGAGGGAGGGCGATCAAAACAGTGACAGATGGAGTAAACCAAAATCTGAAAGAGAAAAGACGTATAAAGGGAGAGAAAATAATAAAAAGGGATAAGATGCAGAATGATGGAGAGAGCAGTGAAAGAGATGCAGAGAGACGAGGAATGATGAATGAGAGAGCAAAAACTGAGTCAGGGCTGCAGAGAGCAGAAAGTGTTGGAAACAGGGACGAGGAGGACAGACGAGTGGGGAGGGAGGAAAATGGACAGAACAGAAAAGATGGCGAGCAGAAGATCTTTGCCTACACTGTGTTTCCACTGTGTGATTCACGCTGAATAATTATAACTACTAATGGGATAACTGGGATTATGAATGGGATGTGTAATGTGTAATGTTGAGTTACAGGATTAGGGTTGTAATAAATTTAATTTTATCCATCTGTGTGGATTCTGGGTCGCTGCATCAGCAAAGAGTGTAAGAGAGATGACAAGAGAAATTTAATCAAAGGGCCGCCGCTAACAACCATCTTTATGAATGATTCATCTCTTCTCGATTAAAGCTGTAGTTGGTCACTTTTATGAAAATAACTTTGCGTCACATTTCCTGAAACTGTCGTCATCCACACAGAAATACATGAGACAGGTAATCTGTGTAGTGCCTCTAACAGCATTTGCAAGAATCTACCATGGCGAAAGGAGGACAGTCAGTCAGAGTCAAGGAGTCTCGAACGCATCGGTCAGTCATGTCAATCGCTGCTCGTCAAACTAGGCAGCACTGATCAAATATCAATCTAGATTCTGCGTCAACTTTTTCTCGCCTCAAATGTTTTCAGAAACATATCTTAGTGTACTGTTTAGCTGTATGATGAGAAAGTTTGTGACCTGGCCGCCATGTTGGATACAGTTGAGCCAAAACCAAGCACCACACATTGCAGCAAATTCTCATTTTACAGCCTGAAGGCCCTTTATTTGTCCAAATTGTCCCACGTCTAAAAATAAATACGACCTCACGTTTTCTCAGTTTTTGCACACTGAGTCCAAAACTTTCGTCGGTTTTCTGCATTTTTCGCATCCGTCAGAGCCTTTAGAGACGTTTGACCAAGAGTCAGTGAAGAAAATGTGGCGGCAGGACACAGCCACGACAAGACAGGGGAACAAGAATCATTTCATAACAGCTAAATTTAAAATTAAAAAAACGCATCTGAAAGAAACAGACTCAGTGTGCAAAGGCCTTGACAGTACACTAAAATGTGATGATTTGATGTGACTTGCTTCACTTCGTTTCCATCCTCAGACATTGCGTCCATGCTAACTGATTTCAGTGGGGGAGGGGGATTCAGTTTTCCTGAACCACACTAGTAACGCATCCACCTTAATGGGTCTGCACCATTAGCATACCACTGTAAGCTTGTGGTTCTCCAAATGGACAAAGTTTGCACACCATTTGACAGTTGTTGTAGCCTGCAGATACAACAGATCCGCCACATATCATTCACTATAATACTGGCATAATTTACAATATGATATAAAATGCTGAGAAGACACGTCCATTTAGAACAGCCTCAATAGCAGTGTCTGTCTTGTCTATGGCGCTCGCCATTGTTGTTACTTCTCACTGGTTCTGGTGCACCGCTTGACAACAGCATTGTATCTTCCCGCAGTGCTCATTGGTTGGTTGTTTTTTTTAATTTAAACTCAGCTCGAACTTAGTGTAGTGGGCGGATTTAAAGGTCTGGACCCAGGCAACACTAAAATATGTTTCTGAAAACACTGTAGGCCAGAAATAGGCAATGCAGTTACATAATGTTGATAATAGTTTTGACAGTTTGACGGCAGCTCACTAGCAGTGATTGACATGACTTACAGCTGCGTTAGAGACTCCTCGACTCTGATTGATTGGTTTCTGTGAGCTGCGGCAGATTCTAGCAAATGCCAGTAGAAGCACATCGAGTGGGACGAGGGAAATCATTTTTTGTACCAGGCTGTAAAAGTGTATTTCTGCTGTAAAGCTTGGCATTTTAATATGGGTGTGATAGGTATTGACTTGCTTTTGAAGCCTATAAGTGGCCAAGAACTGCAGTTTTTGACACTTCACGCTTCATCTTCTTGGCCCTGCTGGTTTCTGCTTGGTTCATCTTAAACAACCCTTTAATACTCCACCCCCTCTTATTTCTGTTATCCTCGCCTCAAGTCTTTCTCATTCAACACTGCATTAAGTCCTGTACGTCCTCACCTTATTCTAATAACGATTATATCTTCTTTTCGACACCCACCTCTATAATTTCATACTCTTAACAGCTTTGTATTTCCTATATTTTCTGCCAAGATTGTAGAATAGATTTTGTGTCAGTTCTACCCAACGTTATTTCACAGTCTCTGTTTTAAAGCTCTTTTCAGCTGCCTCATTTCCCTCTCCTCCAACATGAGCTGAAGTCAGATGTTGTTGGATTTACATCTTATCTTAACAGCTTGTGTTGATTATTCAGTTCTGGTATTTTCAATTAAGAAAACACTGACATACTTACATCCTTTCATTTCTTTGCAACAGCAACAGCTCATTTTTCGGTTTTGTGTCCTCACGTCTTGTCTATTGCAGTGCATGTTTGTAGCACAGTAACATTTCCACAGCGTTCCCTTATTAGTCTGAAACATGTCATTATAAAAGTGAAAAATGTCCATTTAAATTTTTCTTCGGAGTATTTAAATGTTGGTGTGTCAGACCAACGACCCAAAGATACTCAGTTTGCAATCATAAAAAATAGAGAAATGCAACAAATATTCACATTTGAGGAACTATTAAAATAGTATTAGCCTCATAAATAATCGATGAAATAACTTTTCTTTCAGGCACGACCCCATGATTCCTCCGTTTGCAGCTGGAGGAGCAGATCTGGATCCCTTCGGGTGAGTCCGTCTCTCTCCCTCATAAAAAAAACCCTCAGAAAAAATTGTTACGGAAATGGTTTTGCAGATATATATTTAAGCACCAGTGTGGTTTTTGTTCTAATCTGGGATTTTGGGGGATGAACAGTCCGTCCACGCAGTAACAGACAGACAGCAGAGGATTACTGGCGCTTGTCCAGACTCCCTCTGCCAGCTGAATGTGAAGCTCTAAACACAAATATCTTCAGGATGCACCGTGGACGGACAAATCACAGTTTAAACCAGTTCAATCTAACCACTGAGTCGACCGCAGAGGGATCGAACAAAGGCAGACGAAATATTTCCAGCCCATTTGCACCTTTGGTTCACTAATGATCGAGGGTCAGTTACACTTCTCCCTCGTCATGCAACACCACAGGGACGACGACTAAATAGAAGTTTGAATGATTTCATTCTCTTTTGGGGTCAAAACTTTTTCAAATGTAAAAAATATATTTGGTGTTTAATCATACAGTTTTTATCTCTGTTTGAGGAGCCGTTACTGAAGGAAATATAAACATTTCACACATTTGAATGGCAGTATATGTAATTTATCTGACAGTTAACATCAGGTTGTTCCTCGCCCCTGCGTCATCCACTATAATCATGGGATTGAACTTCAGAGGAGCATCAGTGTCATGCAAAACATTCATTAAACTCAGATTAAGTGAGCTACCCTCCCTCTGCTTCTCTCTCTCCTGCCCCCCCCCCCAGGACTCGCGGCGGTGGTGGCATGATAGTTGACCCGTTGAGGTCGGGGTATCCTCGCTCTGGCTTTGATCCATCAAGTGGGATACCAGACATCCTGCCTCCTGGAGCTGTTCCCCCGGGTGCTCGCTTCGACCCGTTTGGACCCGTCGGACGACACAGACCAGGGTAAGACACGTGCACACACACACACACACAAACAAACGTCTCTTTTTGTCCTCCCTAAAGAAGAGCTGCACATTTTTTTCAAGTACACTTCTCTGGACTAAAAGATAAATCAATTAAGCATAAAAATGTCTATTAAAAATACAGTTTATGACGTTTATGAAAATAACTTTAGGAATCTACCAAGGCTATACGAAAACAACCAATCAGAGTGAGGAGTCACTAACGCAGTGGTCAATCATGTCAATTAGGGATGCAAAGAGGGACATTTTTACAATTACGTATTATTCAGAAAATTAAAATCATAGCCAGTAAATAATATTCGATAATACGAAGCCAGACTGCTTTCATTGATTTCACAAGGGCAGCATCAGGGAAGAGGAGGGAAGGCCATTTGACAATACCCCAGAAAATCTCCCTCTTTTTCACTGCCTAATGTCGGCAGGTACAAAGAGTCAAAAATGTTCTTTGTTGTGTTAACAACAGTGATCCATTTGATTTGGTTAGGTCAGGGCTGTGGAATATTAAATCAGCCACATTTTCCTTTCTTACGCTCAGGTGTACATAAACTACAGGTTATACACTTCTTTCTAAAAAAAAAACAAATGTGAAATTATGAGAAGCAGGAAATTATCGGTATCGGTTGAAAAAAAAAAACCATATTGGTGCATCCCTAAGGTCAGTCACTACTTGTGAACTGCAGTGAAACTGTCAAACTAGGCAGCACTGATCAAATATGAATCAAGATTCTGTTGCTGCCTTGCCTATTTCTCGCCTTAAATGATTTCAGGAACATAGTTTAGGGTACCGTTTAGCTGTAAAATGAGACAGTTGGTCTGGGCGGTGTCGCTGGACAGGTCAGGTGGCAGACAGGTCAAAAACTGATATGGTAATACAACTAGAGATGTTCCTGGCGACTAAATGAAATTTTTAATTAAGACGAGTCGAGTAGTCTAAAACAGGGAAAACACGCAAAAATTTAGCACAATTTATTGTTAAGTATTTGAAACACTGCCCTATAAAATATTGTGTGCATTCAGAGCCTTTTGAAGCCTTTAATCACAGTCTTCAACAAACATGTCAGACTTCAAATGCTGCTAAAGTACGAGACACTTTGTGTCGTGAAGTCAACCACTGAAATAACATCTAAAATAAATAACTGCCTCTGAAGTGTGGGGCACACTGAACCTTGCAGATTATCTCGCAGAAATGATAGCAGTTCATTTTAAAGTTAATAAAAGAAAGACATCTAAATCATTAAGTTTCAGCTGAAATGAGAGACAAAACTCCAGTCTACTGTAGCACCCACTAGTGGCGGGCAGCTGCATGACAGTTAAGCAGTCTTGTACAAGAATAAAACACTAATTTGTTTAACCGACTAATATTTCTGGTGCCGACTAGCGAGGGGCGGACGTTTAATCGTTAAGACGTCTAATTGTGCACATCCCTAAATACAACAATGACAGTTTTCCTGTGTCTCTGTTTTTCAGGCCGGATCCAGACCACATGCCCCCGCCTGGCTACGACGACATGTTCATGTAGTACCTGCTTTTCTACTTCCTGTTTTACTACTCACAACAACATCCTGCCCTCCAGCCAATAGGAAGCCAGGAGGAGTTCTCATCTTCTTTACCTCTTCGATGATTTGATCTGATTTAGTGGCCCCAAAGTAATGTTTGCCTTTACATTTTCTCCTGTTTTTGAAAAAAGAGGGTTTGTTTTCTAATCGTTGGTTTCATGCAACTAATGTACAACATGTGTATATAACTTGCGTCGACGTACCCGACTCCATGTGGTAAAATCAATGCATTAGTAGGTTTTTTCCTCTGCTTCCTAAAAGATCAAAGTCAGTTTAGATTCTTGTCGTCCCATTAAACAGCAACTTATAATTTATTCAGAATAAAGGAAAAGTCACTGAATTTCTCTTGCGGATGAATTAGAAAAAATAAAACATAAGTTGTTTTTGTTTGGATTGTTGTTGATTTAACAACATGGTTGATTAATTGTGTCAAACCATAATAAAAATCTGAGACTTTACATTCTGCTTTCTGTTGTTGATGTTAACTGTTGTTTACTGTTGTCTGTGTTATGAGCCAGTCCTGAAATGACTTTAACATCTTATTTCATGATGCTGCAGCAAAGACAATAAAAAGAGTTTTGCAGGTGAAACATCAACAGCCAGAGATCAACATAGTTAAATCCATTTGTCAGGACAGTTGTTTCAGTCTGATTCATAATTTGTTTACACAGAATGTCTGTGCTCATTACCTTGTGTTCAACAACTTCTTATTTCCCCTGCAGGCAGATGACAAACAGCCATCCCCAGTTCTCTTTAATTGTCCCAGGGAGAGCTGAAAAATATAGTATGTGCTCTAGTCACAGCGGTGCTTTCATTCTCATGGTTGTTAGAGCAGGAAAAAAATGATAACACAGTGTGAAGCAGAATTTTCTTTCTGAAAATAGGGAGGCAGCAGAGTTATAAGGTCGTTCCACTCTCAGACTCAGGTGATCATCATGAGACAAACAGACTTTGTGCTAAAATGCTAACATGCTCGTAATGAAAGCACCCCAAGGCCGGTGCCACCGACATTACACCTGATGAAGACCCTCGAGAGGCTGGTCCTTACACATCTCCGCCCCCTTCAATACGACAATAAGAACCCTCTTGCTGTGAACAATGTAAAAATGTGAAAAACAACTGCTTTTTGTGGCGTTAGCCCGGCTAAAAACGAAACAATGGAACACCCATGTTTAGTAGCTAAAAAGCCACTGAAAGATGCAGCAATGGCTCATTGGTTTCAAACAGTTGCCTGCAGCTTGGCACCATCCCCTCCATTGCTCGATGACAAAGTCAGCTCATGTACCAAGAAACATTGGTATGATTTTTTTGAAACATACAAAGGAGGTATCGGATTTGTAGTTTGCAGATATGTACAATGAGCTGTCAAAATCTTTAACCCCATGTGTGTTCCAATACCCACACTGCCAAACTACTTATTGTACCAGAACAATATTTAGAGTCCTAATACATAATATGTCAAATGCGGTGTGCCAAAATTTTACTGCAGTTTGCTTCCTCTGTGCAGCAGAAGATGCATCACATCAGCTGAGCCACATACAGACAACAGATTCAAGTGACCAGTCGAATCATAATAGAGCTATAGTTTAATTGAACAATAGTAATCAGTAAAATGACGTAATAGTCTGTAATGCGTGCAGCTGTGACTAAAAAGTTACATATAGCTTTTATTTACTTTTATTTCACAGACAAGAAGCAATAAATTGTGAAGACAATAAAGCCTCCACAAAAATAACATTTTAAGTCTTGTGTGTGATTTATCCTGGCTTCATATGAGCAGAGGAAATCTCTGCTCCTCACTAGGCTAATTTATACAATATAAAATGCCATAGGCTTGTGCTAATAACATTAGCATGTTGTATTTGTGGGGAAAATGTGTCCAGATAGAGACAAGTGTTCGTCTGTGAATGCTGCGAGTTATAGTGAAGCTGATTTGTGTACTTGTGTTTGAAACTCTCTCTATTAAGCCATGTGTGTTTAATGTGAGTTTTGAATCAACTAAACTTTACAGCGCTTCACAGAAACCTCCGCCACTAACTAGTGTTTTGGAGGTGTAACTGCAGAGTGACACAGACATACCACCGCACAAGTATAAATCCCCTTGAAAACTGCTTAAATATTACTTGTGTAAAGTCATCTAGTGGGCTGGATTGGACCCTTTAACAGGCTGTTCCTGGCCCTCAGCTCGTATGTTTGACACCCTGCACTCGAGTAAAAGTCAATAGGTCACTAAAGTTGGTGGGATTCATCATCCGTGGAAAATAACATCGCAAAATTTCACATCAATCCATCCATTATTGATATATTTTTATACTGGCATCCTAACACGCTGAATCAAGATGGTGAACACATCAAACACACCTGTTACACCTGCATGTTAATGTAATTTATACTATGTCATGTTAATGTCAGGGGGACGTGGCTTTTCAGTGAGAACAACATATGTCGGAGCAATCAGTGTGTCACCTAATGAAAACAAATCTGCCTCCTCTCAGAGCCTCCTACGTGCTTTCTGCTTTATTATTCAGACTCATTATTATTCAGACAATGTGGTATTTTGCTCTCAGTGGTTCTTTTTTAAACCTGCAGACAAATATTATTCTGTCTCTTGATTCTGTTTGTCTTGTTTATCTCTTTAGGCAGTCGGCGCACGTCTTCCCCTGACTCTAATTCAGATTCAACCACTGAACTCAACTTCATTCATTAACATATTTTTATGCTCCGAGACGTTGTAAAACAAGAGCATTTGAATTTACACGACCACACAAACAATCTCAGCCTGTTTTTTTTCTTCTGGAGGTAAATAAGAGGCAGAAGGTGGGGATGTAAATAATGCTCGCAGCTCACTCACAGTTTCACCTGACATGTTTCCTGTTGGTTTTAACTCGAGGTCCTGACGGAGGCAACATGTCTGTAGGAAACACATTTGACTTACCTTCAGCAGGTGGTTACAACTGATTCCCCTCAGTGGGAAGAGAGAGAAGGGAGGCTCTGCTTTTGTCTTGTGGGAAACATTACCCTGCAACAATCATGAGTCATCCTGGAGGGGGACAATGATACAACTCAGAGGGATATATCCTTCAAATCAGTCAATAAATAAAAATTTAGTTCATCTTTTTATGGAAGTATTTAAAGCCAGAGTATGGGTGGATTTTAAATTTCATATGGCCACGCATTTTCTAAATCTCTGGTCCTCAACAGGGGGCCTATGACCCCTCGGGCGGTCCTGAGAGTTAAATCAGGGTGGCTGCCAAATTACTCTTGATAATCTAACTCATGACAAGAAACATTGTCTGTCTTGTTTTTTTTTTTTCAAACAACTTTGCCTGTCCTACCAAAATTAAGTAGTAGCCATATTTTTGCTTTGCTCTTGCTGTACCCAGTGCAAAACATTTGAGTGGTTATGGACCATTTACGGTCAAATTTCCTGAATAATTCAAAGTTTGAAGCCTTTTTACATTCTGGAAAACAGTTGGAGACAGTTGTTTAAGTACAGCTCTAATCGTGGGTGTTGGTTGTATACTGCTTATATTCTAATTAAGTCTACTTGTACTTTTATAGTTTAAATTTTTACCTCTCTCAGTGTATCTGTACTGATTTCTGTTCTTGTGCAGCTGCAACACCTGATTTTTCCTCAGGGGATCAATAAGGGATTATCTTATCTTGTGAAACAGTTTCCTGTTTCACCAGTTATGATACTTGGGCCAGAGCGGCAGAGAAAGACTAAAACTATAAAAGAGAAAAGGGGATAAAAGACAGACTGACAGATGGATTAACAGATGGATGGAGGGGGCACCTGTATTATCCTCCAGCTGTGTGTGTGTGTTAGGCTCAGCTGGATTACCATTATCCTCAAACACACTTTACAGTTGTTATGGATTAGCTCCAAAAACTAACTTCAGACACAGTGAAGAGAAACGACTGTAACTCACTCACTCACACACAGTCGTGTCTCTGTGTCTCTGCAGGGAGCTCCTTTCACCTCCAGGCTGACACAAACAGGTGTGTGTGCCTTTCCGAATCATGTCCAATCAGGTGGATCACAGATCACAGGTGGACTCTCCAATCAAGGTGGTGAAACATCTCAGAGATGATTAAGAGAAATGGAAGGCACCTGAGCTAAATTTACAGAGCCTGAATTGTTATTGTCAAAGTTATATTTCAGGTTTTGCCTCTGAACAAATGGCCACTGTCGTTAAAAGCCCATCTGCAATGAGCAGCACTGGAAAAACACTGATTGTTATTTAACGTGAAACTATTTTATTCAGTGTTTTTACCAGTTTAAATCACCTGGTCCATTTGTTTTGAAGGGGGAGAGACCTCTGCGCATAGCTCAGCTCCTGGTAAAAACCTCCTAATTAATGAACACTGAAGAAATTCTAACTGGGAGAAGTTTCCACTGGTTGCAATCTGCAATCCTCACAGCTAAATGCCACTAAATCTCCCTTAATCTAAAACACCATTCCTTTAAATGATTTCAGAGTAGGGGTGCAACATTAAACATGTTTAAAGAGTGAATACTTTCTAAATGTACTGAAGAAATAAAAACACACACACTCACCAATCTCGTGTCGGTCATCACATGAAGCATGTCTGCAATGACGGAGACACTGGAGGGACATGTTTGAGGTTAATGACAGGAAGTCAGTACGATGACATCGCTTTCCTTAGTGTGGGAGTGGAGTCAGTTTTACAGTAAATTTACTCCAATTTCCGTGAACAGAAACAGTCAATGAATGTACATGAAGCATAAACTTAAAGGGACAGTTCGTAATTAAAAATCCATGTTTTTCCTCTTAACTGTTGTGTTATTTATCGGTCGAGATGTTTTGGTGTGAGCTGCCAAATGTTGGAGATATCAGCCGTGGAGATGTCTGCCTTCTCTTAAATATAATGGAACTAGACCTCACTCTGCTTGTGGTGCTCAAAGTGCCAAAAAATACATCTGAAAAAACTCAACATTGAAGTTCAGCTGAAGTTTAAGAGTGAAACACAAAGAGCAGTCAGACTCACTGGATTTAAAAACAACAACAAAACAGAAATTTTATTGGTCACATTAACAAAATCATACTTAAAAATCATCGGCGTCGTTGTAACATACAGTATACAGCTCCTCAGTATGTACAGGAACAGGGCATCTTTACACCTTTACAGCGTCACATAACATGCAGATTCACCAGCCTCCACACAAAGCAGCGCTTCATAAACTATGAGTGGAGATGGGCCCGTTTCTCCAAATCATGACAAGAAATTCATATATATAATTCATATATATAGATGTATGTATTTCTGTGTGTATTTCATGGATCACTGTCTGGAGTGAGGATATATTATCTTTGTCTTTCTTCAGCTATAGAACATTTAAAACTCTACATTCATCTTTATTCAATTTCAAATTAGATATTTTTCAGTTAAATCTTGAGGGGATTTAAAGATATGTAAAATATTAATGAAAAATCGTCACAAATGAACACGTCAGTTTATGATATGACTCTAACAACATACTGCTGTTACACACTGTACACAACAAACTGTGCTCTTCACATAAAACGCCACAGAGCAAACCAGGGGTCTGTGCAGCTGAAAGCTTTTCAGTTAGACTTTGATTGTTCTGTTATCAGGAAGGTAAACTGATTTAAATCAACACAGAAGTTCACTCTTCACTCTGATTTAGTAAGAACAAATATTTGGTTTCTTTGTGTCGTATGTGCCCAATTCAATGGATCCAATCTATGCCACAAAAGTCAATATCCATCCTTGAAATTTGGATATCAAAAATGATCAAACTTTACTGTGTAATAATAAGTGTTTTGTGTAAATGTGCTGCCTGCAGAAGCAAACAAGAGATAAAAGCATTTTGATTTTAATGACCACTGAATACTTATGTATGAAATTTAAACATCAACAAATCCATAGCATTGAAATATTTCACTTTGAAAATCATGTATCTGAATGTATATGTTATAAAATTTCTTGATTTGCAATGTCAAAGATAAATTAGAATAGATTGTTTCAATGGTCAAATTCAGATTCAAAGATTCAAGTTTCAGAATTTAGATTTTTCAGATTTATGACCTATTGAATTTGACTAATGTTCAATAAAAAAAATGTTCAACTCAGATTTGAGCAACCTGATATATTTTTACATATTTTACATGTTATATTTTTAATATATTTTTCAGAATTACAAAGAAATGCTCAAATTTGATTGGTCAACGACAGACATATAAATTCAAGTTGACAAAATTTAAATTGAGCATCAGTCAAATTCAATGGGTCAAATTGTGATCCAAAAATTAAAGGCGAAAATATGAAAAATCTAAATTCTGAAACTTGAATCATCGGTTTGACTTTATGAATATTGAAAAAAAAAAAAGAATTCAAAACTATAAATTCAGATATACAGTTTTCAAAGTAAAATATTTCAATGCTATGAATTCAGAGGTGTTTAAATTTCAATATTAAATATTCAGTGGTTGTTAAAAATACTATACTTGCATCTTTTATTTGCTTTCATACACATCAACCACATTAAGGCTCATACATGTGGTTTGGCAGGTGAACTGAATCAAGGTTGTGTTTTATTTTTTTTTTTTAAAAAATCCAAACAAAACAAACAAAATGCCCCAACTCCTGTTCAAAACGTGAACTTCTAAATGATTTTTTTAACCAGATTTCATGTCTTCAGCATTTGTATTTTAGCACATACAGTAACATGAAGAGAAAAAAACCCTTCAAACAATAAATTCCTGGAACTAAATGATGAAAATACAGACTGAACCACATTATAAAACAACCCCTGTCTGCTTCATGACAGTTTAAAGACCCTGGTTTTCACTCAGATTAAAGGGATATGTCACTTTTCTCGAGAAATATTGTACATTAGATAAGTCATCTACAGATAGATAGATAGATAGTAGAAATCGGTTTCTTAATAACAACTCTGTAATGTATAAACATCTCTACCAGCTGACAGTCAAAAACCACTTTAAAACACAAGTGATATATCCCTTTAAAGTCTTTTTCTGTGCTAATGTTTCACCGTCATATATTGATTGCAAAAAGATTCACATCTTTGATTCACAAACAGACACACAACTTCTTTCTCAGGCCACGTCATTTTTTTTTTCATACATTTCCTAAACTTGAATAAACTTCATTTTTATCCGGCTTCTTAAAGCGATATTTCACCTGGATAAAATAGTTCCTTTATTTTACATTTAACAGTCAGCTGCGAACACAAGCCCCGCCTTTCAGTCACTTCCTGCTTTTATTTTGAAGGCTAAATATATTACAGTACTGCTTTGTCCCCCCAAAATATTCCTCCTGAGTGAAATATCGCTTTATCTTGCTAAATACACATGTATTACCTCTGTATGTTTAATATAGGATTTAAAAAAAGGAATGTTTATACAATAGTGTTTCCAAGGCGACTGCACTGAAATCGTGTGACTGTTTACACCATGTGACCGACAGATATTGTGGTATTGCGTGACACTGCTGCGACCTCCTCCTGTGTTACAGCATTAGTTTGTACATTCATTGAGTCTCTGAGTAAAATGCTACGGCTGTGTGTGTGTTACATTTGTGCATACTGTATCTGTACATAAAGGGAAGCATCCAGCCTGTGAGCAGGAAGGACCTTTCTGTCTGTGGGTGGTTTGTTTAAGCTGAACAAAAACGGTAAACTGTTATATAGCTCTATTTTCAGCTGCTTGTATTTTCACCTCCACCTGTTTTTTTTTTTGTTTTTTTTTCACAGCGCTGTCAACCTTCTCCGGTTATTTTCTGCAGCAGCAGGATGTGTAGTGATTAATGAGACCGAGCTCGGGGTCACGACCCTGCACACTGCTGCTGAAGTGTCCTTGAGTAAAGTACTGAATCGCAAGCAGCTGTGGGAACGCTGCCGCTGTAACTGACCTTTGACCTCCAACCCCTCAGTGTGCAGAAGTGGGAGGTGGCGAGGGGGGCATGTTTTTTTATTCAGGAGAGGAGACTCATTATTTTGTGTGACTACAGAAAAGCAGAAACACGGGTTGTCTTGTCAACTAGAGCACTGATTACAAACAGTTCATGGAGGCCATTAAAGGAATACTTCACCTGTATTCACTGTGTGTTACGTTGAATTTGTGAAGATGTTTTTCTTGCATGCCTCCACAGTGAACAGAAAATCCCCCAAAAAATCTTCGTGAACTGAACTAACCGTGGACTACGTTTAACATCAGCAAAACTCCATCAAAACATCTGTTGACTGTCACACAACTCGTGTTGTATAATCCGATCTCATCTAATCACTCATGCTCAGTACTTACCAAACACGTGCATCTTCACTCAAACATTATGACTAAAAACATTTGGAGGAAGATGATACAAGTAGTGCATTCAGAAATATTCAGTCCGAGTGTTGGAGTGCACTCTGACACAAACTGGACCGTTCGTAAATTTGTACCGTTGGGTTATCCAGAGCACCGCACTCTCGCAGCAGCAGAGCATCGAGCGGAGTGAATGTGTGATTAACTTAACCATTGGTTCATTCATGTAGAAATATAACACTCTGTTTCTTCCACCAACAGGGCTCTCATTTTAGTGCAGAGCGTCAGACTGAATTTACATTTAATTTACATTTTAAGATCGGCATACTTTTAACAGCGCCGTCTTGCCATGTGCATTGCAAATAAACGTCCATAAATCTGCTTCAAAATCCTAGAAATTAGATGCTTCTAATATCTGCAGAACGTTCCTGAGAATCATCACATTTTTTTGTTTTCTTCAGCACTAGAGTAATCCAATTATATCCATGAGTGTGCTGCAAACAACGACTGCTAACAGCTGATTCTGCCCATGTTAACTCGCTGAATCCCTGCCAACATAATTTCCTACTTCCATCCTCAAAGGAGTGTTTACACGCTAATAATCAGACGTGTAGCTAAAATAACTCTGGGATTTGAAGACCATGGGAGACTGGTATGTATCCTACTGTGGCAACCACATGAATAAAAATCATATGCTGCTGAGGTTTTATTTATCTGACTTTGTCCTCCTGATTTCCTGCGGCAAGTTCTGATGACTCAGCCAAACACTGCCCTTGGTCTGGTGTGAAATAAAGCTTTGGTTCTAAGAAAACTTCCACCTACAGATGACTTGTACTAAAAATATGGCATTTATTCCAACAAAAGACTTCTGTGTGTCCCCTCAGGTCTATATATTTCCCTCTTTGGGGAACGTTTAAATGTTTTAGGAGTTTACAACGATGTCTCCTCTGTCATGTCCTCACAAGGACTTTCCATGACATCTGAGAACTGCCCCACCAACAGTCCTTGATATAAATAGACTATTTCTATGGTAACGGAGTCATCATGCTGCCGACAGAATAAAGATTGATTTTCTCTATGTCTTTGGTCAAGGTGCTCGCGTTCGTGTCTTGACATTCAGACGCGTCACAGCTGAACGGAAACATAGTTTGGTTTCTTTTCAGATGCTCCAGACTCACATCCTTCATCTGTCTTCTTCTGTTACCAGTTCTAGTAAATATCTATTAATGTGTCTATTGTTGTTACAGGGGAAGGGCATAAGACAAAAGCTGGATTTCATATACTTTAAAGGGTCAGTTCACCCAAATTTAAAAACTCTCTCACCTACCACTGGCAGCAGCCTCAGAGTTTTGGTTTTCTGTGTGCCTGCGTTTGGAGAGATCTGTCTCAGATATAAATGACCAACTTGTCACTGTGAACATGTTTCATTTGAACTCGGGGTGGGAATCACCAGATGGCCCACAATACGATATTAACACGATCCTTAAGTCACAGTACAGTTATTGCGATATATTGCAGTTTAGTTTGCCTGCAAATTGTGTCCCAAAAGGAAAACCTTATCAACATCTGTTTTATCTAATAAGATCAAACAAATTCAGTTTGTCCATTTCACGTCAGTCATTTAAATAGCAGCAAATTGCATCTAGTAGACTGAAATTGTTATAATTAAAGTAGGCTACAACAAGTTTTATTTGTATTAACATTAATAATTTATATAACAAATAAAAAATTATACTCTGCATCTGTGTATCAATATAATATTGCCACGCAAAAATATCACAATACTAGGTCTCCCCCCGACTAATAATTTCCCTAGAGGACCAATAGTTGTCATTTAGGGCCATTAGTCGACTAGTCGCCAATATTGTATATATTATGTTTACAATATTGATATAATTTTTATATTACATATACTGTATTGATTTTCCCCTCATCCTGATTTGCAACTGCCCCAAAAGAAGAAATATCCTCTATTAAAACAGCAGACAGTGTCTTCTGTTGATTACAGTGTGTGCTTCTGAAAAGTTGCTGCTGAATTTTCAAAATGCGATTTTTTAAAAGTTTTGAGCAGCTCAAACAGAATGTCACCTTTTTTGTATTTGAGCTGGTACGAAAATCTTCATGGCAAAAACACGTCATGCAGCAGAAAGCGCTGCCTGTGAAGAGCTGCCATGCAATGTCTATTAAAAGCTTCAGCGAGGTGCGGACATTTGATTTTGCGGCGTAAGTGCGGCAAAATTAAAAGCTGGGGATTAAACGGAGGTCCACAGTGCTAACATTAGCTGAGGTGCTAGGGGAGATATGGTCATTTGGGGCATGGCCGTGAGGGGTGGGAGGGCATGGTGTGGCAGGGGCGGCGCCAGATACACTTAAATTCTTTGGACTTTTCAAACTTAGTTTTCAACAGATGCTGACTCAAGTGACATCACACAAGGCCATTTATCAGACTTCACACAGCTCCCTCTGGAGACACCAAAGGCTTTACATTACTTTTTTCACATGGAAACGCACTTACATGTATAAAATCGATGTACTTGCCTTTTAAGAGTTTTTCTACAAAGACAATCAACAACCTGTCTCCTTCCTCCTGACCTGATTCAATCCATCAGTCCGTGTCTCTAAACTTACTCTGAAAACCCTTTCAGCCCTGTTGTCTTCCAGCTGTGTGCGTCCGACCTGCACCAGCAATCGTTCCCTCCATCATGGCGTGTTCCTGCTGCTGTGTTTTTTCCCCGCACTAATGAGGTTCTGCAGATTGAACCCGATCTCCCAACAAGAATAAACGCTTCTTCTCGCTCGTTATTCCTTTCTTTTTCTATTTGAAGAAATCTGGCTGCGTCGTTGAAAATGTTCAGCTTCATGCAGAGTCACTCCATGCCCCCCCCCCACAAGCTGAACATCCATCTCTTCAAAAATCACCTCACGTCATCCAGCGTCTCTGCTGCATCCTATCAGCTCACCCTCATCTTTTTTATCTCCTTCACTCTCACACAAAAAACTCTTCTGCATCTTTTAACTTCTCAATTCAGTTTCTCTCAATCACACAGAAATAGTTTTTTCTTTGCTCCCTTACTGGTTGCATACTGGTGATGTACGAATAGAAACTCCACTGTCGTCCCTGTGGATGTTTAAGTCTCAGCTCAACAACATGTAGTGGCATTTCTGTACAGATGTTTCTGCATCATTCTGTATTATCAGGATGTTTGTGTCCAACATAAAAAGCAAGCCTTAAACCACAAACTGTTGTTTTACTCACAGGTTTTTAAACTGTTTTTGATGGAACATTATATTTCATCTCACTCGAAAAAACACATTAGAAGTGGAATTGGGAAGTGAAGCCCGACTTAAAAATCTGTATTTCTAAAGATATTTTCAGCTCTTTGCTGTGTTTCATCCTGCCTCCTCTCCCTCCTCTCCTGTCAGTCTCTACATGTGCTTCAATAAAAGCAATAAAAAAACCTTAAAAAATAAAAAAGAAACCCCTGATTATCGATAAGCATCAGGATGCACACAGCGATCTTTCGACAGTTGCTGTTGTTTTTCTTGCGGTGGAAAGTCTTTCACCACTGTCTCCAAACTTTCTGCCTGCACCTCGAAGTGTCGCACACAGTCGAGTCCACACAAGTGCCCGAACATCAGGCTGATGCGTCATTTTAGGATTTAGTCATGAAGGTGCACCTGATCCACCAGAAGCAGCAGAATTTTTTTCTTTTTACTCAAGGACACCTCAGCAGAGATGGACTGCAGCAGAGATCAACACTGCTGCACTACAGAACAGCGCTGACCAGTATGACTCATTTTATGATACTCTTTAACATCTGTAATGGACACTCCTGTTGCTCCAAATACATTATCACAAACTAAATGACTTCTGGATTAAATCATTTCTTAATTTTCTGTAGCAAATGTTGGGGAAGCTTAGTGTGCTTCCTTTTTTAATCATCGATAATCATTTACACTTAGCATCTACTTCTTCTTCTTATATGTCTGCTAGAGTTGCAATGATTAGGTAATTTATTGATGAGTAAATTGACAGAAAAGTATTTGTTTGTTGTTTTGTTAAAGCAAAAAAAAAATCACTGGTTCCAGCCACTGATTTGGGGATAGCTGCTTGTTTTCTTTCTTTTTGGACTGTTGGTCAAACAAAACAAGAACTTTAATTATGTCCGCTCGGACTTTGGGACATTTTTAACTATTGTCTAACATTTAATGATCCAAACAATTAATCTGCAGTGAATAAAACCATTAGTTGCAGCTCTAATATCTTCCAAGCATTAAATTCCATTTGTTTTCCTGTGAGTGGTTTGTTATTTAATTAATCCGTAGGTGTAATATTGAAGCACAAATGTTCAGCTTTTGTACAATGGCTCAGTTTGTTATTTTGATCGATTTGTTGTTTAAGCTGCTGCAAACAGAAATGGTTGGTCCTGCTGAGACAAGGTTTTGCATACCTGCGTTGCGTATTTGGTTTCTGAGTATTTAGCTTTTGCTGGTCCTCTATGTCCGGCATGTCTACGTGTAGTATTTACAGTATATTTTTACTGCGGAAAACAAAGTGACATATTCTAATAAACATCTTGAGATAAGTAAGTTAGACTTGAGATGTCCTCACAAGTAGAGAGCCACAAACTGACTTGTGAGGTCAACTGACTTATGAGGACATTTTATATATATATGTGTGTGTGTGTGTGTGTGTGTGTGTGTGTGTGTGTGTGTGGCTACATTACCCTTGGCTAATTGGCTCACTATACAGACCTTAATACATCAGCATAATAATATTTGCGTATACACAATTTACAGTGTCAGTGTTAACTCATTAAGGCATATTGTATCCTTACATGACATAAATAACTGTTTACATATAATACAAATAAGTAGGCGCTGTGTCGTTAAAGGTTAATTCCAGTCAAAACCAGCTTCTTCTCCAGACTAAGAGCTTAAGTCAGATTTTAAAAAAGACTCACAAAACACCTGGATGTTTTTTTTTTTTTAATTAAATTAGCTATTTTGTTATTTTAAGAACAGTATTGAATATTTTTTATAGCTTTTATGGACTGATAAAGTCACTGTAGCTGTAATTGTGATGTTTTCTTATTACAGTAGCAACTAGCATGTAGCACAGTAGCTAGTTTATCATCCACCAAACACTCAGGGCCTTTAAATGCCAGATAAATATGATCAATCATACAAAGGAGCTGCTGAGGGTGGATATTTACTTGCAACATGATACAAAGATTCACTCTCTGATGCTGTTGGAAAGTGATGCTAGCAGAAAATGCTGATTAGTAAATATGAGGCAACAGTTTTTTGGTGACGCAGCATGAGACATTGGATATGTGACGCGATAGCTTGGAGTTCTGGGTTGTTATTATTTCAGTGTAATGCTGGATTCACTGAGAGCAACATTGGTTTATGGCCTTCAGCCACCAGCAGTGAGAGTGATGATTTTCACGCCTTCACTTCACAGATTTTCTTGTCTGGTTCTGTCACTTACATAATGACACGTCTTTTCCAGCTGTCTGCCTTCGAACACGTCTGCATTCCCAACTAAACCACCCAGAAATCGATTCAGCCTGGTGAAGACATTCCTGTCATGAAAACACAGTCTGTTTCTTTTCTCCACTGTGATAAAAACTGAATCGATTTGCGACTAAGACGCAGCGACAAAGTCTTTTTTTTTTTTTTATCTCTCATGTGTTGAGGCGGCAAAGAATCACAAAGGGCTTAAAAACATCTTCAAGTCAAGGACGAAGCTGATTACTGACTAACAAATCAGGTAAGAAGAGCTCTTGGGCTGCTGATGCAATGCTTTCTGGGTAATGTGTGTCACCCACTCAACATATCAGCTCTCAGTCTCCTTCCTCTCACCGTATCTTATTGTATTTCCTTATAGAACTTGTCTATTTTTATTGTGCACCTTTGTCCTTTTGGTGAATTAAAGCCGATCAGGCTGTTGCACTCAGAGGAAAAACAATCAGCTCAATATTTCCAAATGTCAGATATCACGGCTGCATTAGGCCCCAATCAGACAGAGCACGTTTGGGGCAGCTTGTTTTCACTCAGAGTGCTCAGTTACTGAGTGCCTCATGTTTGCCTCACGTTTTTTGCAGGACCAACCTGAACGCCTCCAGTTGACAAAACTTGAACTCTGTCATCATTAGAGCTGTCCATTGTCCAATTAGATGAATTATAGATGTGCGCCTTGTAGACGCAATGACAAGTGGTAGCTTACAGTGTTTAGCTAATGTTAGCTAGGCAAGCTGCAGGACATATCTGAACAAACAGTAGCCTCAACTACTTTCTAACATTTTACCAAGCATAATTAGGCCTGACAATTGACAGCAGATTGTCAAACTATTCCGACTTCTCCGAACATAAGCCTCGAATCGGATCAGTTGTTGCTACTCCCTGTGACGCTGCCTCTTTCTATATGTTTCCCTGTGTCTAGTCCATTTTTATGAAGATTTAAAGGTATAAATCTGTGAATCCACTTTACAGCAACATCACAGTTAAGCTAAGAACATGTGACTCAGTGGTTGCCTTGCGACAATTTAAAAAAAGACGCAGCGAGATGCAAAAAGTGCCGTCTCATCAGGCAGGCTTCAACTAAAAAAAAAGCAGTGCGGGATGCCTTGCATTTTGCAACCTGCAATTGACAATTTTTGACCACAAAGGGGTTTTGTGACTTCTACGACCTTTTCACCACTTTTTAAAAAACCAAGCCTTGCAATAAATCAAGCTATTTGTCAGTCACATGCTTCCCAGTTAATGTGCAGAAGGATATTTTTTACTCTGGCTGCAATTTTCTGGATTGACAGAGTCAGTGAGCAGCAGTTTGTTCAGCCAACAGAGCACACGAACAAGAATAATGTGCATGTGTTTGTAGACTTGTAGCTCGTCTTTGTGCAGTGTCGTTTAGTTAGAGATCAACTAATTCTGGATTTTTGAGGCCAACACAGTTATTGATATTTGACGGTTTAAAAATCTGACAATTTATCTGTCAGCCTGTAGTTGGTTGGTTGTGTTTATATTAGTTTCATGGTTTTCTTTACATAAAAAATCTTTCCAACACACTTTCTGATATGCAAGTCATTCCACCATGATGTCACATGTACAGAACATAGCACATGGCATCATTTGGCGACATTTTGAACAGGCCGTCGCTGCTTTTCATTTAAAGGTCCAGTGTGTAGGATTTAGTGGCATCTAGCATCTAGTGGCGAAACTGAAACTTTTGCCATGTGCCAAGAGTCTAAGACAACCACCTTGGCTGATTCGAAAAAGTAAAAACACAGATGTGCCTATCTACAGCCAGTGTATGTTTTGGGTTTTTTTTTTCATTCTGGACTGCTTTAGAAACAACATGGCAGACTCCATGGAAGAGGACCCACTCCATTGTAGATATAAACTACTCATTCTAAGCTAACATAAACACAGTGATTCTTATTTTCAGGTGATTATAAAATAATGAAAACATAGTTATGAATATATAAATCGTGCACACTGGACCTTACAAAATATTGTTACCATTGCGTCATACAAAAATGTCTCCTGCTGACATGAGCCAAGGGGACAGGTTGAAAAAGTTGAGCCATCATGAACTCGGAGTGCAGCAGCAACTGCTCGCTGTCTGAGAGTACTTTTGGGGCCACTGCTGAGATATCAAGATTAATATTTAATTCATTTAAATAATAATTTTACAAGAAACAGATGTAATGTTTTAAGAAAAAGTCTTTTTAAAGATTGAAGTCATAACATTAAGAGAGTAGAGTTGTACCATTGCAGGGGAAGAAGTAATGATACTATGAGAACAATGTCAGAATATTAAAATGAAAAGCTTCCTGTAGCACCAAATGAGAACCTTTTACAGATGTAAAGATCAGCTGTAAAGTCTGTGTGCAGACAGAGAAACAAAATAATGAGCTAAAAGCTGCGTAAAGCTGCAGAGTTTCAGCCTGATACTCAGCAGTTTGTTTACATCACACACTGAGTCATTTTAATCCATCAAATATATTGCCTAACGCAGTTTCAAATTGAACATCCCTTTTATCTCTTATTTAGTTTCCTGCAGGTTGGTGAGTGGAAGTGGTGACACCGTTTCAAGATTATTTCATACTTTATCTTCTTTACTGTTATCGTCCACGTATTGCTGATGCAGGTGGTGAGTGTAAATGTCTCACTAGAGTGAAATATTACTTTGAAAGAATGTTGCCTCAGTTTGTGTGAGAGCTAGCATCACACTTTCCACAGTACTTTACTTTAACAGTCCAGTAATGACACTCTCCATCAAATGACTGTGATGTCTAATCGATTTACAGTGATATTCTCAGCAGCATGACAAGTCAGATATTATTCCTTGCAATTGGGGTTTGAAATATGGCTACGTTTAAATGCTGAACATCAATCAGTGCATGACTTCATAAATTAAGTGTTTAATTCTGCAGTGGCGACGACCTCCAGGGCTGTCGAACACAATGTGCTTTATATTGTAAAAGCATTGTTTACTGATTAATATATGATTTATATTGGAACTGTAATCTTTGATAAACAACCATTCACCTCCGAATGTGCTCTTTTCCACACTAACATACTGTAAGCTTACCTCTCTTCTTCTACAGGATCGAGCCCTCTTTTGTTAAGTAATACATCCTTTATGATTGGTTAGAATTAGTATCTCATAAACTGGTTCATCCCAAAACGCTGGGTGAAAGCCCTCCCGCAGAGAGCCTTGTGCTCAACATGTGCCTCTCCTGTCGGCACAAATGGGGGGGACCTGCATCGTGTTTGCATCCCCATTTTGCAACTCACTCAGAGGAAGGCAGGTTGCAGAGTGAAAGTAAAGGACAGCTAGTTGTCTCCATGTGCAGCAGCTGAGGGAGCAGAAGAGGACGGAGCAGCAGGAGGCGGAGGATTCCTGCTTGGTCCTGGTTCTGATTTGAAGTCCCGGCTCGGACCTGGCTGTGTGTTATTCCTCGTCTTTGCGTGTTCCACCAAAAACTCCTCACCTCCGTCCTCACCCTCCCCTCCTCCTCCTGCCTCTCCAGTTGCCAGCTGCTTCATCCTCAGGTTGATAGAGCCATAAGTCCTCTTGGGTCGAACAAACGCCGCCCTGCGACGGTACATCTCGCCCCGGCAGATGGACACCATGAGCAGCACGGACAGGAACATCCCCCCAAGAGTCAGCAGGCCAAGGCCCGCAATGATGCACTTGTCCAGGTGGGAGCCCAGCTGGGCGTAGTACATCTCTAGCTTCTCCATCTGTCGGGCTGACACGGAGTCTGGGTCGACTTTGGCCTCTCGGGGGATGGTGTAGGCGATGACCACTAGGACGATCCCACTCACCAGGAACACCAGGGCAAAGATAAAACCGTAGTCCGCGGAGTGGTCATCAGCAGGGTTGAACTCTGCAAAGTCCTGGCCTTCCTCCTGCCCTCCACCTCCTTCCTCCTCATCATACGATCGCGGAGAGAGTTCCTGATGCTGCTGCTCCCCCTGAAAGAAAGAAAGAAAGAACACAATGTAAAGAGGAAAGACAAAAAAGGATAAATGAGAGCAGCATAATGAGCAAGAATAAATTCATAATTAACAGAGGAACACAGAGAAAAGCACAAAAACATGGAGACATTTTAGTCACATTTATAATATTAATAAGTAATCTCAGTGAAGCAGCATCAGGCCAACACTCTGGTCCACAGTGGCTGCCACAATTATAAAGCGTAGAAATTTAAAAACAAAAGACAACTTAAATTTAAAAGTGCAGCAGAACTATCTCACACGAAATATATCATACCAGAAATTAAATATTCAGCCGAGGGCAAAAGGTTTTTAATGTCTTTACAAGCATATCATGTTTTCTGTAAATGTTAATCTCTGGTTACACAATGAGTTAATCTCTCATTGTGTAACCAGACTCTTCAGTGCGTTTCCACTAAAACAGTGAATTCCTGGCGTGTAATGACTTCCCTGTGTAACCTTTTATGTGGTCCTGTTTGGTTGTAATTCACCACTTTGGTGGAGTAAAGACTCTGATCGATATGGGGCTTGAGGGCTTGAGGCTTTTCAGCGAAACGTTAGCTCCACAATCTGCTGCTGTCCTGGTTTATCCTGTCCATCATGCTTTGTTTAACTTGGGATTCAGTATAAGCTCGTATTTAGGATTCTGGACGGCTAGCGGTGCAGAGTCTGGGTGAAAACACTGTTTCAAATATTCAGTCATGTTTTCTTCGTATGAAAAAAGTCTACATGTTCACAAAAATATATAAATTCTCTACAGCAATTTCTTTGTGAAAATTTGACATTTATGTGGTGACCAAGTGTGAATTACTGTGAACCTAATGCATTAAAACGTGTGATATTATGGTGCAAACCAATAATAATGTCAGTGACAGCGATGTCATCAATAGATCTGATACAGGAAAGTAGGTTTATGGGGCATCGAAGGCATTTTCATTGTTGTTTTCCCAGTGGTGGAAGAAGTACTCAGCTCTTTGTTTTTATGTAAGGCGGGAGACAGAGATGGGATGACATGCAGCACAGGGCCCTTGTGGGACTCAAACCTGAGCCACTGCAGTAAGGAATATCACCGTGCACAACATCAACCTATCATCATGTACAAAGAAATTATGGATGAGAGGCTTGGGACCAGGCCCCAGGGAAGTGCACTGGGCTTTAAAGCCAATTTTTGCAGTGGCCAAACAATCAAATTACAACTTCTGAGTCCATCACATGATGCCTTTGGGTTTTCTCCTATTGACTTAAATGGCAAAAGAGATGTCTGTAAATCAGTATCATGAATCATGTACGCCGCAGTCGAATGTTTTTGGCTTCATCCGCCGCTGTGCAACTATCATTGGTATGAACAGGGTCCTGCTGTATCCAGGTCTCTTCACACATCCATGCTCGTGACAGTACGAGATGTAAACCTTTATGGCGTCCTCCGCCTAGTAGTAGACGCACACTTCCCTCTACATGGTGACAGAGTTGGCAGGAGTGGTTAGGTGTCTTCTTTTTCCATGATTTTTGGTGTCAGTGAAGGAGATATGGATTTTATGCCGTGCTGTGTTGTGACTATTGTCTGTAAAGCAAATGACCCCTAAGAGACATTCAAATTTTTTTAATCTCAAAAGGAAATAGTTCCTAC
This sequence comes from Epinephelus cyanopodus, assembly GCA_026686955.1. Classification (NCBI taxonomy): domain Eukaryota; kingdom Metazoa; phylum Chordata; class Actinopteri; order Perciformes; family Serranidae; genus Epinephelus; species Epinephelus cyanopodus. Next base: position 44,810,872 of record CM048915.1, read on the forward strand.
ATGAAACTGCTCACAATGAGATCTGTGGATTATCTTGAATAACCAGGTAGTGATTTCTGCAAAGAGACATTGCTGTTGAGTTTTTCAAATATATTTTTGATGCTTTGAGCACCACAAGCCAAATGCCATCTTGTATCTTCGCGACAAGTCAGACACCTCTACAGCCGACATCTCCAACACTCGGACACTCACATCAAAACAATCTAGACTGCCCAATAGCTCCACAGGTAGGAGTTAAAATGGCTATTTTTGATTATGGGGTGAAGTGACACCCTTTAGGTAAAGTAGCAGAACACTTTCACCACTGTTAAATCAGGAAATAAAACAGCCTTCTGACATATGTTACTGCTGTTATTACATGCCTGTTACATGTTGCATTACCTGTAGTTTCAAATAGGCTAGTTTTTTTTTTTTTTAAGTACTTTTATATAAGTCAATAACAGGCATCATATAACATTTGAATACAGATTACAGTAAAAATATAACTGACCAAACTGCAAGACAGAAATAAATAATGAAAAACAAAAAAAAAATAAAATAAAAAAATACAAGTGCTCATTCAGAGATTAAGGTACACAAAATATTCATAAAGACAAAGGGCCTTTTCAGTTTTACAGCATTTTACACATTTTGAACTGCTTTTATCAGTTGTTATTTTAACAGTCCATTTTTTATATTTGTTTTACATGTGTTTTAAATGTAAATCCTGTATTATTGAGTCTTGTCAAAGCAGAATATCTGTCACTGTTGGAACAGATAAAGTTTATCGATCTTTCTATTTGTTTGTGTAGAATCATCTCATTTAGAAATGCAGGACATATTTGGTTAGTCTTTCAAATATGACATTTGTGAATAAAATATGGTGCCAAAATAGTTAAATTATTAATCCCAAACTCTGCTTTCTTGCCCTCAGCAGTTTCAAATGTTAAAATGGCAGTTAACATGTTGACCAAGCTCATTTTGATGTGTCCTGTTAGCCGCTTAGCTAGTTAACGTTAGTTGTCAAAAACAACTATTTTCTGTAATTTTTTGTGTAAAATTACAGTGGTTGGTGTCCCAACTAGATTTTAAAACCAACATGTTTTTAAAATCGCACGTGTTGTACAAATATCTAGCTGAAGTGTGTACTAGTCGCTAGCTGCTAATGTTAGCTATTTAGCTAGAGTTACTAAGATTTAAATGTTGGTGGGTTAAAACGGTTTATCGGCGGCCATTTTATCATTCGAGGCAGACTATAGACATTATTATCATCATTATTATTATTATTATTATTATTATTATTATGTGAAATCACAAAAAGTACGAATAAATCCAACCACGTGCTGTCAAACCGCGGGACTGGACTCACCTTGCTGTTGCCTGATGTTGATGGCGGACATGCGGCAGACACAGTCGCCCCCTGCTGGTGGCGCTCGTGCTCCTCGTCCTGCTGGTACGAGGCGTTCTCGAAGCCCCGGGCGGCGCAGCACGCTGTAGCCGCTGTCCAGGGCACTGAGGCCGGCGTCGGAGACAAACCTCGCTGGCCTCCTCCGCCCCGCAGCTCCCGGAGCTCTACGGCGTTGAAAGAGGACTCCATCGGTGTCTGCTGGATGTGCTCATGTCTTCACCATCCCTCCGCTCGGCGTTATCATCACTGAACAAAGACAAAGTAATGATTGAAGCGAGCAGAGATAATGCATAATATGCATATATACAATAGCCTGAACTACATTCACATATTAGTAACCTGCAGACTTTCAGTTTATAAACAGTGCAAGCAGGCTACTCCTATAATATTTCCCTGGGTTGTAGTAGCCTAATTTAGGTTGGGGACTGTTCGTTACTTATGAAGGGGGCAGGGGGTGGTGCAAAAAGGGTGTGACAGGTCAAATATTTGTAAGCACTGGGGAGGCCTTATGTTTTATATTTTGGCTTAGAGGAAGGCGTGTTCTCACCATTATCACCATTTACGATAGCAAGAAACTGTTAAACCAGAAATCATTATTGGATTTTCAAATTTCCGATGGCTGCTGGACACATAATTTGTGCCAAATGCTTCTCATTTCATTTAAAATTTGGCCAAAAATAAACCTTTTGTACAAACTTTCCAGCATGCTCGACACGACAGTAGTGGGAAAACCACATCTTTTTTCAATTCCTGGATTTCGTCTTTGACTTTTAATGTTTAACTTTCAAAGGGTAAGTTTTCAAAATCTCTTAACTTTTCCCATTTTCCCAAAGTCACTCAGGGAGGCTTGAGGAAAAATATTTGTCACTTTTGGAGTCATTGGGAGGCTCGTTTTACATCACTCCTTAAAACACACTTTTACAGGAAGTCTTTTATGAAGTACTGTATAAGTTGATGTAATGTTTAATTTGTATGTATTTTGTGTTGATATTGAGTGTGTGCTGATATTTTATGCTGTAAAGCACTTTGTTATTTATATTGAAAAGTACTACACAAATAAAGTTATTATTATTATTACTATTATTATTATCATTATTATTATTATTATTATTTTTTCCTCTTGACACCATCAATCAGTCGGTAATTACCATAAAACTTCAATATAGGCTTGTATTTGTTTACAAGCCTAAAATCAACAGGCCTCTATTTGGGACCGGCCTTTAATTCCTTTCACACAAAACTGTTGTTCAGCAAAAATGAGAAATAAAATCAAATTGTTTATTTAGAACCAGTATGAATATCACTTGTTTAAAGCCTCAGATAATATATCAATAATAACTTGCTCACTTGATCTAACGCCGACAGACAGCACATCACAGACAGAGAATTACGGCACTCAAGGATTACAGCACCAAGCACACTGACACAACACCACTTGATCCTGTTAAAACAATCCTCACAACTTGGATTAATTTCTGTGAAAATCCATTTTGATTCTTTCCATCTAAGGACCCTTACAGACTAAAGGAATATGAATAACTTACAGGGTAATCAAGGAATGGACACATAACTTGAGTTAGCCACCAGCATGGTTTTATACATCCGAAGAACATCTATTTAAAAATGAAACTGCTTGGCAACCAGACCAGGCGTCTAATTGAGACAGGCATTTATTTGTCAGAATGTTTGGCCACACCAGGCGAGTAAAAGGGACTGGCCGTTTAATCAGGATGCAGCTTTTAACAGAAGTTTTAGGTTACATATGGATAAATAAACCCCTCTGAATGGGACCACTATGCACAGTGAGTACTTTTACTTTTGATTGATGACTTTTTGTTTCCAATGTATATATTTTTTCTCAATAGGCTACATCTTAACCGATTGGTTTATGAGATCATGTCAATAAAACCATTAAATTATTACAAATCAAGCAGTCCTGCTGCAACAGAGAGGTTTATCCTGCAGGCCTGGTTCCTCCAGAGAAACACAAACACAAACACACACACACACACACACACACACACACATCACCTGAATCACCTGCATCTCACCTTGATAGTTATTTATTTCCATTTCTTTTCATCACCACTATGGCTGTCACTTCCTGTTGAGTCCTATGGAGAGTTAAAATCAGATCCTAAGTCCTAAACAGATCTGTAACACACACATACACACACTGCATAAAACCACTAAACACATATATCTTCAACACGATAAGTGATTTATTCATTAATTTTTTAAAGACAATGAACTCGCAGTCTGTGCATGTTAACACCTCTGGGCTCTGGGTGTGAACCCTGTTCATGCGCATTTCAGGCGCCTATCTGTGTTCAACACCCGGCTATTATGATCACAAGCCTCTGTGAATATTAAAAGGAGGGTGACAGCTGAGGTGCACATTACAAAGCTATAATATATCCACCTTACACAATTATAATTTCCCATTTCATTAAATCAAACCTGGGGTGTAATTTCACCCATAAAACGTGACATTTGTGTTTGTTTTTTAAAAATGTATCCTCCCGGAAAACCTTATTTGTGTGTGTCTGCAGCCGGTTATCTCCGGGGAGCTCCAGGCTAAAGTAGCCCACTGACACAGTTCCCATTTATCAGCACATCAAGCCCCGTGGCCCGCAGAGGAGAGCCTGAGCGCCCGTGGGCAAGGTGTCCGGCCGCCACCACCACCGTGACCTTGTGATGCGCCAAACAGCCAAAAACCTGGACCACTACGGTCCGCCTGTGTGTGTGTGTGTGTGTGTGTGTGTGGGAGAGATAATATCAGCCGGGACTGATAAGCACCACACCGACTAACACGTTATTCATTATCCCGATCTAACGGCAGATAACCCGGACTGAGAGAGGAGGGAGAGTCCGAGTCAAAGGAGCATCTTATTCTGGGTGAAATTACGCAACCGAGCAACATAAGTGCCGATTTCTCCCCGGAGGGAAACACCGGGGATGGATTCAGTATCCAGGCTAGGCAGCATCCACCCCGGCTCCCAGCTCCTCCGAGCTGAATCCGAATTAACACCGCGGGTAGCGTCGACCATCTGCAGGAGGGTCGATGAGAGGTGTTTGCGTAAAGCGACCGGGATGACAGCGCGGGGTCTTACCTGGTGCTGAAGCCGCGACCAGGCGGGAATCCAGACGGCTGTTGGGCATCGCATCCGGAGAGATGGATGCTGCTGGATCATGTGTGAGGAGGATGCAGAGGGAGGGAGGGAGGGAGGGAGACAGAGAGAGAGAGAGAGAGAGAGAGAGAGAGAGAGGACCGGGGTGAGACTGACCATGCGCAAAACCAGCCTGTGGTTCTCCCTGCTGGTGTCTGAAGAGCTGGTGGAGTCAGAGGAGAGTCACTCAGAGAGGTGTGGTGGAGAAATATTAATATATAAATAAATAGTGCAAGGCAAGTGTGACATCAATCAGCACGAAGATAACACTTAAAGGGACAGTTCACCCCAAAATCAAAAATACATGTTTTCCATCTTACCTGTGGTGGTTTATCAGTCTAGGTTGTTTTGGAGTGTTAGAGATATCAGCCATATAGATATCTGCCTCCTCTCGAATATAATGGAACTAAAACTTCAATCAAAAGCCTGGTCCCTTGTAGCCTGGTGTGGCTTCACCTTTTGACAAACAAACCAACACATTCTCGCTGCAACTTTGTCACATGACGCCTGATCATGGACTTTCCACACCAAGCCCACATACAAGGTGCAAGGTGCCCTGGGTGTGTTGGTTTTTGACGTCCTGGGACACTGTGTCAAGTTCTGCCTGTTACATGCATTGTCGTCTTGCAAAATACACTTCCGTTTTCACAGGAAATTTAATGTTTACGTACAGTCTCTTTCAAAATAAACACACTAAGTCGGAAAAACCCGTTTATTCCCCTCAACAACAAACACACATGGTTAGGTTAAGGAAAAAAGAACAGGATTTGGAATTAGAGTCTTCGGGGTTGCGAACACTGCTCTCTTGGGTGAAGGTCAGACCTGGTTGCCACTTTTCCCTCTGACGCTGCCGGGCGCTGAAACTATATCGGCAACGATGCAACACATATCCTGCTGACGCTAAAGGACACCTTTTATCGTTGATTTCTGATGCCTCAAGTCACTGCCCAAGCGCTTGATTTCGATGACTTAGGAGTAAGACCGGAGTCTAGTTGTCAACCTAGATTGTTTTGGTGCGAGTTGGAGTGTTGGAGATACCAGCCAGAGAGGCGTCTGCCTTCTCTCAAATATAATGGAACTACTGTAAACCTTAAATCAAACGCCTAGTCCTTTGTACTAGCCTGGTGTGGCTACACATTTTGACGAACAAACCAACACGTTCTCACTCTGAAAGTCGTCGAAATCCGGCACTTGGACAGTGACTTGTGGCATCAGAAACCACGAATAAAGGCAGCCTTTAACGTTGGCATGATCTGCAGCCAGTTGCTGTTATGGTTTAATGTTGCTCAGGAGGAAACGTGACGGATCAAGGACAAGTTAAGGTGGCGAAAGTCTGACTCTGGCAGGCAGAAAGGTGGTGGATGGGTCCAACAAACACAGACTTTCACCTGAGAGAGCGGTGTTCATGTCCTGTATGATTAAAAAGCCAAACCCTGTTGTTTTTTCCTAAACCTAACCACATGTCAGTTGTTGAAGGACCAACATAGTGCATTTATTTTGAAAGAGCCTGTATGTAAAGAGCCTTGAGGTTGCCATTTCGGCCTGACTGATAAATAGCACTACAGATAAGAGGAAAAATATAGTTTTGATTTTAGGGGGAACTGTCCCTTTAAAGCAACATCTGTCTTGTACAAAGCAGCTGTTGTGGAAAAGTGCAAATAGATTAGCCTATAATTAAAAAAAGGATTTCAATATGCATTGTATAAGCATATTATTATCTCTCTTCTTTTTTTTTAATCTAAAAAGTTAACAACTATAAGTGTCAAATAATCGTGCAGTAAAAAGTACGATATGCACCTGAAGCCTTGATTAGTGTGGACTGGAAATAATTTCATGAAATACATTAAAGGAGGCTAAAGGTTAAATAACAACAAAGTGTGACATCATCTTCTCATGTCTTAAAATAATATTTTGCAAATAAAAAAGGAATTTAATTGTTTATCTTTAACACAGGAGGCAAGATTTGTCACTGGAATTCCACATTAAACTGTTTGATTTAATCTAATTTAATTTAATTGTGCCCACTGAATCTCCTTCAGATTGTCTAAGATTTTGGAAGATGAACTGAAAAACCTGCTCCGTGCTGGTGTGTGAAAAAAGATTATAATCTTCACGGAGAGCAAGAAACCGTGCCCGTTACCATGGCAACACATATCTAGTGCAGACATGACCAAGCCATCATCAAAAAAACATCCATTTTTCATCTCCTTTCATTCAAAAAAATCTTTTCACCTGAATAAATTATTCTTTTTTTGTATTGATCAGATCTGCTGCTTTAAAACACTCTTCTTCTTCCTATTCTTCTTCTTCTTCATCCTCACGGTTTTAATCCACAGCTGAACACTGTGATGAGGTTCATGACTGCAGCATGAACAACAGTTTGTCTGTTGTGAATACAACACTGTTCAATTGTCATACAGAAAGAAATCCATCATCGAAGGGAACAGATAGTTTCTCCAAAGAACAGAATGCACTGCAGCTACATGATGTGGTGTTGAGCAGATGTTCCTCTCAGGTTCATCATGATGTTGACTTTTTATAGGTCACGCACAGGGTGATAAAAGTCAAGATGGAAACTTTCAATGGGAATGAACATGGGGATTAAAATGGAGATACAGGGGTGATTTGCTGAGGCTGTGTTTACCATGTTATATGAAGATAGAAACAAATCTTTTACACATCAACAGCAGACACAACTGTTATGATGGGCAGAACAATTCTTTTCACAGTATGTTTCCTTGAGTTGATGCACGTAAATGAATTGAAGCTTTCGAGTGTTAATACTTTATGTAAATATTTGACAATTTTTCGGCCCCGGGGCAGACCCAGAACATGCTGGATGGATTATATATCTCATCTGGCTTGGAAACGTTTTGAGGTCACCCAGTAGGAGCTGGAAAGTGTTGTTGGGGAGAGGGATGTCTGGGGTGCTTTGCTTGGCCTGCTGCCCCGCTACCCCGCCCCGGATAAGTAGATGAAAATGGACGGATGGTGCCTGGCAGAGTCAGGGGGAAACACATCCGAACAACAACAGAAGTTAAGGGGGCAAAAAGATTTCGAAAAAAACATCATGGTTTGGCTTGAAATAAGTTTGTTTGTCACTAACGCAATGTAATGTCATGTGACAAACACCACATGCTTCATGCGACACAGGTCATGAGCACAGTATGCTACAAACCCCCCCAAAAAGGCTGGAGGAGACGCCAGAGGACACCAAAGTTTTTAAGGATTCATCCTCTAGGACACCCTGACTACATCAGACAGTTGTCAAGTCATATTACCAAATTAAAACGTTGACCTGCTGGTGGTGCTGCATGGAGGGAAAGTCAAAGGATCATCAAAGTCATTAGGACTCAGCTTCAAAGGATTTTGTATATGTGAACCAAATGTCATGAAAATCATCAAAGTTTTAAGTCAAAGTTTTGTATGAAATGTATAGTATTGCATACAGGGTTTGGCCAACGCTGAGGTTTGAGGTTTAGCTTGTGGAAAAGTGGTTTACATTGATAGGAAGGACCTGAGACCCCAGGCAAACATTTATCTCGGGCTCCAGATAGTGTGTGAGTGAGATTTTCTCCGTATTGGACGAACAGATATTGAACTCACTGCTCCGTCTCTCTCTCAGAGAAGGAAACACCGGCTGTCTGCGAGAAGTCATCCATGTAAAAAGGCAGCCGCCCGTGAAATGTTAAATAATCTCACGTCACGGCGGCTGGAATCGCTTTCTCTCCAGCCTCGGGCAGATTATCAGCTGCTCACCTTGTGGAGACGTAAGGTCAGAGGAAGTGAAGTCAGAGTCACTGCACAGAGAAACCACGGAGAGCTGCTCACAGAGGTGGCCTCAATACTTAGCCAGGCTAATTTTAGATCAGGCCATTGTATTCAGTCTAACAGCATGGAGAAAAGATATTGTGTTCATGAGGATATGAAGCATTATGGGTTTCTTTTATTCCTAACAGTGCTCAATTACTAAAAACCCGCGGCAGGGATCTGAGTCTTTTCACTTTCTTATTACACTCAAGGATTTCTAGGCTTCTTTGTCACATGCACACCACAGGAAGTGACAAGCATCACAAACTGAATGTGCAAAACATGCTGACAATAGAGGTGTGGACTCAAGTCACAGATTTAATGACTGTACACTCGACTTGACACAATCAAAAAAAGATTTGAAACTCGACTTTAACTCCAAAGACTCATGACTTCATTTAGCCTTTTGATGTGAAATTACTTGATACCTTCCCCTAAGCACAAAGATTAAAAAGTATGCAATTTAAAAAGTGCCACAATCAATTCATTTCCATTTTCCTGAATCAACTACCATTAACACTGTTCATTCTCAGTAAGTCTACACTTAATCTAAATAACCCAGATCCACTTTGCTTGCTAACAGCAAATACATTTTTTCTAAAGATGGTTTCTGTCTCTTTAGGTCGTTATTATCACGATGCTGTATTTTGTACATTGCCCCGAAAAAGGCGCATTCTTTTTATATCGCCAATGCTGACAAAAGATTGATTGGGCTTTCCTGCAAATTTGCACAACCTCTGTCTAAAAGGGCTCATGATTTGTCATGATTTATATACACTTATGTTTTTCTCTTCTCAGAAACACTAACATGTTCATTTTCAAGTATCTAAAAAAGTTATGATGTCCTAATTTACACAATATGCCACTTTGCCTGAACTCACCCTGAATAAAATGGTAATTAAATTTAATTAAACCTTATTTTAAAGGCTGTCAAAAAAACACGTTAATTTCAATCAATTAATCACAGAAAGAATAACGTGTTAAAAAATTATGATTAATCACCTTCTGTGATGCCCCGTGACCAGATGTGTCACAGTGGCTTTGTCACATGATGGAGACAGACGAGTCAATGCCCATGAATTGAACATTTGCATCTAAAAAATGTCCAGATGGAACTGTTGAGTGCTTCAAGCCTGAAATATCACGTCAACGCAAATCATTTAGCAGTGAACCTGGAAGAGCTCTGACGCTAGCGCTAGCAGCCAGCCTCGTCCAGTCACACTCGACCAGGCGTTCAGAAGCAAACTGATTAAGTCTAACTGAGACCGACAAACTAACTCCCTTGCAAAATGAACTGCAGACCAGTTTCAATGGTAGAGGACAGGGGGGACATTGGATTTGACATTTTTTAAATACTGTGTATGTATGCGAATCATTTAGACTCATTAATCACAGAGCATGAAATTAATTAGATTAATTTTTGTAATTGCTTGACAGCCGTAGTTATTTTCATTTGTGATCTCACTCTGGAGTTCTCTAAAAAGAAAAACAAAGACCCCTGGAGGTCCCCATGCTGGGAAAGGACAGACTCTAATAATAAGGCCGCTGGTGAAATATAAATCATCTCTGTTATTCATCAGCAGACAGAGAAAAACACTTTGCACCTCCACATGTTGCTGCGTCCCTGAGTGAGTCATCATAAGAGGGACACATTACTTTTATTCACTGAGACAGTTTAAAGAGGCGTGTCGTCATGGTAATGAATGAGTGTGGGACCAACGGGACTTTGACGTACCAGTGTCCAATCACACACTCACACCAAAGAGAGGAAACACAGAATCTGTAACACAAGTAGTCTGCAGGCACATTTTAGACAGCAAACAGGAGAGCTGGTTATAATATTGATGTTGTAAGAAAATAAGAAAGAAATAAGAAGAGCTGAGGTCTGACTTTCAATATTATCAACATCGCCTGAAATAAGTTTTAAAAAATACTGAGAATTAAATGTGATATTTCATATTTACATTAGTATGTGGGGGTCAGACTTATAAATAAAAACTGTCCTGGTATCTTTTAGGGAAAATAAAATGTCAGAGAGACGAGCTCAGTGAGATTCAGGTGGCAGGGATGGAGACTGACAGGATTGCCATGGTAACCAAGTGATAAAAGCCCAAGAGGATGTATTATGTATGGGACCTCTCTCTCTGTGAGAGTCCTCAGCAGGAGGATCACATATAATCAATATTTTTATAAAAACAAGGGATTAAATGACTTTTTGTGATGTGAAAGGTGTCTCTTATGTCGATGTGTGCGTACAGGTGACCATTTCCTGACACGATCGCCATAGTAACTTAATGAGGTGACAGATAATATGTCACATAATATATCATGTATGTTGCTGCGCTGCCAAGAAGTGGCCAAAAAAATCAATTAGTACAGGTTTTAAACAACATAATCTGCTCACTTTAAGGTTCAGTGTGTCAGATTTAGGGGGATATGTTGGTAGAAGTGGAGTATAATATTCATAACTGTGTTTACATTAGCGTACAAACACCTAAAAATAAGAATCATTGTGTTTTCATTACCTTATAATGAACATTTCAGTGTTGTCCTCCATCTTCCATGGAATCCACCATGTTCCTACAGGAGGCCAGATCGGACTCACTCACTCACACACACACACACACACACACACACACACACACACACACACACACACACACACACACACAAAATATACAGAATGTACAAGACACATTAAAATGATTTAAATGAAACAAGCTTTAAGTAACAAGTAGAATATTTTGTCCAACGAGATCCAGTATATTGTTTACGTGCTAATTCAAAGATATATTTTTCTACATATTATATTCAGGCCTGAATAACTAATAATAGAACATTTTCCAAAGGACATTACTTTGTTAAAGTTATCTTTGCATTCTATAATTAAAACTTACACGTTGAGTATATAATATCCCACCCTTCAGTTTTGTAAGACAAAATATGAATAATTTTAGGCCAACAAAAGGTCAATATACAAAGCTGAGAAAACAAACGATCTCACCTCATGGTCCATTCAGCGGGGTTGTAAATTGATAAATATATCAGTCAATGCGATGTTATATCTGGTCTTTGGTCAACATGATACTTGCTGATATCACAAAGTCCACCACAACATGATTTCAATTCAATTCAATTCAATCCAATTCAGGGACCTGCGATCAATATGAGACAATATCAGGAAATATCCTCATTATCTCTTTCTTGGCTGCCTGGTGCGAGGTCGCCATGGAAAAAGGTGACACAGGAGTGCCACGGCAAAATCAAGGCGTATCTTGAAGACAAGATTTCAAAACTTTTCCAAGAATTTTCAAGAACTGATACATTTTCCCCAACATATCAGATTTAAACTATTTGAAAAGAAATTGAAGAAACGTATGACGGTAAACAAAACAACACGTCAACGCATATTACAGCAATGTTACATCGACAGCATCAGAAAATAAATTTCTTTCTTTCCACAGAAGATTACTGTGACAATAACACACAACAAAATTCAAGGATTTTTCAGGGTTTTCCATGACAATAGGAACCCTGTAAAGATGACAATATGTTTATGTTTTCACTTTGCATCGATAATGTTCGATAATTGACCAATGAATTAATATATCGATCCAGGTCGACCATCTAGTGGATTTTTTAAGACTGAACTTCAAATCTGAAATATAAAACTATTTTTCGACCTTAACTTTAATTCTGTCAGAGCTTTGAAACAGCAAATACAATAAATACAATAAAGAGAAATTGGTGCAGACACGAGGAACACAAATGAACACCAAGTGCTCAAAGTACATTTTATTTTACAAAACCTTTGACAATTTGTAGAAAATACAAATTTACTGGTTGGAAAGAGTTCAGAAAAGTAACAAAAATGACACAAATGCTTTCCCTGCTTTCAGATTCATTTCCATTACTGTACTTTAAGCCGTCTGGGAGCAAAAGCTACACTTTTAATTTGCATTTTACAACAAGTGGTTAGTTTTTCTCCATCTGCTTTGCTACTGTGCTTTTAGCAAAGCAGGTGAACACAAAACGGAAGATGTTAAATTGTTAGATTGTTTTCTAAAATGTTAAATTCAATAAAACTGATGTGTAGATGCTACACACTCAACATACAAAAATGCTGCTTCAATCGAGCACTCTATTGCCTTTTATTACAGCATTATATAACAATCAATGGTTCATAACCACAAAAACGAAAGTTAAAGGAAAAAGAAGTAGTGAGTAAAAGAATTATTTTCCCTCAGCAATACAATCTCTATAAAAACTAGAGACCTCTGAAAATATAGTAGTGGAAGATGTGTTCATATAGGAAATGTACAATACAGCTTGATTTGGCAAATCCTGTTAAAGGAAACTATTTACACAAGTTTAAGATTGAAAACTTAAAATTTTTTCTTTCAAATATATTTCAACCTGACGAAGAGCGACAAGCTTCAGCTTCTGTTTGAGAACGAGAATCAAACCATCGACCTCAGGCTTCTCAGTCTCTGATATCGGATCATCGGATCAGGTTAAAACTCCAGTGTGAGTTTTTACTTTTTACAACTTGGACTTTAAATTTTTAATACTGTATATGTATTTATTTGTTTGTGTTGGCAGGAAACAGCGAACACTGCCAGGGGCGAGATGTTTGATTTTCACCCTGGCTGGAAAAAAACAAAAAACAACATGTGCGCTGAACTGTTGTTATAGCAACCTAAATTCTGGTTTCACATCAGTAAAATGAAAGAAGATGAAAATGCCTGCTGAAGGTCATCAGACGCAAAGCTTAAAATAAAATGAAAGTGTTGAGTGTTTTCTTCTTTGTGGGATTCATCTGCACCACTGTGAAACATCTCCATTCAACGCTGGGTTTTAATAAAAGTTTCTATCACACTGGCCTGAATAAAATACATGACATTATATTTCACTGGAAACTATGTTATAAAAAAAGTGGGTTGTTTTATATTATAAAATGTTTATGTAATCAAGAGGAGCAGAAATCCGACTGAATAGACGGAGTACCTTCTGCTGAATTATGGGCTGTTTGTAGCCAGAAGCCTAATTTATGATCGGGCAGTCAAAACTCCTGATAAGTATCGCTCCACAGAAATTAAATCATTGTATATCATTTTCAGTTTATACTTCTGCGATTGGTTTTAAGTCATCTCCGTGGTAACCAGGGACATTTTGAATGTATTTCTGTCTCGTTTAGTGACGCGCAATCTACACAGACAGCTGTTTGAATCACCTAAATATCCAGCTGTATCTGTCTTTTGACTTTACCATTTATGTCTGGTTTGATCAGCCCCCAGTCTGTGAGCTGCAGATTTCAAAGAGTAAGTAAATACAAAAACTGCTGATTTCCTCCTGTGGCTTGCCATGAGAGTATTTTGGTTGAGTAAATGTCTGCTGTCAGTCAGCCTGGTGAAATCACAGCCAGCCATGGGTCATGTCGATGAAGTAAGCAAGTGCTATATCAAAGGCAGCTGGACTTGCTTGAGTTTCTTGAAGACGTTTTACCTCTCATCCAAGAAGCTTCTCCAGTTCTTAATGACTAACGATGTCTTTGGGACTGTACACATGCCGCGTCTTTTGCGCCCTCAAATTGATTATTTTCAATGTAGACGCACGGGATGCGTGCGCAAACACCAGAGCAACGCCGTTGCGGCATGTAGGCGTTCCCGAACACCTGTTTTTCAAGGCGTGACAGCTGTGCCCTGAGATAAACCGAATTCAACATGCAGCAGCGCACACTGCATGTCATGTGACGAGGAACAACCAATCACAGCCGACAGATGTCTTTCTCTTCTTCTGTAAATATCAGTCTGTGATAAACATGAAGGAGAAGTTGATAATTTTGGTGCAGGGCTGCCAGAGCTTTTCATCTGTCTGACAGACGATAAATCAATACACTTATAAACAGCTCCTGGAAGAAGATCAGCTCTGCACTCAGGATTTCAAGTAAACAGGATATGACCTCACGTTTTCAAGGCGGTTAATGTACAGCCCCTTGGATGAGAGGCGAAATGTCTTCAAGAAACTCAAGCAAGTCCAGCTGCCTATGACATAGCACTGATGACAGATGTAGGATGCTGAGTGCAGGTCAAAGCCTGTGTGGATTTAAAACTACTATGTCTACGGCGATGTTAGTAACACTACCAATCACATCGCACAACAAAATATGTCCAAAAGTATCTCCTGACATCCTCACGGCAGAAACAGTCCATCAAGCTGCCAAAAATCACAGCTGAATTTGATAATGATGAGCTTAGAAAGACTGAAAATTTTCCAGAGAAAATAGTTGAGACAGCTTCAAGAGTCGGACAGGAGAGAGACTGAGTATGTGACAAGATTCACAACTGAGGGATTTACATTCTGCTGTAATGTAAGCTCTCTTCACAGTATCCCCTGCAAACCTTCCTATTTTCAATAACTATATTTCAACAACAGCTGTGTGGAGAAAAATGATCTCATAATCAGTCTTATTATATTCAGGCCACTGTGGTATTTTTAACTTTTCAACATAAAAAATGAAAAAATGTGAAACCATCCTTTAAAGAGTAACAGAAGTCTGAAAAACCTGCCTGTGCTGCCATCTAGCAGCTGCAACCTGTGAGTTATGACACTCTTGACTGTGTAACAATGGTACAACATTTGCATTTGTGGGATAAAAGTTAAAGAGACTTTTATAAAAGACTTGTACAAAACTTAAAAAAGACTTCTAAAGAGTCAAACGGTTCAGCTAAAGTCAAAAAGTCTTCTAAGGTGAAAAGGTAAAACAGGTGTGGCGTGTCACAGATTGTGTTTTGATTCCTGATGTGGTTCAAATATCACGTTGTAGATATTATTATTGGTGCCAAAGTCCAATTTCTGAGGTTGTGACAACGCTACAAGTGGAATTATAGGGATAAAATAAAATGGCATGAATTGTGCCATTATGCTCTGCTCAGGTTCTATGACCCTCAGGTCATAATATATAAAATGTCACAATCAAACGGACATCAGTGATGAAAAAAGACTCTTAATGTCTTGTTTCATCAGTAACTGTTCTGTAATGAAAGTTACTTGAATGTTTCACGCGTTTCTCCTTCTGTCAGCCCGTCAGTGACTCTGCCGCTCTGACACCACGTCCTGCAGACGCTTCAGCAGCACGTCTGGACTGCTGCCATTCTCCGGACACGCTCTCTTACTGGGGGAGTCGCAAGATGACGACATCATCACATCCCCCTCCATGGTGAAGGCCCTCTTCCTGCTCACAGAGCCCTGACGGATCATCCGGTTTATATCGGATAACTCCTGGATAGAGGTACGAGACAGAAGAGGAAGAAAGACAAGGTTAATTAATAACATATATTTTAGATTTATGGCACCTTATTTATATATTTTGCATTTCAGGGTTTCGCACACATTCATTTATTAGTAGCAGCCTGACATGATATCACCATTTGCTGCCACATACTGATTGTCCCATTTCTGGAGCTGGACACAGATGGACCAGAGCTGAAACAGCCAACTATTTGCAACGCACCGTTCTGCAACGTTCTAAAAACCTGCTGGTTCACACCAATGCAACATGGAACAACTCTTTGTACTTCTGTTCTGATTTTCGGCTTTTCAGATTTATTTTGTGGCTGAATATAATTTGTAGCTTCTTAAAATATAAATGATGATAGTGATAGTGAGATACTAGCTGCAGCTGACAGAAACAGAGGGCTCAGCAGGAACTGAGCACCTGCCGCAGCAAGTGAACACGCTGTCTACAGTCATTTTAACTTGACCAGCTGACTTCACTACAAGCTGATTGGCTGTTAAAACAGGTGACATGTTTTAAAACCAGCCTCTGATAATCTGACCAGCTGAGTTGCAGGTGACACCATCAGCCAGCCTGAGTCGAGCTCAGATGGCCAGTTCACACTGCTGCAACTTTTCTCTGCAACGTTCTAAAATGGTTTCATCTCGTCACAAATCACTGGTCTGAATTTAAGAGTTTGCTCTTCTTGCCTCTGCAGGAGCTGCTCCTCTAATCCATGCTCTAATAAGCTCTGATCAATCAATCAATCAATCCACAACCTGATGGACTGAGCAGAGTGACTGTTGAAACGAAAAACATGTGTGAGTGCTGAGTGTTGCATTAACTAGGGAAAACAAACAAAACAAAAGCTTTTATTCCTAATAAAAAAAGCTTCTTCTCTCTGGTGTTGAGGTAAATATATTTCTGCTAACTTTAATTTCTCACCTTGAAGCTTGAGGCCCAATTCAACAACTCAAATGTTACACTTCAGTATTCATAACCATGACATTTACAGCCTCGAGACAACGAGGCTTATCCAGAACTTGCAGGCACTAATTTTTAAAATACAAAAAGCAGTTTCCAAAAAACCCTCCTCTGTATTCAGATGTGCGTGCGTGTGTGAGTGTGTGTGTGTGTGTGTGTGTGTGCGCGCTTGCCTTAGATGGGCTGCTGTTGATCCTGTACGTGTAGGAGTTGGGTGTGAGGCAGGCTGCAGAGTTCTTGTGAGGGGAAACATACAGCGAGTGTCTCTGAGAAATCCGGCGAGGGGAGAGAGGCTGAGCCCGGACAGACGGGAACGGAGACAGAGGGGGAGCATCAGCCTGGAGGATCAAACACACAAACACACACATTCACAGTCACAGTCAGATTAGTGCATTGTATTAATTTCATTATAGTGAACCATGTTTTCTGCTGTGGGTTATCGTGTCGTACCCGGTTGTCGTGGGTGGCGTATCGCAATGCAAAGCCCTTCATCTTCAGGACGAAGACATTGTTGTAGAACTGGATAAGGTCACCACGTTCCTCCTCTCCTGATTGGTCAGAGTTTGCTTCTCCTGAGACCTGATTGGTTTTCTCCGCAGCTGAAGACAAAGATGAATCAACTGTTATTAGTTATTAATCAGATGAAACTACCAAACGTGTTGGCTCCGGCTTCTCTGATGCCAGGACATCACCATACTGGATCCTCCTGGGTTTTTCTGATCAGTCAATAAATCCACTGTATTAAGTTCATTTGTGACTATTTTGCTAATTAATTACTCACTTTAAGTCACTTCTGGGGCAAAAAACAAATGCGAGAATGTGCTGCTTTTCTCAACCCTGCATTTCAGTGAATATTTTCAGGTTTTGTACATCACTTCATATGCGGGATGTTCTGATGGGAAATTTCGCATTTCTAGACAAAATAATAGCAAGATAGATAATGAAAATAATCGTAAATTGAATCTCTGCTGTGCTCAGTGGATTGAATTAATCTAAATATCAATACTTTCAACTGAAAGTCATTATGTGTGGCCAACGTTTGGACGCTGGAAGATAAATCTCGAGTGGTCGCTTGATAATACTTGGGACAGAGAAGAAGAAAGACCATGTTTTGCTACTCAGATTTACTTTTTCTGACTTGTATCTTTTCTTAATCATAAAAAAAAATAAATCACAAAACATAAAAATTGACAGTACCACAGATCCTGTATATTCATATAAAAAATTCTGAATTCAAATCATTTTTTCCTGATGAAGGCCTGAGGGTTTAAATATTGTTAAAGTGATTACAGTGACCAACAAGAGTGCAACAAAGAGGTAAAATTCAGTTCTCAAGATCAAACAAACAACTGTTTTTAACCAGTGAAAGGAGACAGTGCTTTATTAAAAGAGTGTTGTGCTCGAGGCACGTTGCTACAGCAGCTTCAAAAACATCTTGGCATACTGAGCCAAGTGTGACACTGATGAGCAATGTGCCTTGCGCTGAAAAGTTTAGAATATTTTAACTTATACTTGCATCTAAAAACCTCAAGAAAAATATGATGTGCAACACAAGAGAGGAGTGCACGCCTGCCAAACCAAAATAATGGTTTGCCTGGCACTGCATCTCAGTAGCACCTTTTACACTGCCTGTTCAAGGCCGGAATATCGAGCTGTTATGCCGTCTTGTTGTTGTGAATATAAGGTATGATCGTGGCATGGGGGGGAAAGAGTTTCCTTGCCTTTAAGCCATGGTTGGTAAATCATGGGTGGCACGAGTGTGACACTTTGATGACAGGCTATTCATGCGTCCTATAGTGGAGGATTTAAAAAGTAGCTGGTAGCATTAAGAAGCTATGTCAAAATGTCCGCAAACTGTGAAAACCATGAGGTCCGGGAACTCCTGACCCTCCGAGCTGAGGACAAGATCAGCTGCTACATAACAGAAAAAGTAAATGATTTTAATGCCATTGTTATTGCTGACAAAGTGCTGCCTGTGCATATATGTCACACTCGAGGCCAACACTGTGAATGCTGTGTTAAAATCACACTCAGGAGAGGCATGATGACGCGGCCAAAAATGCCAAGGCAGCATGAAGAAGGGACTTTGTAGCAGCTCTACAGCGCCATCTGTGTAAAAAGCTGCTTTAAGTCAACAACAGACCATCATCTTTACATTGAACGTGTTTATGAAGGATGTGTGTGTCTGTTTCTTACATTCGCCACCTGAAACAGGATCCACCTCCATGTTCTCATCAGTCACCTGCTCTCTGGGAGTGTGACGCAGTAACACGCTGCGGTACACCTACGCACACACACAAACAAACACACACACACACAAAGTAAAGTAAAGTAAGTTGGTTTGTAAATTGTTGTATCATGGTATACAGTGGTGTGTCCCTGTAAAGTGCAGTGTGTGTGTGTGTGTGTCTCTCTCTCACATGGCTGCTGGCTTGTGGTTGGCTGCGATAACACTTCATGATGTCATGGAAGGTGTGCGTCTCTTTGGTGATCTGCAAGGAAGGAAAAAATGACAGGAATTTAAAACATTTATATGCACAGGTCAACTTCAGCCAGCCAAGAGTGTTGGAGATCAGCCTTTTCCCTGATACAATGAACCTAGATAACACTCGGCTTGTGGTGCTTGAAGCAGCAAAAAAACATATGTTTGATAAACTTGACAGCAATGCTTCTTTCCAGAAATCATGAAGCGTGCATCTACTGCAAGCTCACCATCAAACTTTGTCTGGTCAAGCAGCACCGATTTTGCATCTTTCTACTTTATAGACAGACCCATTTTATGAAAAGACCATCTTTCAAGCAGTGAAATACTTCTTTAATGACACAGTGAGGTTTTCTGCACAACACAGAAAGAGTATTCAGGGAAACTGCCAAAAAATTATTTCCCTCCAAGGAAAACATTTCTGATTCAGAAATTAAAAAATGCATTACACTGCCAGCAACATTTTTCCTGTGAGGCAACACTGTTCTTTAAAACATATGTTCTTTATTAAATGCGAAGCTTTCTCACTTTGGATATGATGTAAACGCTGCACAGCAACAGCTGGTCAAGATGTCTGTCCTTCATCAGACTGGTGCAGTGGACCAGAGAGTGTTCGAAACACGTCCAGATTTTCCCTCGCAGCTCCGATGGGACGTCCATCTTCGCACACAGATCCCTCAGACGTACACTGGCCAAGTGATACACCTGGAGACAGATACGGAGGAGACGAGCTGGTCAGAAACATGAAACAAGTGCAGGAAAACACCACCAGATGTTTTTGTATTTTATGTGTGGAAATATTTTTTGCATTCACTCATAAACACAAGACATAATACAGATATTCACCGAACCAGAGAAAAAATAAGAAAACAAAAAACTACTGAGTCTTGAAGACCATGTCAGTCCACGTCATTCATGGAGAGCAAAGTCAATGAAATCACATCCACAATAAATGATGATGATGACAAAGGTTTTCTACCTTCCTGAAGAACAGAGCGAGTGATCCAGTGCGACGCGGCCGTCCCATTCCTGTCTGGGCGTCGGAGGTCGCGGGTGCGGTGGCGGCGCGGCTCGGGGAGGCGGTCAGCAGGAACTGAGCGGTGATGGTGCCAGAGGATTCACACGGCTGAACCGGGATCAGTGTGATGGTGCGGTCGTTATTCATACCTGGAAACATTCACACACAACTGTCAACAAGAGAGACTTGTTTTATGAGCACTTGATTCAGTGTGTCAGGGTGAGAGTCTGATTCATGTACAGCGTCAGAGAAAGGCACTAACTCTGGATCCCGTTACTTACAGGGCTTTGTTGAATGCTCTGATCTGATTTGACGATCATTAAAACACATACACTTGACTTTAATGCAGAGAGCACAAACAGCTCTACCAGTTAGAGGCTGCATGACAAACTTTCATGTTTTTCCAGACTGTTCCAGCGTTAATATACATTAACTTTCATGTTTCATCTGGATTTAAAAAAATAGCCTGATAATGTGACAAAGCAATGGTCATCACATACATGCAGTCGGTGTTCATGGGAACATGGTGAGGGGGAAAACAAAGCTACTACGTTGAAGAGTAGCTGAGTGGCTTTCTGCACGTTGGAAAATCTTTAAAGTCCTGAGTTTGTGAATATTTTTCAACCTGGACCCTATTCTTCCATGTTTTTTCTTCCAAGCTGGCACAAAAAAGGCAAATGAGTAGCACCCAGCGCATGACCTTGTGTTTTCCTGGTGGTTAAAGATGCGGCATGTCTACGGCACCTAATTTCCAGGGCTGGTACCTGCGGTTATTCCACAGGCTAGTTAATAACATGTCGGGCAGGAAATCCAAAGTGTGGGATCATTTTGAGGAGGTGAAGGATGAATCCAAGGTGATATGTAAACTCATCTTCATTGGTCGACTACAAACATGACGTATCATCTGAAACATGGAAGTAGCTACATGCCCATTAGCCCACAGCGTCATTAACAGGCGGCTCGCTCAGTGTGTGACGTGCACACATTTATATCGTAAACATGCAGGTGACTACTCGACTCATGGCCCTAAATAACGACTATTGGTTGACTAGAAAAATTCCGAGTCTCGGGCAGCCCGAATACATGACTTTTACCTAAAAGTGACAGCACACTTATTCAGACATGAGCCAGAGAAATCAAACTGCCAACACATTAACATAAAGTGGCTTTGTTTGCAGTCATGTTTGCTGAAGGCATCTCCGTCATATTCTCTGTGTTGAGTGACGTAAAACGTGTAAATGTGTCATCTACCTTGCAGTGGGATACTCAGGACGGTGGCCTGGGAGCCCTGACCGATCTTCAGGGTGTTGCTCGAGCCAAACGTCAACCTTTTGGCTGGTGACGACATTGGACTCAAGCTTGGAGCCACTCCTGATGTCGTGGCCGGAGGGTCGTCGCCAAACAGACGTCGCTTAGCGCTGCCAGCCGCCGGGGAGCTGTACCTGTCGTGGACCGACAGCGGGGAGGGAGGCACATCTGGAAGATGGAAACAGATAACAAAGTTGATCAAAGCTCATTTGTAACAACAAAAAACATGTACCTGAACACCTAAACACTCACCTTTACGTGCGCTGCCCAGGCCTGACCTGAACTCTCTGATGCGGGGGTGGATGATGGGGGAGAGGGCGACCAGAGGGAGGTGGGCCTGACCTCCACTGGTAGAACCAGGAGCAGAACCAGGACCAGAACCAGTGTCGAGACTGGAGGAAAAATTCACCTTAAGAGAGAGATGAGGAGAGAAAGTTAATGAGAGGGCAGAAAGTAGGACAAGATGAAATAATCAAAACAAAAACAAAGAAACAAAGTAGCAAGAAAAGGAGGAAAGTTTGTGACAACTGGTGTTTTTCTGAGTGTGTGTTTCCTGCTGACCTCCTCCACTGTGGGGACTTTGTTCCCAGCAGCCTGCAGGGCGCTCCACAGGGCAGAGTCTGCGCTCCACGCTCTGCTCTCCAGAACCTGCTCCTCGATCAGGTTCAAATGCTTCACCATGTCTCTGGACAGGCCTTCCTCAGAGCGGATAAACACCTCAATCACCTGCACACAAATAAAGAAATACAGTTATATTCATATTCAAACTACTCCATGAACGGAGGCAAACAGACACAGGAGAGAAGGAAATGAGAATTCTGATCAGTGAAAGGATTTCAAAGGTTGTAAAAGTGTGTATGTTATGAGTGTGCGTTACCTTAAAAAAGTAGAATGGGGAGAGTTTGAAGATGTTGATGATCCAGGGGAAGGTTCTCTGGGAGCTGTAGGAGAACAACACCACCTCCAGACAACACGCCATCAGGGAACAGTGGAAGATATCCTGCTCCAATAACACCTAAACACACAGATTTATATTTACCTAAAGTACCAAAAAGCCTATAGTACAACTACAAAAAACCTTCATGTGGCAACAAACAAATAAAACACACCTGGAGACGTCTGATGAAACGAGAAGGAAAGCAGAGTTTGGGGCTTTTTTTTTTTTTTTTTTTTTAAATTAACGATTAAATAAAAAACAGTAAGTGCTGGACAGAGCAGTGAGTGACAACTTCGCCCACATGTAAGAGGACTGTCTGCGGTGGAAATGCTTGGGTCTAGGTAACATGTCTGAAGTGTCACTTTTGGTTCCAATGTTATCATACAGATACTGTTTGGTGGAAACGGGGCTTTAGAAAGCTTAGATAGGCTCGTAAATGGTAAGTGGACCTTGAGTCTAAACTGTGACACACATGTGGCTGCTGCTTACACTCATGTCTTTGCCTTGCAGCCGTTTGGTTTCCTGCACCATGACGTTCTCAAGGATCTTGTAGTAAAGGATCTCAGCCAGCTTCAGTCGGTTCTCTGCAAAGTCTGAAACAAAAGACAAAAGGTAAAACACACGTTAAGTTACGTACAGAAATTAAATTTAAATTTCATATTGCAGTCGGAGCATTCAGTGAGAGAAGTAAATCTTCTCATGAGCAGACTTAGGTAAGTTGAAGCAGTTATGTGTGTGTGTGTTACCTATATGAGAGCCAGGCATGTCCTCTGAGTCGTTGGTGTAATGTTCTTTGAATGTTTGTCCCAGTGTCTTCACTCTGCCCAGTATTGACTCTGTGGGATCTCTGGAGCACGACCTTCAATCACAGCACAGGACACACTGTCACCATGGAGGGTAATGTTTCACTGTTACTGCTTAAAAAACTACTAAAACAATTATTTGATTGCCAAAATAGTTTCTGTCGCTCAACTAACTGATCGAATCATTGCAGCTTAAATTGTGACAATCATATAAGTATAATCAATGTTTTTTTCATCTAATCTTTTACTGCAGTTTTTCAGAATTCAAATCAAACGCAGTCTCATCTGCTCCACTCCACTGTTTTCCTACTCCATCATAATTTCCTCCACTATATTTGACTTCATCCTGGTTCCGTTGACGCTCGATGCTGCTGAACTGCAACAACAGGACAAGAAGCACAAAGAGACACAAAGAGGAACTGACTTGAAGATCTGCATCAGGTGGTCACTGGGCGCCGCCCTCAACCCGGCCACCATGCTCTGCAGCCGGCTGACGCTCTGTGTCGCCGAGGAGACGGGTGTGACGAGCAGGTCCTTCTCCTTCAGGTAAACTCGTCCGGTCAGAGGGGTGGAGGGGGCGAGAGAGCCTGACTGCAGACACAGTGGGAGAGTTTATACCATCAGTTTGTCTCTGTAAAGCTGTTTTTGTATTTCCCCTCCACAAGTTGTTGACTGTGTCTGAGACTTTTAAAAAATGTAAACTATGTATTTGTGTTTTCAGCAGGGGACAATGGGATTGGCGTGAAGAGCCACAGGCAGACAGAAAACAGTGCTGGTTTTGACGCTTTCGTGGGATTTGTTGAAAATAACAAAAACATAGGATATTGTGAGTCTTTAATGTTGGTATATGCACCTTCTGTGCATATACCAACGACTATACGACTATACGACTTGCCATGATAACAGCTGCTGCCACATACTGATTTTTTTAAAGTTTTATTTTTGGAGCTGGACCATTCATTAGGAGCACTTTTAAAATACACACTGTTTTGTTTTTCAATGCACCAGCGAACTCCTGGCACAGAAAGCAGAAGACCACCAGGTGCAGTGAAAGTGAAACTTAACCACACAGTGTGCTAGGTCTAAAGGTTTGCTTTAATTTGCCTCTGCAGCAGCTGCTCCTCTCAGCCATCAATCTCATCTGATGAGCTCTGATCAGATCGACTGACACCACAAAGTGCTGCTGCGGATAAACTTGTGTGTGTGTGTGCCTGTGTGTGTACCTTCTCTACATGTTGTTGCAGCTGGTTCTGAGTCGACGTCTGGCTGGCAGATGGTTCCTGAACAATCTTCCTGGGAGTCCCGATTTCTTCGTCCGCATCAGCTCCCAGAAACACTCGCTCATCGAAATCTCCCACGGTCAGCACGTACTCCTCGTACTCCCGGTTTATGGCTTTACTGTAAACATCACACACAAAGACATAACATTAACCACTGCAATATCTCCGAGAAGTAACTTTAATTCAGCCGCACAGATTTACAGACAGAGTGGAAAAAGAGTGACTTTTCCTGATAAGTGACCCTCCACCTTTGGTCCCTGATGAGCTTACTTGTTATCAATGAAGTTCTGAGGATCCAACATTTCTGTCAAATGGTCCTCGTCACCTTTCAGGATCTGATAGGAAGAGGGGTTAAGACAAACAAGACTCTACAAAACAGACAAATGAAAATTAGCCTGTTTGCTTTGAAAAAAATAAGTAAAACCTGGATTGGCAATCAGAAAAGCAGTAAGTACACCTGTATATGTGCAGATTTGTCAACCAAAACAAAAAAGCAAAGGAAGAATGAGGACTAAAGGAAGAAAGTCAGGAGGGTACTTTGAAAAATACAGGAAACAAGCCTGTGTTTGTGTGTGTGTGTGTGTGTACCTGTTTCTGGAACAGTTTCAGTATGTAGGGTTTGAAGTAGTGCTGTTTGATGCCCTTTGCCTCCACCACCAGTCCGTCGTGCAGCTCGCATAACCTCTCCAACACACACGGAGGAGGTTCATCTGGTGAAATGTGTCCGTCAACACGGTACAGAGCAGGCAGACCTACAGACACACACAGACAGACAGACACAGACACAGACATTTTATTTACATGCTAATACACAAACAGACTTGTGTGTACCATGTGCTTTAAAAAGGACTTCTGCCCACTCTGACTTTGATCTTAATTTGGGGAGTCAGACAGCAGCTCTGCTCTCTGCTGTGTACACATTCTAGAGAATGGCATTAATATTTTCCTCGTTAATGATGTGTAATTTCACCCACCTGAAACCCATCCATGTGTCTCTATGTGTCTAACAAGCAGAGTGTACACGTTACGAACCCCCTTACACAGGTGCATCTTACTATCTGAATAATGCGCCCTTTAAATTACAGGAAATCCAATGACATCAAACTGTTTTTTGTTGGTCAGTGGTGCGATCACTGTCTGCAGCCACAAAATAGCAATATGTCAACAATGTGCCTGACCACACCTCATTTTAAGACTTGACACAGATGGACTCAAGAACATTTGCTCCTTACACACTTGGGCCAGACTCACCCTCACACACATCCCAAAGCCTACCTCTGAATGTTGGGTTGATGAGGTCCCTCCTGTTGGCACACAGCAAAGCGTTGCCAAACACCAAGTCCAAACAGCAAAGCAACAGGTGATATGAGTTCACCAGGTCATCACCGATCATACGAAAGTTACCTTCACAAATACACAAAAATCACAAGTCACACACTGGTAATCTGCATCTTTACAGGAGCTACGACAATGAGTTGTAGTAGTTGTATTAGTGGTAGTCCATCCATCCATTGCATTCTCGTGAATGTGATATCTTGACAACTTGAGGGAATTTCTTAAAATTCTTCAGTTTTGAGAAAATAATCAACAGATTTATCAAAAATGTAAATAACCATTAGTTTCAGCTCTAAACTAAACAATTCAAATATCATTTAGAGGTATGAAGTGGTCTGTTAGGTCCATCATTAAAAGTAAAAACTACAGCAAAGTGTCACTTTGAACATCTTTACTGACGTCGGTAAAATCATGACAGAGCTTAGAGTTGCTCAGCAGTGTGTTTTTGTTTCTTGGTACCTTTGGTGTAGACAAACAGAGTCCAGCAGAACTTGAACACATCGCTGATGTGACAGGGCAGTCGCCTACAGGGCCAGAGGACACACACTTGGTTAGACTGCGCTGGGTTGACTGTGTGTGTTTGTGTGTGTGTGTGTGTGTGTGTGTGTGTTTGTGTGGTGGCTCGTCTCTCCAGGAGCAGCAATTTCAGAAACAATGACTTAATGTGACAGAGAGAATAAAATCTTTGTTCTTGTGTTTCTTGCTTCAGGGTTAGCAGCATGTGTGTGTGCATGTGTATGGTCAGAGATCAAACAAAGACAAATATTGTATCTGACGAGAGGAAGAATAAGAAGCAAGTTTAAATATGTGTATGTGTGTATGTGTGTGTGTGTGTGTGTGTGTGTGTGTGTGTGTGTGTGTGTGTCGTGCCTGTGTTTCCTGCTGCGTGGCTGTCGTGGCGGCTCCCCACCCTGAGGGTTCTGAAACATGTCCATGAAGATGGGCTCAAACTTGCGGAAAATCACTGTGGAAACCTCAAAATTGCGCTCCAGCCGCTCCACGCGCAGCCTGAAGTCCTGCGATAGGTTGGACATATCGGACCACTTCCTCATCTTGGAGAAGAACTGGATCAGACTGGGAGGACAGGGAGAGACGTGTGAAGGGCAACATAAAAAAAGCCAAAACATTATCGCTAAACTTAAACGACATAAACAAGCTCCAGAAACAAAAAATATATCACACTAAAACACGCTTTAGTGAAACCTGGAAAGGCCGTACAGTTCACCATAAAATTAGCTGGTCGACAGAAAAATAATCTGCAACTATCTTCATAATCAATTAAATAGGAAAAAAAAAGGTCATTTTGTGGGTGAGGTTTATCTGGTGTGTTGTGATTTGCCAGATGTTTTTTTTTGTATTGCCGTGGCAACAGACCTGAGTTTGGCAGTGCGAAGGATCCTGGTGAGGGAGACACAGTTTCCCTCCATCAACCCTTTACCCACTGTGGGAGTGGAGCCCTTCCTGCAGGCTGCATACAGAGAACACGCCAACCAGTGGACCACCTCTCCCTGCACACACACAGGAACACACAATTCATTCAGCATAAACAGAAAGCTCACAGGCCAAAGATCCATTTCAAACACGCAAACAAAAATGTGTACACATCAACAACAGCATGAAACGCTGCAGGCAGTAACAACAAAACATCACAAATACACAATTATGGAGCTGCAGAATATGTGTCTGGTTATAGTTTGATGAGGCTGTATAAGGGTCCAGTGAGTCGTCACTCGCTTGTATTTGACTAATGAAATAAAAATAAATATCTTAACATAAAAGATCATGAGACGACCCGTCAGGCTGCAGCATATTATTAGTATCTGTTCGCCACCACTTTGAAAAGGAAATATGATTCAGATACACCTTATTTTATTGGCAGCAGACTGAAATGTATGTATATCACCTGATCTTACCTGAAACAGTTACTCAATTCATTCTGTATTTATCGATCCACAGTAAACTAACTGACGGCTAATTTGATAATAGATGTTTTAAAAAGAGAAGCACAACTATCGAGCACTTTGAAAAAGATGTACAAACTAATCATTTATAGGAGGTATGCAGATGAAGAGGGGTTGGTTTATTTATTTATTTGGGCTTGGTTGAGATGGTGTTTGTGTATTTAACATCTAAAACTGTTGTTTATTTATCTTTATTAATGGTTGTAAATAAGTTTGGGACAGTTGTTGACAATGTCCTTTTCACATGAGACATGCTTAGTGAGAAGGGGGAAGGATTTTAAAAGTGTACACTTCCTGCTCCATTTTAGCATGTCTGTTTATTTTGTTTTTGTTTTTTATTTTGCTCAAAATAAAGCCACCCCTCGTGATACGACTTCGGGTGAAGTCCACGTGCCTTAAAATTTTACTTAAGTACAGTACTGTAGTAAATGTACTTAGTTACTTTCCAGCACTGAAGGTAAACAATCCTATGCGATGATGTTGGGCTCTGTGAACCTGTGATTGTTACAGGTGATATAAATACGTCACTGAGTGATTCATAATTTCACGTGATTAAGTAGGTTAAATTAATAACATGAGACAATAGGAACACGTCAGTTGAAGGACTTCAGACAGTGTTTGTGTTCCCTCCGCAGGAAGTTTACAGCACGATGAAAGTTATGTTTCAGTGAGTCTGTGTCTGAGCATCATGTTGGACAGTTGGAGGACATGCCTCACCTCCAGTGTGTATGTGTTCCAGATGGCAGTGAAGTTCTCCATGGCTTCAGTTGCAGTCTGCTCGTCCATGTTCAGCTCCTGACACAACGTCTCCAGGCTCCTCCGCACCGAGCTCTCCTCCATCCTGCCCGACTCTGAATCCGACGACTCTTCGCCCCGCATCCGTACAAAATGTCCGCTTTTATAAAAACTTTACAGAAAAGAAAAATCCTCCTGAGTTTAAAATCCAAAACATCAACACACGACGACAGCTTCCCCCACGACCCGGCGGACTTCCGCTAACCCTCCCCACAATGCAGCGCGTTGGCGCGAAAACCGCCGAGTAGTAACCAATCAGAGGCGAGGGGAGCGTCAGGGCCACGTGAGCTGTTCGCCCAACCCCCTTCCGCTGCTCGCGTGCTTCTTCCAGCCGGCCGTTACTAAGCAACCGTTCGCTTCACGACCGGACACGATTCAACGGTTAGTAACGTTTAAAACGTCGGTTTGAGCGATTTTTTAATAATTTTCTGCAGTTTTATCGACGTAAAATGGACAAAAGCAACTAACAGTAACGTTAGTACTTAGATCATTTACTACGGAAACTTATTGCTGCCACACCAGGAAAAAATAATGGGTCAGTATTACCTTATAACCTGAAAAGTTTATCGTACTAACAAGAAGTTTTTCACATTGTAGCGGCATCGACTCGCTGCAGCGGCTGCGGGTTTGAATCCGGCTTGCGGCCCTTTGCTGCATGTCAGTCACTCTCTGTCTCGGTCTCCACATTTCACCATCCTGTCATTAAAGGTAAAGAGCCGATAAAAATAATCGTTAAAAAAAGAGACACAACACATTTCCACATTAAAATGTGATAATTTATATTGTAAAAACATGAAAGTTTCTCGTTACGTGAAAGTTCAGTCGAGTGAAAAGTTTCTCGTTACAACGTGAAACTTTTCACGTTCTTACAATATAAGTTATCAGATTTTATCATGAAGCTATATTGTTATAACATGAAAAACTTGTTAACTTTTCACATTATAACGTAATACTGATCCATTATTTTTTTCCTGATGTGGCAGCAATAGGCTTCCGTACTTTACTACGTAAAATTAGTAGCTTGAAGTGGTACTGTAGTGTAAAAAATACTCCACTACAAGTAAAAGTACTTATCACATCATCAGTGTTTGGGAGTAACTTAATACAGGAATTTAATTACAAATTAAATGTAGTTGTAATACATTACAGTTACTAATAAAAATACATGTAATTAAATTATAGTTACCAATCAAAATATTGGTGATTACATTTGATGAGCTATATTCTTTCAGGTAAAAAGTTGCATGCATACTTTTTACTTTTATTGTAGTCTTGTTTATTCTATTGCTGTATATACTGTAGTTAAATTTCACACAGCCTCAGCACAGTGACGATGCATAGTTCATTTTTTATATTTTAATATCTTAAGTACTAGTGTTAAACACTGTAGCATAATGCACATTTTAATTTCATTTTTTATTTCAATATACATTTTCATTTCTATTTTATTGCTTCACATTTACTATCTTCTATTTCATACTCTTATTCTTACTTTTTATAATTTTCTATTCTTTACATCAGAGCGACTGTCGTAAAGTGGCTGGTGAGTGTATATGTAGAATAAATGCAAAATAACCAGACAATACCTCCAAAACGATTTTTTATTCATTAGAAGTGTTCCAGATTTCATAATTATATATAATTTACATGCAGTCTGGGCCGTCTGACATTGACCTTGTTTTACATTAATAAAGTACTCAAGTACATGTAGTTACGTTCCTCCATGTTTGTTCAATATGAGGCGATCAAACAACAGAAAATACTTTAACTTAACATTCTGGCAGTTGAACTGCAACATTAAAACATCTCTTGCACAAAACAACTTAACACTCTGAAAACAACTCTTCTTCAGTACGATTACTTTTATCTCTGATGTCAGTCACACCCATCTGCAGCCTCCATGAACAGAATTTTAGTCCTCAGGGTGAATCTGGAATCATTAAATCATCAACATAAAAAGCTTGTTTGTTAGAATCATACACGAGATCAGAAAACAGCACCATGTGGTATATAACCCACAATTTGTGTGTATCACTTGAAAAATCTAAAAAAACAAAAAAAAATTATATCGCATTAATGTAACCACAAAATACATCAAAATATAAATGGCACGCTGCAGACAAAAACAATAATTACAGCCTTGCAGTTTTATGCCTCTGCAGACCAGTCAAGTTGCAGTCAGTTTATATCCATGTCTGTAAAAACATGGACACTTCACACACATCTTCTTCAGAGACGATTTATATAATCAGCAGTTACAAGATTAGTGTCACAAATTCAGTATCTGAGCAAATGTCTCTCCATCTGTTCCTGAGATAAGACGTTGAATAAAAGGACAGAAATGGTGTTTTTGCAGAACATTGTGATGTCACAGTGAAGTTAACCTTTGACCTTTTGGATATAAAACGTCACCACTTTATCATTTTATCCCGTTAGACATTTATGTGAAATTTGGTCATAATTGGCATCAAAATCACTGAGATGTTTTGTGAGGTCACAGATACCTTTGATTGGTGGTTCCCAACTGGTGGGTCCCACAAGTGACTCTCAAACATGTCAAGTTTGTAAAAAACACATTATTTTTAAGTATAGTGAATTTCCGGCACAGAGCTTTTATTTTGTGCCATTTCCTGCTGTAGATTGAGTGACTTCGCAAACAGCTACTCAGACACAGCAAACTATCTTGACGAAGAGGCTGAACGAACACTGAATGTCTTAAAATGTGTGGACCTTGAACTAATGACTGAGGAGAAATCTGCACCCTGGGGCCAGACCAGTCGGGAACCACTGCCTGTGACTACTAATTCTAGCCAGTTAATTCTTGAGCCAAAGTGGACATTTGTACCAAATGTGAAGAAATCTCAAGGTTTTCTTGAGACATCACGTTCACAACAGTGAGACAGACGAGGTCAAAGTAACCTTTGAGCGCAAAAACCTAATCAGTTCATTGCTAAAGTAGATGGTTGTGCCAAATTTAAGTTAGCTCCTTCAAGGCCACTGAGGGATTGCGTTTACAAATATGGACGCACAAGGTCACACTGACCTCGATCTTTGATCACAAATTCTAATCAGTACATCCTTGAGTCCAAGTGGACGTGTTCACAAAAACAGGACGTGTGTTCATACGAACAGATGGACGGACAAACTGCAAACATAATGCCTCCAGCCACGGCCAGCGCAGAGGCATAATGAAGTCTACAGCTGGCAGGTTGAATATATGAGTGATTGTAAGGAAAATGCTCAACTTCAGCAAACACTGAAATGAAGAGACTCGGAGAACCACGGAGAAAAGTTACAGCCAACGGGGTTACTTTAATCGCAGACCTTTAGCATACAACAGTATACTAGTCTACGCAGCAAAACAGCTGGAAACAGCCCTTAACAATCACCCTTCAAGTGCTTTATACTGGGCGTCTGCTCGTTCATGTGCGTGTGTGTGTGTGTGTGTGAACACGCTTGGGTCATATTTTCTGGGAATCCAAAGTTCTCCTGGTTTCCTATTTATTCCTAGAGCTGGATTTCGTGTGTCAATATTTTCTATCTTTGTCTCTTTGGCAAAAACAACCGTTTCTATTGCGAAACACATCCATCCCAACAGTCAGGTCACCCTGACCCAGAACATTCTCCTCATTTAACCTCCCAAGGCTTGACTTACGCAACAAACTATCATATTATCAAAACACCTCTCATGGGTCCTTTTTGCTGCCAAATCTGATATTTAACTAGCTGCTTTCTAAACCTTGTGTAACTGACCTTTTTTTCCACTTTAGTATAAAATGATACATTATCTGCCTCTAAATGATTCAGTGACCAGCAGGGAGGATTTCACAGCCTCAACTTCAACATCAGAGAGTTCACAGTCCACTCATGTAACTGAGGTAGTGTGGAAAAATTATACACATATATAAAAAGACAGAAGAAAGACAGAAAAGATTAATTTAACTGTAGAAATTACGCACACTATGCGGAACAGTTTTTCTTTTTTCAGATAGATTATAACTGTTTCAATTAAATAATGCTGCAAATAGAAATGAGGGTTAGTTTAGCAAAAGTTGATGGCGTATTTGAAAATTTAATGCTTCAAAAATATTGTGACCTCCTCTCAATGAGGAAGCGTATATATTTAGTTAGTGAAAACGTCTCCACAGCAGTGTCAGCTCGATGGTTCCTCCTGTGTATTTTGATCTTCAGCTGCTCTATCAGGTGTGTTTCTTTCTCCTCACTTCACGAGTTTTTGTGTCTTGACCATGAACCTGCACTGAATCGTCTCCAACATCTTACACGCCTTGCCAACTGAAACACATCAAAGCGTCTTTTCCTGCAGCTCTTGCAAAGTTTCGTCTTCTCTCCTGTGTGAATACTCGTGGACGGTCAGCTGACCTTTACGTCCGAAAGCTTTCCCACACGTTACGCAAGCAAAAGGCTTCTCGCCTGTGTGGATTAAAATGTGCCTTTTCAATGCGGACATCTCATAGAATCTGTTCCCGCAGATTTTGCACAGGTACGGCTTCTCACCCGTGTGCATTCTTATGTGGACCTTCAGGCGATTGCTGTGTCGGAAATCTTTTCCACATATTTCGCAAGAATACGGCTTCTCACCCGTGTGTGTCGTCATGTGGACAATCAAGTGACTGTTGTATCTGAAATCTTTCCCGCATATAGTGCAACAGTACGGCTTATCATCTGTGTGCGTTGTCATGTGGACTCTCAGGTGACTGTTATATCGGAAATCTTTCCCACACGTTTTGCAAGAAAATGGCTTCTCACCTGTGTGGATTCTCAGGTGTATGTGTAACTGGGACTTAAACTTGAAAGCTTTCCCACAAGTGTCACATTTGAAAGACTTTTCAAACACGGCAGTATTATCTGACACGGTAGAGTTGTAGACGTTGTTGCTGTGGCTGTTACTTTCATGGTGTCTTGGCTGAAGCTCTGCATTCCCAGGTGAGTCTTCCTGCTCGCCTCCAACCTGATCTCGGCTCTCAGAGACGTGAGAGCTGTGAGAGAGCAGCCGGTGGTCGCTGTTTGATTCTGAAGCTGGAGAGTTCACAACTATTACTTTCACTACAGGTCCCGCTGAACTGTTATCAGAACTGAAGCTGCGAGTGTAATCTTCACTGTGCTCACTTTCCTCATAAGGAGGAATCAACATGAAGCCATCAGTCTCCTGCTTCACTACAAGCTGCTCTCCCTCCTGACTGCTGCACACTTCCTCCTCTTCCTCTTTAATCAGTGAAGGCTCTGGGTCATCTCGGTCCACACTGGAATTCCTCTCTTGAATGCGGAGCTGCTGGTCAGCTTGACCCTCCTCCTCCTCCTCCCTGTCCTCCTCCTCCTCCTCCTCCGCACAGATATGTTGCTGTGGGAGCTCTGGAGGGACAAAGAACAAAAGGAAACATCTGTGACGGCAGAGAAGAAGAACAATGCCTACACGCGATCACATTAGCAGGATTACCGGTGTATATTTCCATTTGTGGGATTAAATACATGAATCAAATCAATCTGTTTTAGGTTATTAAACTCATTACGTTTCACATACCTATTCTGTTAACCTCTATGTCGGGTTTCCAAACGACATCCAACAGTTTGCGCTGACGGTCGATCACTTCTTCATACTCGACGATGGTTCTTTTAAAAACTCCGAATATTTCCTCAGCAGCAGCAGTTAGTCGCTCGTTGACAAACTCTCTCAGATACTCCACTGAAGACATGGCTGCCCGATTATGACTGAAACATTTAACTACGCAACAACTACACCATCACCTCCCTGCGAGGTCCAAACCAAACATCCACTGAGCGAAGGCAGCCAGCGAGTGCTGATCGTACTTCCGCTGGATGTGTCACCGTGTTTAAGTTCCGGCAGTGGAATTGAGTTACTTTTTCTTTCCGCAGCAAATTTTTTTTATCCACGATTTGTCTCCCTAAAAAGCAACGACTACATAAACAGACAGAATAAATTATTATATTAGGATGTTCTTCTACATCAGGTCTGATGCGCTGTGAACACATCACATCCACTGAGCTGCAGACAGGTGACAGCTTGACACCTCATTGACAGCTGTTTGACAGTAATAATAGGAATATTAATAACTCAGTGAATTAAATCATCATAAATACTACAAACGACAAAAAGACATAAGGAGGTGGGACCACACTGGTCGATGAAGGCAGCGATGGGACCCCACAGGAGGAGGAATACAGTGAGCGCGTTTACATGCACACAAATAAACCGATCATTATCTGATTTCTGGAGTTACCTGATTATTCAAGGGGTCGTGGAAACAGCATAATCTGATAGGCTTTATCAGATAAAAGCCATTATCTGATTATGAGAAATCAGATAAACACATCTAGCTTTTTCCCAAATAGTCAGATTATTCAGTGCATGTATATCCTTTAATCTGGTTTCATTCGGGTTTTGCTATTTTATACTCCGACTCCACTACATTTTAGAGGGAAATATTGTACTTTCTACTCCACTACGTTAATCTGGCAGCTTTTGTTTCCTTTCAGATAAAGATTTTACATCAAATAATATATTTTTATATTCTCAGTGTTTAAATTGTCACTTTTATTTTATCTTACTTATATGTTATGCACTTTGTGTGACAAGTTTATATACAATACACTTGTATATTGCACTTTGCAGTACTTTTACTCCGAATCTACCCAAAGTATGTAAAATTGGCTCCACATTGATAAACTACACATTAGAATGCTCTCGCGTGTATTTGTTAATGATAAAACCAAACAGTACTGTAAGAATATAAGCTGTCAGCATGATGAGTGATTTATTTTGCAAATATATGATTTACGTACTTTTTGAGGTTTTTCAAGGATGTGAGTACCTGCTGTAACAGGAAGTTTGAGTTTTATGTCATGTACTTGGGGAGAAATCCAGCTGAAGGACTGAATCATGTAAACCAGGTTTTTCTGATGATCAGATTATTGAAGTGCACGTAAACACGTCAAATCGGATTATTACCATTACCTGATTATTCGCAGTTATCTGATTATTGTGCACATGTAACCGTGCTCAGTGATGGGATCTCTCTGGAGGACAGCAACAAAGACGGGTCTAAACTAAAGGATAACCACAGAAGTTCAGATCAGGAATGATAGCTGGCAACTGACAATCTGGCTTCAGGTTGGACTCTTGCAGATGCCAGCAGGAAGCCAGCAGCAAGACAGCTGAGGTGAAGGCCAGTGACGGGCCAGTGAGGCAGGAGTCCGGTGAACCAGGAAACCAGGAGGCCGCTGCAGCTGGGCAGAGACTTGGTAGTTCTGTTGCTTAACAGGAACAACAGCAGATCAGCAGGGTCGGATACTGACTGGGCATGGGGAACAGGTGTCAGCCAGCTTGCCTGTGTGTATGTAGCCTTTTTGTGGCAGCTAATGGAGGTGAAGCCATTTCATTTTTTTTACCTGATACACAAACTGATGTATGCCTGTTTCAAGCCTTTGTATGTAAAAATCTTTGTCACCAAAATAACTCTAGCTGTCCAGTAAATGTAGTGGCCTAAAAGGCAAAATTTTGTGATGTCTAACTAAATGTAGAATGGAAGGCTAGTAATCAAACAACACCTCAAAACGGATGATTTTTTTTAATTTATTAAAAGTTTCAAGATTTAACATCAGTGCATTTAAATTAATTCTTGGCCATCTGAAGACAATCAGTGTTGTATATAAATACAGTATTGAAGTACCTGAAGTTACATTTCTCCACTGCATACATGTTTTTTAAATATGAGGAAGTTTCACTGATCAAACTACCAAACAGTATCAAATTATACTTTGGAGGGTTACTTTGGTGTTTCCCCATGTTTCTGTTTCTTACAGTGCTTTCACATCTGCCCTGTTTCGTTCTGTTTAATCAAACTCAAGTTTGTTTGCCCCCTCAGTGCGGTTCGTTTGCGCAGGTGTGAACACAGCAATCACACTCAGGTGTGCACCAAAACAACCAGACTGAGACCTTCTTGAAGACGTGGTCTCAGTCTGGTTACAAACGAACTCTGGTGCGGTTCATTTGTGGTGAGAAGGTGTTCTGACCTGGATGTGAAGCAACTGCAGTCACATGACACATTGTTTGGGTTAAACATGAGCATGTTACAGTCCTGGAGGATTATTAATGTGCACCTCCTCCTGTGCTGCCTTAATATGCACATTCAGTACATCCAATGCACCAAAACATTGTTTTCTAGTTGGAGCCGCGCCTCGTTTTCAAACTGTATGGTTTGACTAAAATGAACAATGACAGCAATATAGTCCACGATGAGCAGCGCTAAAATCAACCTGCGTAGTTGTCCCTCCATTGTGACATTAGAAAGTGTCACATTTATCTTGCAAGTGTTCTCTTCTTCAACGTTTGCTTTACTTCCTGGATTTTTCCCACATGGAAATTCTGACCAATCAAGAGCAGCTTTCTCACACAAGGCATTTGATCTGGTCCACTTGAAAATGCTGCCGTGAGAACACGAACCAACTCTAGGCAATTATACAAGTTTGGAACAACATGAGTCCCTGATTCAGACCAAAGGAGACACTCTAGGGCTGAAAGCAGCCTAAGTGAATAATGGGGACACATTTGTTTTAAAAATCAGTCCCATCTTAAGCTTGCAGCAACAAAACAGGCTGCAAATAACCACTCTGTGTATTTGTTCACCGTTGATGTATGTCCACTAAAAGTGAACGTTTTTACCACTGACAGACTCAAATAATTACTAAGTGCCTGACAAGATTATGGAAAGGATCCCTGTAGAGATAGACCTTTTTGTTCGACCAGAAATAGCCCAAAATCTCTGTCGACAAACCCACCAGACTACATTTGAATAAACAGTCATTTAAGTGTGTAATTCTAGTTTTGTCTTAATTAAAACTAAGACTAAGAAAAGTAAAACTTTCCCCACAAGTGCTGCAATTAAATGGCTCCTCACTTCTGTGCGTTTTGCCTAAAAAGCACTACAAATGAATCATCTCCCACATATTTTACAAACACAAGGCCACTTGTCTGTATGAGATCTTATAAGCCGTGCTGAGACACATTAAAGTGTCTTCTCTCAAAAAAATTACTGCTTCTCATCTGTGTGACTTCTCACGTGAACTTTCAAGTGGGCACTACGTCCAAAAGCTCTCCCACATATTACATGTATATGGCCTCTCACCTGTGTGGACTCTTACATGAGCGCGCAGTACAGATATCTGAGAAAACCTTTTCCCACAGACTTGGCAAGAATGTGGCTTCTCACCTGTGTGGATTCTTACATGCCTTTTCAATGTGGACAGGTCACAGAAACTTACGCCGCAGGTCTTGCAAAGGTACGGCTTCTCACCTGTGTGGATTCTCATGTGGCTTTTCAAGTTACTGCTCGATCTAAAAGCACCCCCACATGTTTTACATGTAAACGGCTTCTCGCCCGTGTGGATTTTTAGATGGTACAACAAGCCACTATAATACAGGAAATCTTTTCCACATGTTGTGCAAGAATACGGCTTCTCACCTGTGTGGATTTTTTCATGAGTGTTCAAAACTGACTTGTCACTGAATCTTTTCCCACATGTTTTGCATGAAAACGGCTTCTCACCTGTGTGTTGTCTCATGTGTGCATGTAACTGGGACTTAAACTTAAAATCTTTCCCACATGTCTCACACTTAAACCTTTTACCTGTGTGAGTGTCACACTGAGTCTTTGACATGGTCGAGTTGTTTACATTGTTATTGTGACAAATACTTTCAAGATGTGTTTTCTTTGGTTGAAGCTCTGTATTCCCAGGTGATCCTGAGTCTTCCTGCTCGCCTCCAACCTGATCTTGGCTCTCAGTGACATGAGAGCTGTGAGAGAGCGGCTGGTGGTTAGTGTTTGGTTCTGGTTCACTGTGCTCACTTTCCTCATAAGGAGGAATCAACATGAAGCCATCAGTCTCCTGCTTCACTACAAGCTGCTCTCCCTCCTGACTGCTGCACACTTCCTCCTCTTCCTCTTTAATCTGTGGAGGCTCTGGCTCCTCTTGCTCCACACTGGACTTCCTCTCCTGAATAAAGACCTGCTGCTCAGCAAGGTCTTCCTCCTCCTCCTCCTCTTTCTCCTTACAGACATGCTGCTGTGGGAGCTCTGGAGGGACAGAGAACGAAAGGAAAATGCTAAAACTATGATGGTAAAGAAGGAAATGCAATACACTTAAAAACACAATAAAAAACAAACAAGACAAAGATAACAGTGTCTGAAGAGGAGGAGATAGAAGTAGAACTAAGCTGTCCCAACCCCTGACTTACATTTCTTCTTTTAACTCATATTATTTCAACAAATTCCCAAATTTCTTTACAACTAATATAAAACTGTCCCCGGTCTATTTACCCCCAACTGAATAAGTAATACCCAGTTTATTTACAGTACAAATACCACCCTGTGTTACAAAATAAACATGGACTCCCTAAACACAATCTTTCCTCATCTATACAACCTTTTCATATACTTAAAAAAAACATTGTTTTTCCAAATTAAATTCTCCCTGTACTCTGTAACAAAACACTTTTGCATATTGCCCGGAAGTATAGTACTTCTCGCTTTAAACATGATTACTGCAGTAGATCTAAATACGTCCATGCATGTGACTTTAACAACAGTGTGATGGTGTGTTCCCTGTACTCTGTGATGGTTAATAGTACCAGTATATCTTTAAACATTCCCAGTTATATAAACCATAATCCCTGTTCTCTGTTATTAAACTAATAACGTCATACGTACCTGCCCTGTGTAACTTTAATTCAGGTTTCCAAACGACATCCAACAGTTTGCGCTGACGGTCGATCACTTCTTCATACTCGACGATGGTTCTTTTAAAAACTCCGAATATTTCCTCAGCAGCAGCAGTTAGTCGCTCGTTGACAAACTCTCTCAGATGATCCACTGAAGACATGGTTGTCTAACTGTGACTGAGATATTTAACTACGCACCACCATCATCATCATCATCATCCAGCTGACTCCAGCAGAGCTAACGCAGCTAGCAAACGTTTGTTTTGTTTACTTCCGCTCGATGTGTCACAGTGTTTAAGTTCCGGAAGTGGAATTAAGCTACTTTTTCTTTCCGCCCATCAACAGGGATCAGTAGTTTCCTCCTTCAGTATGACACTTAAGACTTAATTTCTCCTTTTCGTCTCACAAACACGGCTCATAGTTAGGTGCAAAAATGGCAGAAGAAGAAAAGGCGAGAAAACCATATTGGTCAGAGGAGGAAAAGATTAAAGCTCTGGAGGAAACAATCATAGACAGCCCAAACTACAAAGTATATTTGAGCCCAAATACTACAAACCAGAAAAGGACTGGAGGAGGAAATTGCGACAAAAAATATTTTAAATCTATAGAATAAAAACAAAAGCATAGACACAGAGTTGTCCTGGTCACACAACACCTTCTGTATGTGTTAGTTTCTTTCATTTATCACCATAATCCCAGACATGTTGCAGTTAAGATAGAGTCAAATGTAGCTTAAGATCTGTTTTTATTTTATTTATTTATTTATTTACCTTGCTTTGGTTGCAAAGGCCTTATGTCAAAACTGAAACAAATTCACATCTGGTATAAATGGGATGCTGCTTGTCATCATGAAAGAACAGAAACAAATAGCTCCTGTTTTACATTTTATTTTGTATTAAAACATTTTCCTTATTATCATTATTATTAAACAGTATATAAATATACATAAATATGTATATATGCATGTAGATGGCTGTATAAATAAACAGATATAGATGAACATACATATAAAGACAATATAGTTGATGATTGCTGCTAAAGTGTCTCTTTAACGCAGATCTCTCAAAATTATGACTTCCCACTCGAGTGGACTCTCATGTGTGTTTTCAAGTCACTGTTCTGTATGAAACCTCTCCCACATGTCTCACATGTAAATGGCTTCTCACCTGTGTGGATTCTTAAATGTCTTTTCAACGTGGACATGTCGAGGAGTCTTTTCCCGCAGGTCTTACAATTGTATGGCTTCTCTCCTGTGTGGATTCTCATGTGGACTGTTAACTGACTATTACGTCTGAAAGTTTTACCGCACATTTTGCACAAAAACGGCTTCTCGCCCGAGTGGATCCTCATGTGGACTGTCAAGTCACTTTTCTGTCTGAACGTTCCCCCACATGTTTTACATGTAAACGGCTTCTCGCCTGAGTGGATTCTCATGTGCACCGACAAGCCACTGTTAAATTGGAAATGTTTTCCACATATGTCACATGAATACCGCTTCACACCCGTGTGGACTCTCTGGTGTCTGTACAGTTTTGAATTATACTGAAAAACTTTCTCACACGTGTCACATTTTAAAGACTTTTTGCCCGTGTGAGTGTCACAGTAGGTATTTGACATGGTGCAGTTCTTTACATTGTTCTTGTGTCTACTGTGTTCATGAAGTCTTTTCTTTGGTTGAAGCTCTGTATTTCTAGTTGATCCTGAGTCTTCCTGTTCGCCTCCAACCTGATCTTGGCTCTCAGTGACATGAGAGTTGTGAGAGAGGAGCTGGTGGTCACACTGTTTGTTTCTGGTTCACTGTGCTCACTTTCCTCATAAGGAGGAATCAACATGATGGCGTCAGTCTCCTGCTTCAGTACAAGCTGCTCTCCCTCCTGACTGCTGCACACTTCCTCCTCTTCCTCTTTAATCAGTGGAGGCTCTGGCTCCTCTTGCTCCACACTGGAGTTCATCTCCTGAATACAGAGCTGGTGTTTGGCAAGGTCTTCCTCTTCCTTCTTCTCCTTACAGACATGTTGCTGTGGGAGCTCTGGAGGGACAAAAAGATTAGGATACTACTGTGATGGTAAAGACGGAAATGCAGACATGCAAGCAAATTAGGAACAATATACACTCACCGGCCACTTTATTAGGTACACCCTGCTAGTACCAGGTTGGACCCCTTTTACTTTCAGAACTGCCTTAATTCTTGGTGTCAAAAGATTCAACAAGGTGCTGTAAACATTCCCCAGAGATTTTGGTCCATATTGACATGATGACATCACACAGTTGCTGCAGATTTGTCGGCTGCACATCCATGATGAGAATCTCCCGTTCCAGCACATCCCAAAGCTGCTCTTTTGGACTGAGATCTGGTGACTGTGGAGGCCATTGGAGTACAGTGAACTCATTGTCATGTTTGAGATGATGTGAGCTTTGTGACATGGTGTGTTACCCTGCTGGAAGTAGCCATCAGAAGATGGCACACTGTGGTCATAAAGGGATGGACACGACAGCAACAATACTCAGGCAGGCTGTGGTGTTTAAACCAGGCTCAGTTGGTACTAAGAAAATCTCCCCCACACCATTACACCACCAGCAGCAGCCTGAAGCGTTGATACAAGGCAGGATGGATCCATGACGCCAAATTCTGACCCTACCATCTGAACGTGGCAGCAGAAATCCAGACTCATCAGACCAGGCAACATTTTTCCAATCTTCTATTGTCCAGTTTTGGTGAGCCTGAGTGAACTGCAGCCTCAGT
The DNA here is from genome assembly GCA_026686955.1 of Epinephelus cyanopodus. Lineage (NCBI taxonomy): Eukaryota > Metazoa > Chordata > Actinopteri > Perciformes > Serranidae > Epinephelus > Epinephelus cyanopodus. Next base: position 44,852,914 of record CM048915.1, read on the forward strand.
TTCCTGTTGTTAGCTGACAGCAGTGGCACCTGGTGTGGTCTTCTGCTGCTGTAGCCCATCTGCTTCAAGGTTGGACAAGGTGTTTTGCTTCAGAGATGGTCTTCTGCAGACCTTGGTTGGAACCAGTGCTTATTTGACTTCCTGTTGCCTTTCTACCATCTTGACCAGTCTGGCCATTCTCCTCTGACCTCTGGCACCAACAAGGCATTTTGGCTCACTGGATATTTTCTCTGTCTGGGATCATCCTCTGTAAACCCTAGAGATGGTTGTGGCACCAACAACCATGTCACGTTCAAAGTCAAAGTGAATCAAAATCACCTTTCTTCCTCATTCTGATGCTCCGTTGAACTTCAGCAGCTCGTCTTCACCATGTCTACATGACTAAATGCATTGAGCTGCTGCCACATGGTTGTCTGATTAGCTATTTGCATTAAGGAGCAGTTGAACAGGTGTACCTAATAAAGTGGCCAGTGAGGGTGTGTTTAAACAATCTGTTTTGTGTCATCAAACTAGTCAGTGTTACACACCTGTCCTGTGTAGCTGCTGCTGATCAGAGAGACTCTCCTCCTCCTCTTTACAGACATACTGCTGCGGGAGCTCTGAAGGAACAAAGACCAAAAGAAATACGACACTATTGTGATGGTAAAAAGGAGATGCAGACATGGAAGCAAATTAATACCATTAGTTAAGCTTACACACCTATCCTGTGAAGCTTTATATCGGGTTTCCAAATGACATCCAACAGTTTGCGCTGACGGTCGATCACTTCTTCATACTCGACGATGGTTCTTTTAAAAACTCCGAATATTTCCTCAGCAGCAGCAGTTAGTCGCTCGTTGACAAACTCTCTCAGATGATCCACTGAAGACATGGCTGTGTGATTATGAATGAAACGTTTAACTAGGCGACAACTACACCATCACCTCCCTGCTGATCCCAAACATCCACTAAGCTGCGCAGCCAGCGCTTGTTTTGTTTACTTCCGGTGGTTGTGTCACAGTGTTAATGTTCCCCTGGTGGAATTTCCGGTCATCAAAAGTTTCTGACAGCAGTAACATTATCCAGTTTGTCTCCCTTTTTCTTGTTTAGCATCTGTAATGCATTTTTTTTCTTTTTTAAAGGAAGGTATTGATTTTGTTGCGATGTGATTACGCTTTATACAAACTGCCTGTGATTTCCACCGGCAATTTCTCCTTTACCTGCTATTAAATCCTCCTGAGACCTTGTGTCCTCATATGAGGACATCACATTTTGGGTTTACTTGACCTTATACTTCATTCTACTTTAAGGAAATGGCCACTTTAGAATGAAAATACAGACAGTACTTACTGACCCTCATGCCGACAAGAAGTCCAGTGTAGCTTTTTAATCCACAAAACTCGGTATCGGAGGATAACAACTGGCCGGAATAACCCACATTTTGAAACTGTAATAAAACTCAGCTAATGCATTTCAAAAACTTCAGAACGGCTCGTCCGTCGTAATCCAAGTGCCCTGAAGCCGTGTGAGACTAGCTGATGGCTAGTGGTGGTGCTAGTTTTCGAGTCTTGCGGTAGTTGTCAAGTAAACACAGCACTCCTGCAGGGCAGGCTGACTGACCACGGTGACAAACGATGCTATTAAACTGAAGTAAATTACATCTTTTCAAGGCAGTTTTGCATGCCGTGGCTTCAGGGCACTTGGATTACGACGGACGAGCCGTTAGCGGAGTTTTATCACAGTTTCAAAATGTGTGTTCCATGCATTTCAAGTGTAGCTGTTATCCTCCGATACCCCGAACAAGTTTTGCGGCTTAAAAAACTACACTGGACTTCTTGTCGGCATGAGGGTCAGTAAGTACTGTCTGTACTTTCATTCTAAAGCGGCCATTTCCTTTAACTAAGACCTGCTGTCCTTGTTCATGGACACTTTTTTGTGCCATCTAGTGACAGTAAGAGCACAATACACTAGTCCATGTGCAAAGAAGATGGCGGCCATCTCTGCCAAGTCAGTTTGCAGCCGATCCCGACACAAAAGTGGACAAGCTCCAAAACCTGATCTTATTTAATTGAGCTTTTTTAAACACAAAAGATTCAGGGACACAACATGACGAAAGCACAAAAGGTTGCTCAAGTATTACACATACACATACACATTATGATAGGCTAGGTAAAAAGAAACCAAAAATATATATAAAAAAAAAACAAGTAATCACAACACGAGACAACAACACAAGATAGAAAAACACAACAAAATAGTGCTGCATAGCCGTACAGTTTTGTTGGAGTCGCATTCAAGTCCGCCACAACGTCAAAAATCACGTGGGGGCCTGAAAAAAGGCCACACCCATACGGCAACGCCAGCCCTCCCTAAAAGAAAACAACAACACTAGCATGTTGTGTGTTTTATTTTATTCTTTTAATTTATAGAGATTTTTGTGATAAATTAAACTTTCATTGCCCAATAAGAGAACACAAGAAAGTGATAAAGGCCATTCCAGTTCCTCTTCAAACAATTATTCAACAACTTTTGTACACCAATATATTTCAGAAATGAGGCCACTCTGTGTTGAAGGTATCGGCTTAAAGGGCAGTTTACCAAACCAACTGAAAAGAAAATATGTTCTTCAGGAATACGGCGACAATAAATATTAATCCTATCCAGTCCTACTGAACACCAAAAAGTGACATTTAAGATTTTGATTGTCATCTATCCATCCAATCACTTTTTACATGAGAGATTTAATTGCAACATTCTGCGAGAGACTGATTGAGACGGCTGAACATATTTTCCTCCAGTGTGAGCTTGTACAGGAATTTAGCGTGTGGTTCAGAGATGGCTTCATTGATGCACCTTTTAAATGTGATGTCAGTTAAAGATGAATTAATTACAAAGGAGAAAAATTGGAGTTTCTAATTAAAAATTTGATTTTGTGGGGCAAACACTTTATTCATAGATGTAAATATCTAAAGGTTAAGCCTCACATCAGTGGATGGAAGAGTGAACTCAAGCTATTTGCAAAATCTCTTAAGTACATGACGACAGCACAGAAACTCCCAGAAACTATGTTCCTTATTGGACCCGTTTCTGGACTTAGACCCCGACTCTTTGTTAATGTAACAACTCTGTATTTGAAGACCTGGATTCATCCTCCTCCTTCAATCATACCATCTTGAAGGTAAACACTAAAGACGTTCCGCATTTTTCATTCTTATGTGCACATGCTAATATCTTAATAGTCTTTTCACTATAAAAATGAGTCTTTGATCATTGAAATGGAACTTTTTTTCAAAGCCACTTTTTCAAGAGTGATAAATACAAGCTCAGTGGAGGAAGTGAATTCCTAAGATTTCTAACTTTACTAGCAACCAACTGAATGAGTGCAAAAATCTCAAAGTAGAGTGATACAGTACAATATAGTAGAAGAGAAGGAAAAGCAGCATCAAATGCCAACAACACTGCACAAGCTGCGTCTTTATCCGAAGACGGATCAGGCTCATTATTGTCCAGTTTTTTTTCTTCCCGACAGTTTAAACCTGAAAATGTGTCTTACTTGAGGATAAAATTACATATTGAATAATAAATTTTAAATATTTCAAATACACAAATACAAGCTCTTAAAATGTTTTATTACAAATGACATTTTTTGTTATGTCCAGCAGAATACAAATTACAAAATACTCAAAATGAATCCCAGCTGGCCACCAGCGCTGTTAGACGTTCATATTTGAATTTAGGTTGATGTGATGTCACGTGAACAAAATCCAACGTCTTTGAAATGTCTCACGCCAGCATCATCTTGACGTAGATTAACGTAGTCGTAAGGTTTGAACAAAACCCAACGTCTGCAGAACATCAAATGAACACCTGACCTCAAATTGTTAAAGTCAATAGACATTTAAAATATTGTCAACCTGATTTTCATTACAACCTAAATTTTACGTCTATCCAACGTCTGAGTCCAGCGTCTTCTGACACCGTTCTGACACCAGGTGCCAGCTGGGATTTTACACACTATGTAAAATAACTACACTTAATTCAAATACTGCTCAACTATGGTCACCATAAACATTCGAAACAATAATCACATCACGTTGATGCACTCACTAAATACATTAAAATATAAATGACTGCAGACAAAAACCACTGTAGCTGGCAGGATGAACACATCAGTGACACAAGTGTGATCATGTGGCTTCTCACTTCTGTGAGTTCTTCTGTGTTTGACCGTGAACCAGGACTGAATCGTCTCCCACATGTTTTACAAACACAAGGCTCCTCGCCTGAATGTGATCTTACGTGCAGGGTTACCTAATAATCCTATACAGTGATTCAGCCACACATCTTCCAAGGCATATGCAAACTGCGAGCACTTGCTCCTCACTCGTTAGACACCAACACACCAGACCGGTACTTGTTGTCTGTGCAATTTGACATGTTTGGATTCAAATTTTGAGAAGTTTGTTCGCATTAAATTCTTGTGTGTTCTATGGACATGTCTAATAACTGTTTTGCTTATGTTCTGTAAAAGTGAGGTTATGCTTCACCAGTGGGATTCTTGGTAAATTGAGAGCTGAACCCAAAATCAAATGAGCATATTAGAAAAAAGGTGAAGAGGTAGCACATCCCAAACTTTCAGATAAAAGGACAAAATACTCACATTTCACTTGTTAAACTGGCTCACGTCACAACGTGCTTACACATTTCGGCACACAGCCTTCATCAGAGCTTTTTGGCATTTTCCTGGTTTTCTCATCACGTGACAGCACGGCCTCTTTCCGAGTAGGTAAAGCTGCAGCTGGAGCGGCTACATGACCCGCCCACCACAGTCAGCCCTCTTCACCCATTGGCCTGGAAGTTAACGATTAGCTAGCCATGAATTATTAAGTTAAAAGAGAGGCAGCTGAGGTTAAGGAGGGGTTACATCTTGTTACTTATGAGTGAATCATATCTTCATGTATAAAATCATAAAGTGGATTATTGCTACTTGTCACGCTGTAGCAAAGTTCAGATAACCATGTGATGCTAGGGACATTTCATTGCTCATGCAGCGCAGCACTATATTTTAAATTAGTAATACAAGGAATGTATGTCACGTGACGTTAGACATGTTTTGGGATAATTATCGGGAAGCACAATTGGATTTTTTGCAAGATATATAACTCCTCATTTGGCCGATAACCGATACCGATGTATCCGCTTCTTCCCCCACCTTATTTTAGTGATCATCAAGTCTCTTCTTTTGTGGAATTATGATCATATTACACATGCGTACTTTTATCATGATGGACCGCCAGCAGACGGAGACATGAAATATAATACTTTTCAGTGTACGTGATGTTCATTCATTGTGCAAAGTAATATAAAGCATGTTGGGTGATTCTGACAGCTCATTTTAAAGCCGACATCGGCCGATCCCGTTGACGTGCCGATGTCACCGTGCATCCCCAGATTATTACGAACATAATTTAAACAATAGCTAAAGCAATGCATATAGACCGAATCACAATGTTTATTTACAGTAACCTGTGGGTAGAAAATCCTCGTGTCACGCGCATGAAATCAAACAGTGCTGAGCAGACTGAGTTTGTTTTTAGCCACATAAAAAGGCCCACCAAAAATAAAAACCAACACATCAATATCAGTTGACGTATGTGCAAAATTGAGTATTTTCACCACTTTAACTTTCCATCAGTCTTTTCTTACGGCAATTAAAGAGGTCATATCAAAGCCACCAGACTCCAGACCTCGACCTGTTAGTGTGGCGCACATTTACACTGATTCTTTCATTTGGCTGAAACATGTTTTACTGCGGCCCTGCCCACATCAGTACACTGCGTAGCTTCCGTACTGGTAGATTTGGTTTATCAGAGACACTAGCAAAGCAACAAAGCGCATAAAATAAGCACAGCAGAAGCGTCAGATCGGTGGGACCACTGTTTATAACTATACATCTTTAAACATTACAGTTACGGCTTAAAGTGACAACAAAAATCAACAAGTCTGCCAGGTTTACATGTCTCCATAAGTGTAATCGACTGCCAGTTTTGTACCCAGAAATGATTGTTGAGGTTAGCGTGATGTTAAGGTGAGTCTCACGTATAATTTTTCCAGGGACCCTGTATGCCTCGCCAGTTGAGACACTTTAAAGCAGTGGCTCCCAACTGGTCCAGATGTCTCCTCTGAGGGCCACACAGTTTAATATATTCAGCGTCATACTAGTGTTTGGCGTGTCTTTGAGCTAGTTTACAGTCTCTGTCAAGTAGCTGTCCATTAGTCACTCACTCTACAGCAGGAAACGACACTTCAATGTAAAACCTTGTTGCTGGAAACTGATTGTACTTCAAAATAAGTGTTTTGACCAACCAGGAGGGAACCACTGCTTAAAAGTATCTTTAAAGTGTCTAAAATTATGACTTGTCACTCGAGTGGATTCTCATGTGGGCTTTTAAGTCATTATTCTGTATGAAGCCTCTCCCACATATTGGACACGTATACGGCTTCTCACCTGTGTGGATTCTCACATGCCTGTTCAACGTGGACGTGTCACGGAGTCTTTTCCCGCAGGTGTTGCAAACGTACGGCTTCTCACCTGTGTGGATTCTCGTGTGGACTGTTAACTGACTGTTGTGTCTGAAAGCTTTGCCACACGTTTTGCACGAGAACGGCTTCTCGCCCGAGTGGATCCTCATGTGGACCGTCAAGTCGCTGTTCTGTCTGAAAGTTCTCCCGCATGTTTTACACGTGAACGGCCTCTCGCCCGAGTGGATTCTCATGTGCACCAACAAGGCGTTGTTATATCGGAAATGTTTTCCACAGGTTTCGCAGCGATACGGCTTCACACCTGAGTGGCCTCGTATGTGAGTGTTCAACGCTGATTTCTCGATGAAGCTTTTCCCACAGATGTTGCAAGAATACGGCTTCTCACCTGTGTGGACTCTCTGGTGTATGAACAGCTTTGAGTTATACTTAAAAACCTTCCCACACGTGTCACATTTGAAAGGCTTGTCATCTGCGTGAGTGTTATGGAGCATATCTGACACAGTAGAGTTGTAGACGTTGTTGCTGTGGCTGTTACTCTCAAGGTGTCTTGGGAGAAGCTCTGCATTCCCAGGTGAGTCTTCCTGCTCGCCTCCAACCTGATCGCTGCTCTCAGTGACATCATAGCTGTGACAGAGCAGCCGGTGGTCGCTGTGTTCGTCTGATATCACAAAGCTCGTCACTGGTATGTCGTCGACAGACTCTTTCTCTGCTGCACTCAGAGCATCATAAGGTCTGATGTTCAGAGTCTGATCTTCACTTCCGTCATAAGGAGGAATCAACATGAAGCCATCAGTCTCCTGCTTCAGTACAAGCTGCTCTCCCTCCTGACTGCTGCACACTTCCTCCTCTTCCTCTTTAATCTGTGGAGGCTCTAGGTCATCTTCGTCCATACTGGAGTTCATCTCCTGAATGCGGAGCTCCAGCTCAGCCAGACCCTCCTCATCATCATCCTCCTCCTCCTCCTCCTCCTTACAGACATATTGCTGCGGGAGCTCTGGAGGGACAAAGAACAAAAGGAGTAAGATTGTGATTTTAAAGAAGGAGATGCAGACATTGAAGCAAGTCAACACCAGTTTAAACACGTTAGGATTACATATTAACTTAGTTTTACGCACCTATTCTGTGAAGCTTTATCTCTGGCTTCAAAACCACATCCAACAGTCTGCGCTGTCGGTCCAGCTCCTCTTCATACTCGACGATGGTTCTTTTAAAAACTCCGAATATTTCCTCAGCAGCAGCAGTTAGTCGGACGTTGACAAACTCTCTCAGATACTCCACCGAAGACATGGTCGTTTAGTCATAAATAAAGTGTCTCGAGGTTTTGCTGAGAGAATAAATCCCCAGAATTCACTCAATGGCTCGATGTAGCTGCGGCCACTGGCGCATGTCTTCTGTTTACTTCCGCTGATGTCACACGGTAAAGTTCCGACGCTGGAGTGTCTGTTTTTATCTGTTCCGCTTTCAAGTGTTAAAATAAATGTTTTAACATATTTGTGCCAACGTTTGTCCTGCAACTGAATTTTATGTCCTCATGAAAACTTAAAAGTGGATTTTTTTTTATCAGCGAGAATAAATAAATAAATAAATAAATAAATAATATCAATTTTAAATTCATATGGAGGAATAAGTGTCAGCACATAAGGAAGGATGACATGGTTTAAAACTACGAGGATAGAGGAGTGAATGTCTTTGATTCTGACATCATGAAGGGTGTCCTGAAGTTATAAATGGTTTAAATCTTTTATTAAGAACAGTCACTCCTTCTGGTTTATTTTTCCACAAAAAAAAAATGGGAGGAATAGACATTTTACTACTCTGTGATTAGAGTGTAACTTGCTGCCAGTATCCATTAAGTTCAATAAAGAATTAAAAATGAAATAAAATGAAACGAATCCAAGGAAATGGCATAAATAAATGAATGAATAAATAAATAAATAAAATTGGAAATTTTATTTGCTCAATTATTGTACTTGTGAAAATATGGACAAATACATCTTTTTTTATATTTTATTTATAATTTTTAATTTTATTTATATAATTATTCTATTATTACTATGTACAAATATTAGATATTTTTTGCAAATATTATAAATTGCTAAAACTGAAACACTGCCTGCATGTTGTAGTTTAACAGCAAAAAATATTCCATTCATATTTTTCTGCAAAAAAAATTCTGAACACATTTTTCATATAATTTTTATACATTGTTTTGCTGTTGAGATTTGATATTCATTTCGAACGTGAAAAAAAAGACTTGAACATACAAATAAGGAGACAGAAAGAAAGTAATATTCACAAATAATGAAAAGCATAATGTAAATAGCAATTGTCAGTGGATAATTACTTTGATTTCACATCCGAAAAGGAGTACGAGGAAGTGTATACTTATCGAATTCCACCCCTTCTCCATCAGTCATCAGGTGAAATGAAACAGCTTCCCCATGCAGATAAACCTACACCTTAGACTTTTCTAAATAAACAATTAATACCATTTAACTTTCTCACACAAAAGTAATCAATATATAAAATAAGCCTTATATACATAAACTACCAAATATCTATCTCACAAAATATGAATGAACATATCTTAGTATACAATATATATTACAATTATCTTTGCCTTACAAAACATACATATAAATATTACACATATATCTTAATCATCTTGTTCTGCTATTTATTTTTAATATATTTGAATACGTGAACATGTGAATTATACAAAGTATGAATAGACCGCTGAGGAGATACGTGCACACCGATGCAAATGGGCTGGAGAGCCACAAAAAGATACACAGGCAAAAAGACAATTTATTTAGGACACTTGTGCACAAAAAGAAGGGGCTCAAAGTGCAAAAAATAATAATAATAAAAATAATTTTATCCTTTTTTGCACTCTGAGCACCTACTTTTTGTCCTTTATTGGATGTCCATTGTTCCGACACCCAAAATAAACTGTTTCGTTGTCCTACATAGGCGCAGTCTGCATAAGAAAAAATATGAATATACATAATTCTTTCTAGTTTATTCATGTGTGTACACCCACATGCTCATCAATCAATAACTGCTTATTTATATATTAATACTGGATGCTGCCCCCATGAAAATTCCACAAATCATACATAAAAAATAATATCTTCACATTGTGGTATTGCAGTTTGGTTCAGCTGCTCATGGATTCAAACACTTCTGCTACTGCTGCACACACAGCTCATTGTCAGTCATGCCCATCGGCGCCTGCAGTGAAAGGCCGCATTAGTGTCAGCAGCTGCAGAGAGAACAGACAGGAGGGAGGAACGCTGTGTGCCAGTGATGCACTGACAGTTTCAGAGCAGCCTTTTTCGCCAGGGGCCACACCTTGATTTAAGGAAGTCTGGATTCTCAGGCGACTCTGCAGTTTGCTTTACACTACAACGCTTTCCCATGTGTCACAGTTGAAAGGCTTTTTGGTATAAAAACAGTGTTTGACCCAAAACTTGTACAGAATGTAAAACTTGCTCGATGCACACAGCTCACACTGACACCTTTTGTTCATGAAAGTTAAATAAACAGGTTTATTAATCCACTTTCCCGCATACAAAATCAGCTTTGGGGAAAACAAAATGTTTGGACAGACTGACAGAGACAAAACAAGACAAAATCATCCACACAGTCGATAATACGGTCAGAAAACCGCGGCTCCACTCTGCATTTGCAGCTACTAACTGCACTGAAGTGTCAGCAGGCAGCTCTGAATGGACATTAGTGAATTTCTAAGTGTGTCACAGGTGAAGAAAAATACAATAAATATTAACAAAGAAGCAAATATGACTGAACAGAAACAACCAGACAATAATAAATAATATTCAACCTCGAAATTGTGTTTGGCACATACAAATAACCAGACAAAGGCATGTTCACATTCAGTAGGATTTCTTCTATGTCAGTCAATCTCAAATGTTAAATCTCACTTGTGCAGGAGGCTTCACGTACACTGTCAAAAACTAGTAAACATAGATTTTAAATACTTGTCAATACTTGCATAACAGTAAAAAGAACATTCTTATTTTCAGGTGATTATACACTACAGCAAAGTTACTTGTCTTATCATATTCCATTTTTTTCAGTAAATCCTCGACAGTGGACCTTTAAAATTCTTCCATGTCACTTCCAATGACACACCTTCTCACCTGGATGGGTGTGACCACAACTGGAACCTCAGTGTTGCACTGATACAGCTTCTCACATACACGCTTTCTCATGTGGCTTTTCAAGTTACTGCTGGATCTGAAATCTTTCCTGCATGTTTCGCAGGTATACGGCCTCTCACCCGAGTGAGTTCTCAAGTGGACCCTCAAGTCATCACGACGCGTGAAAGCTTTCCCGCATGTTTTACAAGTGTGTGGCTTCTCACCTGTGTGGGTTTTCACGTGCCTCGTCAATGCGGACATCTCACAGAATCTTTTCCCGCAGGTCCTGCAGACGTACGGTTTCTCACCTGTGTGGATTCTCACGTGGACTTTCAAGTCACCGTTACGTCTGAAAGCTTTCCCACATGTTTTGCACAAAAACGGCTTCTCACCTGTGTGTTGTCTCATGTGTGCATACAGTTGGGACTTAAACTTGAAAACTCTCTCACATGTGTCACATTTGAAATAATTTCTACCTGTGTGAGTGGTACTGTGGGTCTTTGACATGGTACAGTTGTTATCATCGTTCCTGTGACTGCTGCTTTCATGATGTCTTTTATTTGGTTGAAGCTCTGTGTTTCTAGTTGATCCTGAGTCTTCCTGCTCAGCTCCAACCTGATCTTGACTCTCAGTGACATGAGAGTTGTGAGAGAGCGGCTGGTGGTCACTGTTTGTTTCTGGTTCACTGTGCTCACTTTCCTCATAAGGAGGAATCAGCATGAAGGCGTCAGTCTCCTGCTTCACTACAAGCTGCTCTCTCTCCTCACTGCTGCACACTTCCTCCTCTTCCTCTTTAATCTGTGGAGGCTCTGGCTCCTCTTGCTCCACACTGGACTTCCTCTCCTCAATGCGGAGCTGCTGCTCAGCCAGACTCTCCTCCTCCATCTCCTTACACACATGTTGCTGTGGGAGCTCTGGAGGGACAGAGAACAAAAAGAAAAGGCTACTACTGTGATGGTAAAGAAAGAAATGCAGAAATGGAAGAAAGTTTTAGGCAGAACAGAAGAAAAATCTAAACCATATCAATATTTGGTGTGACCACCCTTTACCTTCAAAACAGCTTCAATTCTTCTAAGTACACTTGCACACAGTTTTTGAAGGAACTCAGCAGGTAGGTTGTTCCAGACATCTTGGAGAAATAACTACAGATGTTCTGTGGATGTAAGCTGCCTAAAATCCTTCTGTCTCTTCATGTGATCCCAGACACACGAGGGGGGCTGTACCACCACTTCACGCTGACGATAGCTCATAATGACACTGGCTGTATGTTTGGGGTAGTTCCTATGCGTTTGTGCACAGTTGAATCACTCTTTTTGGCCACCATTTTTCCATGAAGACCACCTCTGGCCAGACTAGTGCGGACAGTAGATGGGTGTACCTGATTCCCACTGGTTTCTGCTAGTTCTGAGTTAATGACACTGCTGGACATCTCACAGTTTCGCAGACCACTGCGACTAACGTTGCCTGTTTCTTTGAGCATCTTCGAAAGAGCTTAAACAGCACGTCTTGAACCCCCAGTCTATGGAGAGACCCTGCTGATGCAGTGTAACGACCCTCAGTCTTGTCATGGTGTGTGACCAGTGACATCAAACTGTCTTCCAACTGTCTTCAAACCTCACCTGAGTAGCACAGTTTGGCTGCTCCTCACCCAGTTTAAAGCCTCCTGCACAGCTGTTACTGTTTCACTTAAAGACTGTGTTTCAACCTACATATAATATTAATCATCATTAGCACCTGTTTGGTATAGTTGGTTAATCACACACCTGACTGTGATCCTACAAACACCTGACTTTGTGCAAATGTAGGCCCAACGTTACTTACAAGAACTGATGCTGTTTTCTTCGGACTAGAACGTTTACACAGTAACGTTACTGTATGTTTAAACAACCCGGATTATATAAATCAAACTGATCTGTTCTGAGTTAATTAAGTTTTACATACCGATCCTGATAAGCTCTATGTCGGGTTTCCAAACGATATCCAACAGTCTGCGCTGACGGTCGATCACTTCTTCATACTCGACGATGGTTCTTTTAAAAACTCCGAATATTTCCTCAGCAGCAGCAGTTAGTCGCTCGTTGACAAACTCTCTCAGATACTCCACTGAAGACATGGTTGTCTAATTATGAGTAAAACATTAATTAACGCGATAACTACACTTTCATCTACCCGCTAATTCCACCGAGCTAATGCAGCTAACACCTGTTTTGTTTACTTCCGCTTGATGTGTCACAGTGTTTAAGTTCCGGCAGTGGAATTGAGCTACTTTTCCTTTCCGCACATCAACAGTGAAAATTTTTATGCTATTTTACATAAAACTGTGTATTTTGATGGTATTTTTGACTATCATATTTGTGAAAAAAGAACAATCTCTTCCTCCACCTCCACATTCCTCCCTGACAGACTTGACAGCCTGGACCTGACTCTGCAGCATCTACATACATAAATTATATAGTATTTCCTATAATGTATCCTCACTATTGTAATAGCATCACAGTCACCGTTTCAGTGGCCTCCCACCAGTTTGTTTTACTTAAAGATGCTTTCAGTGATTTGACCAAAAATAACAAAAGAAAATGCGATTTTCACGAACAATCCCCCCTTGCTCACTGTCTCCGTCCTGTAGGTCTAATTTATCTCCAAAACTGTGGACTCACAGGTGGTGGCATTTGATTTGGGGTGTAAAAATACATATATGAGGCTATATGATCATTAATCTATGTAATATTCTGATTTCCAGAATATGTAAACATTTCTCTGATTGGATTGAGAGCAGTCACCCAGTCTGCTGCACACACCACAAATTCTCTCCTCTGCTCCGACTGCAATTCTTCTATTTCAGTGATAGCTGAATTTTTCCAAAAAGAAATAAAGTTATTGTTACCAGTACATTGTAAATAAAGTATATTTGTGATTATAAGTTAGTTAATAACTTAGTGTCATATTATTTTTTGTCAGTATTATAATTTTTTTAGGGGCCCCTCTGGGCCCCTCTTAATCATGGGCCCCTAGAATCCTTCTCCCTTTTTCCCCCTTTTTGGCGCCCCAGAATGGGAGCACTGGGAACTGTGACCCCCCAATCTGGGTGAGTGGCTCCAGCAGATTCCAGGTACAACATCTGAGGTCTCTGTCCAGATGAGTGCAGACCGAGGAACAGCTGAGATGCACATACATGCATTAAATAAAGAGATGTCAGGGTGAGGGGGACAGGTGCCCCGAGCTGTTGGGGGTCGATGCCTTGCTCAAGAGCACTTTGACACTGCCCAGGAGGCAAACCGGCACCTCTCCTGCTACCAATCTATGCTCCAGAGAGGGACTTGAACTGGCAACCTCTGGTTCCCAAGCCAAGTCCCTACAGACTGAGCTACTGCCATCCCAAAATTACAGCCAGCAAGTCTGAACACATTTCCTTCATGACGTCGTTGTTTATTGTTTTACAGAATGAGATCATCAAAACAAACACAGCAGGTTACAGATTAAAAGGATGTAAAACAGATTAAACAACAAAGTGTAACTGTACAGAACATAGATTACCCACACTGCCTCAACCATAAAGAACATTATGACATACTGAAGTTACTCCAACTGCAATACTTGTATTCTTATGTTGATGAGAAAATTACTGACACATAATGACCTTGATCTGTTAAACAGCATTTCATAACTGATACATAAAAAGCCCTCAAATTAACTTGAATGAACATATTCTACAATAGGCCCAAACTGCTGTGTATTCTCATTATCATTTCAGAAATATTTCAAAAATACGATCCACTTTAATTATTAAAGACACTGAGACAAGTTTACACACCTTCACCTCTTCACATCTGGATCACAGCAACAGCCGCTCTTCTTGCCTGAATCAAAAATCGATTCATCGACTCCAGATTGTACAGAAATCAGCTGCCAGAGACGTGATGACGTCACTCCAGTTTCAGCCTCTTCACACTGGCTCCCTGTACGTTTTAGATTTTAAGATTTAACTGACCTCTTAGTGACATACATCCCAGGACGTACTTTTGAGGTCCTTGGGCAGAGGTCTTCTGTCTGCTCCAGGGGTCCGGATGAAAACTAAAGGAGACAGAGCAGTTGCTGTCAGGGCCCAGAGGATCTGGAACAGTCTGCCCGAGGCTATCAGGTCGGCCGACTCAGTGATCTCTTTTAAGTCCCTTCTTAAAACTAATCCTCCTCATCCTCCTCCTCTGGTAAAATCTTAATCGGGAATGTATCACTATTACTGAAGAATGGAAACACCCTCTCCTTGAAAGTGTGTGTGAGGGTGTGTATGTGTGTGTCAGTGTCAGGATCAGAGAACGACAGCTCTCCTCTGTTCCAGTCCAGATTCACTCTGATCCTCTGGAACTTCTTCTTCACTGGCAAAGTTACTGGTTTGGCTGATGGGGCGAAGGCTTTATATGTACCATTACAGAACCCTATTCTCCATATTCCACTCCATGTTATGCTTTTCCTCACGACAGACTGTGCTGCTACGCCCAGAAACCACGTTGTACTGTCTCCAACCTCAGCGTCCCAGCTGTGAGTCCCTGAGTTAAAGCCCTCAGAGCCCAGGACAGAGTGAAAGGAGTCAAACCTCTCTGGATTATCAGGAAGCTGCTGTCTCTGTCCTCGTGTCACACTGGTCAGATCTTCAGACAGGATGAGTTTTGGATGAGCAGTGTTTGGTCCAGGATCACAGGAGTGTAGGAGACCATGTCCTTCATCTTGTTCCAGATGTTGAAGGTCAGGTTGCCCAGGTGTTTGGCCTCGTCTATCAGAGCTCCTGACGGCAGCTGTGGATCATCCAGCAGGGGGCGCTGCTGGACTCTGTCCACTGCAGCCTTGTAGTTGAGCAGGAATGAGACGTCTTCAGCTCTCAGCTCGTCCTCTGTGGCTCTGACTGTGTGTGAAAGAGCTGCTATCTCTCTGCTCAGAGCCTCCATCTTCTTTTTCATCATCTGACTCTTCCGCCTCTCTTCATCCCTCAGAGCAGAGAGCCTGGCCTCCTCTTCCTCTTCTAGAAACTGGTGAAGCTTCTTAAACCGCTCCTGAATCTGCATCTCTGTGCATCGGGCCTGGACCTTCATGTGTTCTGCTGTTTGATCACACTTCACTTTAACTTGTTCAAACAGCTTCAGTTTCTCCTGTAAGAGCTTCAGGGATTTCTGCAGCTCCTCTTTGTGCTCCTGTGCAGCTTCATCGACGGGTCTGAATCTGTGGTTGTTGTGTGTTTTTGAATCTCTGCAGACGACACACACTGGCTGCTGATGGTCCAAGCAGAAGAGCTTGAGTTTCTCAGAGTGCAGACTGCAGACAGTCTCTGAAGCTCTCCGATCTCTCGTCAGTAAGAAGGTCTCACACAGGTTCTTTAATGCCAGGTTACTAGGTGGTTGACTTCTTGATGTCTTTCTCTTACAAACTGGACACTCCTGTATTTCTTTCCCCTCCACCACTTCTGCAGACAGTCTTTACAGAAGCTGTGGCTACATGACAGGACTACAGGATCTTTGAAGATGTCCTGGCAGACAGGACAGGAGAGATCTTCATCTGATATGGCAGCCATTGTGTTTGTAAAATGCTGAAACAAAAAGCAGACAGACAGCACACTGCAAATCAATCAGTCACTGTTTTCATCTATCAAATAGATTTGACTGTTTTGTTCTGTGTAGTGGCAAACTCACGTCTAGTGTGTGAAGCCGGCAGTGTGTTGGAGCAGCAGTATTCCAGTTTTCACTTCTGTGCTCGTCCTCTCTCAGTGGATGTTTCCAGTTTGCTGCCAGGGTTCAAATATGTCATTGTCTGTCTCTCGCCGTCTTTATCTTTCACTGGAAAATGATACACAGTGTTCACTCCCCTGTCTCAGGTGAGTCAAGCAAAGGGCGGAGCTTCATCACTGCACTTCATGTAAATGCTCAGCTGTTAACTGTCACAGGACCAGGAGTCATATTCACAAACACTCTGAGACACTGTCACAGAGCTCCTGACTTAGCTTAAAACTTTGTAGTAAGGAGTCTGAGCTGAGGAGTGATTTTAGAAAGTTCTCAGAGCAACTCTGAGCAAGGACGGGACAGAATCTTTTACCTTCGTGAGGAGGTGTGCATACCCAGTCGACATGAAATAGACTGTGTCACAATATTTAAACTGTGGAAGTTCTGTGATTGTCAGTGTGGTCACTCTGCTGATGGAGGGTTGAGACAGACCAAAGTCATCACTGCTGCACCGTTGCATTCCTCTGGTTGCCAAATATCTTAGTGTTGTCATCACTTTATTTCTTGTGTTGTACCACAAACATCAGCCCTACACCATCTAATCCGTAGCGTTTCACTGGCTCACTGTCATGTTCACAAGTATTCAAACCTATGAGCCTTGAGAAAATTGGTGCAATTTCTTTTAAAAACACTGGGGAAAAGGCAACGAGCAACTTGTTGAGAAATGTTACATAAAGTGCAAAGAATTCATAGATTTAGAAAAGTATGTTAAAAAGCTAGGGAAGAATGATATTTATAATAATCCTTATTATATATTTAAAATAACGTCACAGTATTACAGTTTAAGCTTGTTTCCAGGTAATTTCCTTGTTTGCTTGTTTATTTTTAACTTTCTTTTCTTTTTTTCTTCTAATTTTTTTTGCTAATTTCTTGCTAATTATTTGGGTCATTTCTTCTTTGTTGCTCATGTTTTTGAAAGAAAACAAACCAATTTGCTCAAGTTTCAAAGGGTTAATTGAAGCCGGAATTTGATGTCTCGCAGACAACTGACACTCCTGGTTGCATGACTTTGTCCAGAGAATGTTAGGCTATGTGTTTGGTGACGTGTAAATACCTGTCAAGCCATTTGGATGCCACAAGTGGAGTTATGCTGCTGAACCGGTTCTGTTCAGTCTTCCACTGAAGCAACCACAACCTTGTTAAAAAATCTACCCGATTAAGAGTTTCTTATTCAGAGGAGAAAATGGTGGAAACACAAAGAGGTCAGAGCAGGGGCGAAAATCCCATTTCATAGTCGGGGGGGACAATAAACAGTAAACAGGGGGGGACAAGGAAAAAAAGTTGTAGCCTGTCTTTTAATTTTATGGATGGTGACCTTTGATTTTGCGGCGGCGCCATTGCTGCGGTGACGTGATTAGAGTAATCACTATGGACAGGCTACATGACCATCACATCATATCGAAGGCGATTAATATTGACACTGCAGCAATGGCGGCATACACAAATCGCTCGCCGAATTCGTCTATACTATACAGATGGAGGGACACCAGCATCCTCCAGTTCAGCTTCATATCAAACCTGGAGCTACATGGCCTAACCATATATAACACACTTACTGTTTCGTTTGTTTTTCTTCTTATTTTTCGTTTTCTTGTTACTTTTCTCTCTTCATCTTCTTCTTCCTCTTTCACATAAAAAACATGTGCATCGGCAATAATAGTCCCCGGTAATTCACTTCTGTTGTGGCTTTTTTATTTGCATCGTTGCTTTTTTTATTTGCATCGCTGCGTTTCTTTTTATTTGTAGCGTTTTTTTTTTTTTATTTGCAGCGATGGCGGGTCTCGGCCACCGCACTGGAGACACTCCAATAAATTCGCCTATACAGTATTGTACCAAATTGGCCTTTGTTTTATTGTGTTTCATACTGAGCTTGGAATTAATTTATTAGGGTCCAGGCAGCTAAACTGCCAGAACACTATTGTAATCCTAGTTCTTCTTCTTCTTCTTTCACTTATGGAGCAAATCAATCATTGTTACAAACAAATTACCAACATCTCCATGCTGTTTAGATGCAATATGTATATTTTCAGAGTTTTGTCTTAATAACTGTTTTTTTTTTTTTTTTTTTTACAGTGGTTTTTAATCTGCCTTTCCATGCACGGCTGGCTGCTTTCCTACACAGCAGTGAATGGCTTTCTCAGTTTGTGAAGCCACTGCTGAGTTACTACTTGCCAATTAGCTCAGAGCGGTAGATGACGGTCTTAGGTTCCAGAAGTTGTGGATTTGAGCCTCAACTGGTGCAGAATCCACATTGTAATGTAATCATCTTCTTGTGCTCCAGCTTATTGCTTAAAATTGCCTGAGCGTGACTGATCACTGTGCAGCATCTTCAAGTCTTTTTTCCGCTAGAAAATCAGACATGAGGTATTATGTATGTGAGAAACAGCTTCATGTCCTTTGAAACAGTTTTCAATAGCACAGTATGTACTTCTGACAGGTCAAAGACCAAAGTGAAGTTTTATATAAGTTCATATTTTTTAAACTCCATCATCAGTAGCTCTGTGTAGCTAGCTTTTGTTGAAACGACGCTCTGGATTAAAGCAACCGCTGTCCCTCAATACTTGATGTGATGATACGAGAATTAAACTAGAATGTTTTAAATGGAGCTCAGGAACCCACTCAGTCTTTATGGGAGGAACAAGAAGATACAGAATCAAATGAAGAGGAATTGGGACCATCTAAAAGTTGATTTGGGTAACGACCGCCTGGTGACATCAAAGTGATGTGACATTTGAGGTCTTTGTCACATTCCCTGGGCCATGCCTCAGCAGTTTTTGGGATGTGAAATGGTGCACTGCCCTGCTGGGGGCCACTGCTGTCGGGGAATGTTGCGACAATGAATATAAAGGGAAAATTTGCTCATGTTGAAGCAGCTGTGTGGCATCAGTTACTGTATGTATTTTTGAAAATGTTTTGTGAGGTGACAATGACCCTGATCTTCGACCAGCCAAAGATCCAACTTTTAAATTTTCATTTCCCTCAAAAATTCAAAAGAAAAGAAAAATCCTTCCCGTTAAACACTAATAAAAAGTGTTGGAGTTGTGCAGCGACAGTAAAAACAGGACACACAAAAACAGAACCACCAGACTTGATGAATCAATTATTATTATTATCATTGATCCCACAGCGAACGTCAAAAGATGAAGGACAAAAACATTTCTACATTCTGTTGGTTCATGTCGTCCATACGTCTGTTTAGTCCTTCGTCCGCTTCTCGACAGTCGGACATCCAATCAGGCTTCAGATCCTCAAACATCAGGAAGTTCACTGGGTTTCCTCCTTTAAAGCTTTTCTACAAAAATATGACGAGTGACGACCGACGTGTCACATCTGATCACACCGTCTGATCCATAAATCAACAAAAATACAATCAGGATATGTATACATACATTTTTATATATAGATTTAGATCTCTCCCAGGAATAGAAGCACTAATATATACACACACACACAACTGCTGTGGGGCGAATTGGGTCCAATTAATCAATCAATCAATCAATTGAATCATCAGAAGGCAGCTTTTCTGTCTGATCAGCAATATAAACACTTGGTTCAGCGACAGGAAATCTCTCAATACACAAAAGCTTCTCTGAGAACAGACCAGAAAAGACGAGACTACATTTCCCAGAATGCAGCTGGTCCCTGCCGGACAGCTCCCCAGCAGGGCCGTAACCAGGATTAAAGAAATACTGAGGTCCTGAGCCAAAATCCCTACGGCAGAGCTCCACACACCTGTTAATGTTTGATAGGCCACAAACTACACTACCAAACTTTTATGTGTATTTAAGAAAATCACAAAATTTTACTCACTCATTAAACTGTTGCATAATATTATCTGTAAATATTATTTTCCTACACGTCAGGTATGTAACTCTGGTGAGATTATTAAATTACTTTTATTTTAACTTCAGTTTCCTGCGTAAAATGTCACATTTTGGTTTGCTGGCTGTCTTTGTCTTCTATATAAACTTTGGGTTTTGGACCGTCGATCCGACAAGAGGAGACATATATCTCAGGCTCTGGAGTTTTTTTCTTTACCACTCCTTGATATTTGATAGACCAAATTGCCACATTAATCAATAATAAAAATAGTTATTAGTGTCGGCGCTATCAAACTCCACCTCATGCTATTTAAAACATTAACAGAGGGCATGACCTCAGTCCTCAGTGAAAGCTACGGCCCTGCTTCCCAGCCTGCTCTGACAGCTCATCGTATGGAGTCGACACTCAATGGGCAACTTTTAGAGGCAACACGTCTTCTAACGGATCTGAACCACGTCATTATTCAGTCTGTAATCGTTTTAATGTTCAGGAGAGGGAGACCTAAAAAGCTGTGTTGACTGAATTCACGCTCATTGCTAATTTTCTAGAAGATAACATCCCCAATTTTTGGAAATATATTAATGTGCACAACACCAAAACATCAACTGAAAGTTTCTGAGATATGAGCAGCGACTCAGAGGTCTGTAACGAGATCACTGTACGTGTGATCTGAGCCGAAATAAAGAACAAAGACAAAAGCAAAAAATAAAAAATAAAAAGCTAAAATATCAATGAGGACATTTATGAGAATTCCAGGTGAACAAATTAACAGACCTAAATATTTTACCAACTTGGAACAGGATCCAAAATAGAACCAGCTACTGGAGCCCGACCAAACTCTGTACATAAATAGTTTAATTTAACGTTAAAAGTTGAACGCAAACACTACGGCTCCTCACAGTCCTGCACTCTGATTGGCTGCTCATGTCATTTAAAGAAAATAAATCTGCTGAGTTACAAAATTTCAGATCAAATGTCGACTTAACAGAATTTCATTGATGCTTCAGCTGAATTCAAACACTCAAATTCTATCTGTGTCTTTATTAAATATATCAGTCTGTCAGTGTGAACTTTTTAAATTAAGAAAAGGGACAGCTTTTTGCCTTTTAAGGGTAAATCGGAGACTTGTACGTAGGGTTTGATTTCTTACAGTAAAGATGGAAACAGCGCCATGTTGGAGGAGTGACAACGAGGGTTTGGTACCATTCACATTTGTACCGCTTCCTGTACCCCACAGTACCTTTTCATGGTTCTCTCTGTAATAACAAAAAATGAGTCTTAGCTTAAATAAAACAAGTCCAAACTTTTAGCTGTTGGCCAAAGTAAAAAAAGAGTCTGTGGGATTTCAGACTGCAGCAGAATGAGCTACTCTTTGGCTCTGTCAGAGATGAACACTCTGCTACGACCAGGTGGCAAAATGTAGATAAATAGATTTACTCAGTGCCTTTTTTATTTGGCATCAACCTTGCCTTTAAATGTGTGTTATTAAAAAACGATTAGACTTGAAACATCGGTAAACGCATCAGGTCAAAGTGAAACGCAGCTGAGGCTTGAGTCTGCATGGCACGTTCCAGCTGCAACTCAGTTTTGTTCTGTTCTCCATTGTTTGAATTGGCCACCATCAGTTCCGACAGCCGAATCAAAGGAACGCGGCGCTTTCTCTCACCCAGATGTGCTCTCAGGTCTCAAGTCTGACACCTATTCATGTAACGTGTGTCAATACATGGTGGTATCGACGTAATTTGGGCAGTACCGTTAAACGTACCGAGCTCGACGCCCAACTCTAGTGACAATAGATTTAAAAGCTCTTCCTCTATCAACCCGCAGAAACATGAGGAAAACGATGATTGTGAAAATGTGAAAATCTGTTTAAACTGGTAAAATAAATAATCACAATTAAAACAATGAGTCAATCAACAGAAAATGAATCAGCAATAAATTAACTGTAATTCTTCGAGCAAACGTTAGAGCTGAAAATATCCATCTTTAAATTTTAAGAATATGTGATAATGATCAATCGCTCTAAAACTAAAGTTGAGACGCATTAGCTGCCTTATATTATTAAAAGATTATAATTTTACAAACATTTAACAACATTTACTGTCATTTGATCCGGAAAAGATTATTAAATGTTTCTGTGGAGAACTTGTAAAGATAGTTGTTAATCAGGTTCACTTAGGACCCGACTGATATTGGACTTTTTTCTTAGTTTATATTATAAAACATAACAAATATTTTGATAAGTAACCTTTAAATTCAGTTATGTAAGAATTGTGACCAAGAAATGTCCTAAACAGTGCAAAAATAAATCTGTCAGTGCTCTCTGATGAACAAACTTTGTAATGTTCGGACATTTCTTGTTATTTATTGCCGATTTAATGTATTTGTACCGCTGTATATTTCAGCCAATAAGTAACAAAAACGTGCCAAAAATATGTGTGTAGTAATTCAGAAAGAGTTTAACATAGTTTATCCACTCAGTACAAGTCACAGTACAACTAAATGTAAGGTTTTTTTAATCAAAATAACTGCTTATGTTTAAAAGCATCAACATCAAAAACTATTTTTACATTTAATGTTATCTAAGAAGTTTATTTCCTGTGTTAGCAGAGGGTTCAGATACATCTTCCAACATGGCGTTGTGTCCCATTAAAGAGCTGACTGTCACAGATCTGTACGTCACCAGCAGCTTCTACTTCTCTTTATAGTTCTGCTTCTCATAGCCTGCTATGTTCTCAGCAATAATGATGCCAATCTGCATCTCCTAAAACAATGTTGCCTCTAAAAGTTGCCGACAAATCCCTGTCGTCTTCCTCTTGTTATTATTCCTCCATAACCAGCTAATTATTTACACAGTAAACCAAACATTCGCACACAGTAACATTTTTAATCCTTTTCCACAAACAGAAACCCTCAGTGGCACCATTTGGCATCCCTGGGCACTGCTGCCACTTAAAGGTGAAATCCTGACTCATTTTCAGTTCAAATTTCTGTACGGTCAAAGAAAGTGAGTGACCTCTGACGACACGCTGTTAAGCGAAACATCCAACCTCCCCGTGTGCTCCCAAAGCTGTTTTTGTTCTCACATATTTACAAACAACAGAGCCAGTTTTATTCCAGAGTCATGAGTGTCCCAGGCTGTGTTTGACTCTTTGAGATGATCAGGAACAAACCAATCACTCACTGTTCAGATACACTGACCCACAGCCCGCTAAAACCTCCGCTCACCATGGTTCAACCATGTGACACATTGGAGCTACAGGACTAATCACTAAACCCCACCCGTCTGGGAGTCTAGGCAAAAAGGCAAATCAAGCACACCCAGGACTGAAGAGGATCTGAGACACTAACAGCTTCCTGTCTGGCTAATTAGCAAGCCAAGTAACAATCATTAAAAAAAAATCAACAGTTCTATTGGTAAGACTGGGTCAGACAAAAACTTTATCCACAATCGAAATGCAAAAAAACACAAAGGGCGAGAGATGGTCGCTGCAGCAACAGGAAATATCGAGAAAGTCTCAAGAAAATGTTTAAAACAAATCTAGACGGACTAAAAGGAAGCAGATCTTTAGAAAGTAAAATAAGACACACGTTGAGTTCCAGCGATTGATCGGTCCACAGTCGATGTTCAACAGGAAGTCAGAGTTTGATTTGTGCCGACACACTCAGGTGGCGTTAAACTAAACCAGCAGGGAAGCAAAACAATCAGCCTTAGTTGTGACTGGGCGGAGGGGGCAGGAGAGGGGCGGAGCGATCGTTGGTGAGGGTCCGTTTAAGCTTTACTGATCTGAGCTGGGTCAGCATGCTCCCTCCTCCCTCCGGGGGCGGCGGCTCTGGGTACTGGTCCTGGCTGAAGGGTGGAGGAACCTGGGGCTGGTAGAGAGCGCTGTGGGCCAGACTGGAGGGCGCTCCCTGGGAAGCGGAGGTCTGGAGCGTGGCCTGGTGCTGCTGCTGGTACAGCCTCTGTCTCTGCTGCTGGTTTAGTGGCTCTGCATACTGGTCTTGTTGGTGCTGCAGCTGCTGGGGTTGCTGGGGCAGTGACTGTTGGTGGTGAAGCTGTTGCTGTGGTTGCTGCTGATATTGAAACTGTTGCTGTGGTTGCTGCTGCTGATGATATTGCTGCTGCTGCTGCTGCTGAATCTGGAGTTGCTGGTTGTGCGGCTGTAGTTGAGTGCGTTGCTGCTGATGATTTAGTTGTTGGTTGAATTGCTGCTGTTGCTGGTACTGTCTCTGTTGCTGCTGTTTGGCGTTGCTGCCCTCTGGTGGCAGGGAGGGTACAGTGGGTACAGGCACCGGTATTGGCATCTGACCTGGGACCAGCTGGTAGTACGGGGAGGAGGAGGAGGAGGGAGGTAAGGCACTGAGGCTCTGCGTGGAGGTGCAGAGTTTACTGTAACCTAAACCTCCTCCAGCTGAAGGCGCTGAGAAAACATTCTCATCACTCCCGCCATTTCCTGCAAGTGCTTTAAGAGGAACCTGCGGGGTGCTGATGGGGATGGGAACCCCTCCGCTGATCGTGCCCCTGCGGAACTGCGGCTTTGATGACGGCTTGCGTCTGATGGTTGCCGTGTGGGACGGCAGCTGGCGGGCGGACCTGCCGATCAATTCAGGCTCGGCCAGTAGGCTGACGGTGGAGGCGGGGCGCTTAGACTGGGCATACTTCCTGTACTGGAAACTGAGGTCGGAGTTTCTCGGGATGGTCGAGGACTTGTCAAAGTCTGACTGGCTGTTGCCGTGGGAAAGGTGATGTAAGGAGATGGAGTCGGCGTCTCCGTGGAGAGAGATGGACTCGTAGTCGACTAGAAAGAGAGAGAGACAAGGACAGTGTTAGTTGTTGCTCTGCTTTCTGGATCATCTTGATGACATTTGAGTGTTTTCATCTTCTGATCTGACAGACAGATGACAGCAGGAACACCATTACATCAGTGTTATAAAAGGTCAAAAACACACACAGGGCGAGGAAGTGTTTCCAACTAGTCAAAGTAACCTTCATTTAAACTCTACATTATTGTGTATTTTGAAAGACACTCGAATAAAGGACTCTGATAACACAAATGATAATAAGTGACAACAACTTTGACTTTAGATAAACGTAAAATATGAGGATTTGATGCTTTTCTGTTTTATGTAATTAACCCTTCTCTAAGCCCAACAAGCTGTCAGAGTAAGCATGGAGCCCACACTGTACCTAACTGCACTCCCTGAAGAAATATTGTCATATTTTTGGAGAAATGAAAGAGTGATTCCAGAGAGCAGCAGACAGAGGGGTCTACAGTCTGTGTTTGAAGGATATATCCAGGATGTCAAACTGACTCAGCAGCAACAACAGATTAAAAAGACAAAGATAGTTAGAAGCTAAAGCCGAACTACAGGCTACAGATCACAGTGTAAAAGTGAATGAATATGAAGGGAAATTTTGCTGATATTGAACCAGCTGTGTGGCATCGCAGTGTGTGCAGATGACGATATTAGACTTCACCCCCGTCTGCATCCGGGGCCGGGCTTAGCAAAGGGTCAATTGTAAATTAAATATTGTTGGATTTTAAACTAAATAAGGTATACAACTTTAATTATATCTGGAAAACCGAACCTAATTAGATTTGATAAGTGGATGCAAAATTTTATGCAGATGTGATGACATGCAGTCGAAAATAAGGCAGACAGGCAGACAGACAGACAGGCACATCAACAGACAGGTAGTTAGAGACCTACCATAGAGTGGAGGATCTCTCTTTACAGCTGGAAGAGAAGGAAGGAAGTTTAGCCAAGAAAACACAAAACTACTTAAAGAACAACAGAGAACCAGAGAGGACAGAGAAAACCAGTAACACACAGAAGGAACTAGAGAATAACTGAGAGGACAGACAGGTCAACAGAGTTCATCCAAACGACAACAGGAAATATGAATAAAAGACAGAAGAGAGCTGAGAGGTTCAGTCGTACAGATGATACACCAGAGTTAGAATTACTGAGTGGGTGTAAAAACAGCTTATGGTTTCTAGTCGACAGAGCATCATCTGAAGCTTGTTCACATTTTCTCTTGTTTTTCTCTGAAACCTGGATGAAAATCTTTTTTTCCCCAAAACACAATGAGCCTTATTTAGTCAAAAACAGTTTTGGTGCTTTATGGTTGTGTGTTTGTGTGTGTTGTGTACTCACTGTGTGTGTGTATGGTGTGTGTACTCACTGTGTGTGTGTATGGTGTCCTCAGAGCAGGACGGGGTGGTGGTCTGAGTGCTGTAGCCACTGGAGCAGTGCAGAGAGTCCCTGCTGCTCCTCGGAGCGTCTGAATTCAACGCTCCCAGCGTCAACGCCAGCTGATCCCGGGCTGAGCAAGACTGAGAGAGACAGAGAGGATGGTGAGGTTACAGAGTTCGGTATAATAAAGTTTAGTATTTAATATTTGATAATAGGAGAGGAGAGAGATGTGTTTTTGTGTGTATGTGTGTGTGTGTTACCTTCCCAGACGCAGACATGGCTCGAGCTCTCTCTCCATGGTGTGAGTAAGCGTTGTGTGGGGGGGCCAACAGGCCGTTCTCTGCCCCTCCGCTCCCACCAGCAGCAAGCTGATTGGTGGAGCCGACTGGATCCTGTCACCAATAAAACCAGTCAGAGTCATTTTAATGAACATGTACTGTCATTAATACACAGATTATAATCCCATGGAGCCATTTTAGAAGTCCCTCATTAGACTGTTGCTCAGGTACAAAGCAGTCGCCTGGTTAATTACACATTATTAAATAAAACATCACATATTTGTTTCCAAATCTGCATATCATAAAAATGTATGTTTTTGTTGAAATGAATACTTTTGAGTTACATGCAGTATTTGCTGCAATAAGCAGGACTTCTACATTGGCTGCTGGTCTGAACATCAACACAACACGTCAGTAGTTTAGCCTTTAAAAGTTCATCATTTTTAATCTAAGTCATTTCTAATTGTCAATTCTTGTAAAATGTTTTCCATGTGTCTCTTTAAAGTAAATGGCTCTGTTGTGTCAGTTAAGCCCCGTTTCCACCGAGCACTTTTGGTAACTTTGGAAGCCTAACGTTTCCACCATAAGCAGTACTCTTAAAGGGACATTGTGTAGCGTTTTCAGTTGTTTATTGGCAAAAATCGATGTTTGCATTCATAACTATATCATTGGTGTACTATTACCTCCACCAATAATCTGACTTATTCTCGTAAAAAGAGAACTCGGATTTGTTTGTATATTTTTGGGGGGTACCATAACGTTTCGCCATCTTGAAAATACGTCCACCAGCAAGGGACATACAGCCCCACCTTTGGCATTTTTGTTGAGGCCAGCGCTGAATAACTGATAAGCCGAAGGAGAGGAGCAAGAGGAGCTTTGCTACTACCCTGTCACTACTGCAGCATAACAAAGTCCCGCTCATTGAGCATAACGCAGGATCACGGGAGACAGAATCCTTGTCGCCAAGAAAGTGCAAAAGGGAATCAAAAAGGCAGCGTGACCGGTGAATTAAAAAAATGATGGTCAACATCGGGGTCGCCTTTCCCAGGTGGAAAAAGCTGCTGAAGGAGAAAGGTTTTAAAAAGGATGCTGTGATCGGCCTGCTTGTCACTTTTTTCCCATTAGGCAGGCCAGGCCAATGTAATCACAGAGGGATGAGGTGTGTGAGGTTGAGCCACTTGTCAGTTGTCAAAAGACAAGACGTGATTGGTTTGTTTTGATTTACACCCGCCCCAACAGTCCTACGTTATAAACAGCGTCTCGTGTGTCTGTGTAGGGGCCTGAATGAATACTCCATGAAGTATCGGATGACATGGTTTCATCAATGTTAACAGCTTTTTGGTACACAGCGGCTACCATTGCAATTCGCTTATATAACAGTGAGGCGCGAGAGTGCGTGTTGACAGGCTGCAGTGAGAGTCTCTCTTGGTGGGATATTCAAAAATAACGGGTTTGTGCATTTAGTCCTTCTCAGGCAAGCTCAGGGGTTTAGTGTTGCTGTAGCCCACAGGAACGACGCTCTGAGGCGCTTTTTTTCTCCGAGGGAGGATTAGAATATATGCAGTTCACATAACCCGATTGAAATTGACATATAATGCTTGAAGATCCACTCATTATTAAAAGTATTGGTCGTATAAAAACTAAAGTGATGGTCAAAGCTTCGTTTCCACTGAGCTGAGGTCTGTGTCACCTCGATGTGTAGATATATTTCTGGGGAGGCGCAAGTCAGGCTATGGCGTAGGTATGCCGTCGATTAGACGCAGAAGTATAAATCTCACATTATGGTTAAGTGCCTGGCTTTGGGGCACTACCTAAGTGAGTACTGATGGAGGGAAACTGATATTACTAACTTAAAAACGTAAGACGCGTCTCACAGCCTGAAGTAAGAATGATTTGAATGACTGTAAAGGAGTACTGCGTCATTTGGAAACTGGCTTTACAGCTGAAAGTATTTCCAAAAATTAAAAAATCTATTAAACTGTTGGTCCAATATGTACTGAGAGACAAACACAGTGTATCAAAAGAGTCAAAGACACAAAGAGACGGATTCATATAGATACAAACACCATGTTAAAAGAGGACAAATACACAAAGGTTAAATACACACACAGCCAGGCAAACACACAAAATCACTGTACATGTGAAAATGCACAAATGTTCAAAGTTTTATGGAGCAGAGGTTTAAAATGACTCCAGATTTTATGGGATGAAACCAGAGCTGGATTAGAGATATATGAGGTTGACCCTGAGACATCTGAAGTGGATAAAATCTGAGACATAGAAAGGTGAATCAAAGGGTATAAAATCAGTGTGGGCTGATGAACATGAGGAATAAAACAGCGGGAGATAATGTGACCGATGGAGGACAGACGGTCAAAACACAGGACGGCACTCGGGTTGGGAGGAATGGAATAGTTTTAGTTTATTTCTCACGGTGGTCATATCCCTGCGGCTAACGCGGCAGCTCAGCGCGGGGTGGTGGCCATGGCCGGCAGCGTAACCGTAGCGACCACGGCTGCCCTGACGCCCGAGGCGAGAGGGGGAGTTCCCTTCGCTGAGGGACCGCCCAGTTTCATCACAGCCAATCAGCAGATAGGGGGAGGAGCAGCGCTACACACAGGAGAGGGTTAGAACGCTGTGTAGTCTTCGTCACGGTGAAAAGCTTTTATTTTGTAGATCCTCAAAGCTAACAGTGTCATTTCAAAGTGTGTGTATTGGGGGGGGGTGGGAGTTAGCAGAATGGTTAGAGTGTGTGTGGGGTTGTTGGAGTGTTACATTTAAATGTGCCTTTTATATATTAAACATGTTGAAACAGAAATTCCATTTTAGTGGAATTTAAGTTGAAAAACATACATTTATCTCGCCTGGCTGAAATTAGATAATTCTCTGAGTGTAGTGATGTTACAGTACATGGCCAAAAGTATGTGGACACGTGACCATTCGAACCACAAGTGTCGTAAGAACATGCGATTCCACAAGTGGGCATTAATCTGCTGCTGTGACAGCCTCCACTGTTCTGGTGTCAAGGCTTTGTCACCGTTAAGCCACAAGAGCGTTAGTGAGGTCCAACACTGATGTTGGGTGATCAGGTCCGGCTCACGGTCGGCAATCCCGTTCATCCCAAATGTGTTGGATGGGATTAAGGTCAGAGCTCTGTGCAAGCCAGTCGAATTCTTCCACACCAAACTGGGAAAACCAGACGGAGCTGTCTTTGTGCAAACTGTTGCCATGAAGTTTGAAAGCACACTATTTTCCAAAATGTTATTGTACGCTGTAGCATAAAGATTTGCAATTCGGAAAAACAGCCCTGGACTAAAGGTGCTCCAAGGTGTCCGCATACTTTTGACCATATATTGTACATGAAAAAGTATGACAATTTCTATTTAACATTTTAAAGGTCATCAGAACTATTCTGGAAACGAAAATCATTTTGAGATATCGACAGATGGATTTTGTTTCTGAGCCAAAAGTTACTAACTGTATAAAATGCAACTGCTCCGGTGAAGCAACTCTGTGTGTGTGTGTGTGTGTTACCTGGATGTGCACTCCATCGACAGCACAGCTGATGGAGTCCAAGGAGGGAACGTGTCTCACTGATCCAGACTGGTAGTTACTAGAAAAGCACATACCAAAAAGTGAAACAGTGAAACAGCACTGACAGACTTTGACCTGGCAAACAAATAAAAATGCAGCTAAAATCTGGAATGTCAAAATCGGTGCATGACGAGGAATCATGTTTGTAATCCATTTGTAATCCGTGTGTGTTACCTGCTGATGCTGCTCTTCCTGGACAGAGTGTTACTGGGAGAAGCTGGAGGCGTCTGATAGGTGTAATTAAAATCAGAGCCTTTCAGGTCCAGAATCACCTGAGACACAAAAAGAAAACACACAAACAGTGTAAATGAATGTGTAATTCTGCCTCTCAATACTTTCCAACCTCACTCCCAAAACTCAATGGTTACTACTGAAGACTTTGATCTGTATCAGCACTCACAAATATGTGGTTTAATTTAAAAAAAAAGTCTAAGTAGTCAGTCTTGACCTGGTAAAAATGAAATATTTGGCCTGAGGGTGGCGCTAGAGGAAACGTCAGAGGGAGAGGAAGGTACCTGCTCACTGGCTGGTGGGAGTTTGTTGGGCTCAGCTGTCAGGTTGGCCAGATCTTCCAGGATGGTCTGCAGGTGGGTCACCTCACCCAGCATGTTGATCTCATGGTCCTACACACACACCCACACACACATGTTAATAATTATTCTGATTAAACAGGTTGTAAAGGCTGCCACAGTCCTGCACACACACACAAGCAGCACTGACCAGTACAGGCTTCAGCATGCTGACGAAGCTGCAGTAACGCGCTCTTTCTTCAATCAGCGCTCTGCACACAGCACGTTTCTCTGTCTCCTCCAGGACGGCGTAACGCACGTTGACGTCCTGCAACGCGCTGTCCAGCTGCCCCCGCGCCTCGTCCTTCCCTACAGAAACACACACACACAGGAGGAGCTGATTATGAAAATCCAACAACATGAGGGTGAGTTTCTTTATTGAAGGAGCGGCTACATTTTCTCTTCGGAGCAGGACGCAAATATTTTTGGGTTCATAAGAACAAAAAGCGACTGACTTTCTAAAACTAGCTGTTACATCATGGTATACCTTAAAACCGGTAAGTAAGAGTAAGAGAGGTAAGAGTTATGAGTACAGACTGATATTACTGGTATATAAATATCATATATCCAAGACTCTCATTTTTATTATTATTTTCAAATCTGAAATAGTCCACCAATGGCAGACTTACACACACAGCACACATCCACTGAGTCAGGCTAAGTGTGTTTATTGTGAAGTGTCTTTGGCCTCACTGAAATCAAACTGAGCCTGACGTTTTACTTTCAACCAAACAGAACAGATGTGAGACTGGATTAAAAATAAATGAAAAAATAAATTAGAGACACAATGCCATCATATGCTGTTGATAATAAATCTCTGGGACAGTAACAACAGAGTTACAGCATCATCAGTAACTCCTCACACACCCAGGCTGTGATACCAAGCTCCTACCAGCAGGAGTCAGCAACACATTACAGAGCAGCTGGACATGAGGTAAGGACATGGAGACACACACACACACACACACACACACACACACACACACACACACACACACACACACACACACACACAAACAGTGCAGAGCATCAGCTGTTTGTCACACACTCACAGCCTGATCTTTGAGTCTGAGCTCCAGTGTGTTTAAGTGTTCGATTATTAGAAAGTAGCCTCACACCAAAATGTCCAACCACCTGATCTGTTGATGTATTGACATATCTACTACATGTTGATAGGTCATCAACAATTTCATGCCAGTAAAGCAACTAAGAAGTTGCAGTGATAGTGATGCTGAAGAGGGGGAAATCATTTGACCTTGAGAGAGAGACACAAAGATGAGATGAGACCTCTCTGTGTCTCTCTGTCTCTGATGTGATTTACGATCGTGTTTAATGGACTTCACCACTGGCATGTGATCCAGACCAGCCTCATCGTGTGATCCAGTCCTGAAACCCACTGCACCACCCCCTAAAAAAAAACCCCTAAGTGTTTC
The DNA here is from genome assembly GCA_026686955.1 of Epinephelus cyanopodus. Classification (NCBI taxonomy): domain Eukaryota; kingdom Metazoa; phylum Chordata; class Actinopteri; order Perciformes; family Serranidae; genus Epinephelus; species Epinephelus cyanopodus. Next base: position 44,885,261 of record CM048915.1, read on the forward strand.
TTAGACAGAAACCACTTATACAAAGCGGACGACCAGAGACGTCAAGATGGAAAACATTTTGAGGCTCTTTAATCACAAATATAAGACGATCCTTATCACTCCAGTTGGAACATGATCTATTTAAGAAATAAGATGTAAAATACTCAAACTACATACTACTAGAATCTATGCCAACATTTTTCACTTCAGTTGTTTAACTGCTGGACCCAAGATGTCTTCGACTTCAGTGAAAACTCCATTATCGGTCTATTTGGAAGCTTCCACACCATCGTAGTCCACGATATGCAACTAACCCTTCGCTAAGTCCCGCCCGTGGACGCAGACTGGCCAGTCACAACGTAGCATCGGGCCGGCTCAGACCAGGGTGCGACAACAACACAGCTGCGCTCCATTGGCTCTAATGCAATCTGCGTTATTCTGCACATTGAAGCTGAAACATCTAACTGATGCAACACGAAGCAAAACTGAGGAGAAACTGTGAGGAGGTGGGCATTAAATTTAAAATCTGACCCTTGTGAGACAGAGATGACGACAAATATCCAACATCCAGACTCTTAATTAACCAGGACTCATGTTTTCTAACCACATGCAGACACACTAACAGTAGCCAATCTGTGACTGTGTGGTGCTGGTGTGGCCTGAGCTGGGTGGGTTCAGACCTGCAGGTAGAGACAGACAGACAGACGGGGCTCTGACCTGCAGACCACCCAGCTGTGGAAACACACACACTAAATGTAAAAATAAGTGCAGCAACGGTGGAGGGAGCGCAGAGCTCCACCAACACAGAGGAGTTTAAGTACAAATCACAGAGCTGCAGCCTCCGTCAGGGTTTCATTTACTCATTTAATTACATACAGTGACCCCATCTTCAGAGGAATCATTGTGCGTTTTACTCTGTGACATTTTTGACAGTAACAGCTATGAGTTATAATTCAGATTAAGATTCTACATACAAAACCCACCCTGAGTTTAAAACATGTGATGCACTGTTAAAGATAATCTACAAAAAAGTGTATTTATATTAAAATTAGCGCCCTTTTGATCGGCTACAGCAACAAAATACGTCATCATTATAACACTGGCAGGAGCCACTTTTACTTTTGATACTGTGATTACATTTTACACATTTTTTACTTTGCTTGAATACAATTTTAAGTGCAGGATTTTTATGCACACTTCTTTCACCACTGTTTCTCACTGACACATGAATACAGAGGTTATGTTTTCAAATAAAAAACCTACACCCATCTTATTTGTGAAACCCCAGCTCTCTGGCAAAATCTCAGGAACTGATCTTTTGATATTTTGAGATATTTTTCAAGCAAAGGCGGTAAAAAACAAAACCTCTTTCTAACTTCAAGACAGAAAAACAGAGACAGTAAATCCTGTGGAAAACAGTGAGAAGCAGTTTCCAAATCCAAACACACACACATACACTGCAGACTTTGTGTCATAAAGCTCAACCTAAACACGACCTGTTCACTCAGGTGTGTGTGTGTGAGTGTGAGGACAGAGGATAATTTCCATGTTGCTAACAGAAGCTCAGTGTCGGCGTGCTGTTAGTCTGCCTGACGTCTGGCCTCTGTGGAAACACACAGACAGGCTGCGTGTTGTCAGACAGTGTTTCTACAAGGCTCTGGCTCGCCACCCACAAAAACACAAAGACCTGAACTCAGAAGCTCCGCTGTGCACAGAGTCGACTCATTCGCTCTGTTAAAAAGGTGAAGCACAGTTCAGACGCAGCCGACTCCCACCGGCTGGGAAATGTGCTGTAATAACACCTCGTGTTTGTCTCCAAACAGGTTCGGAGTTACTTTAATGATCACTCTCTGACTCAGAGAAAGAGATCATGCGGTGATTTAAACATTGATGGGTATTTTTCTCAAAGCTCTGATGTGTCTGACTTGGCAGTAAATATCACAAAAGTGACTGAAAAGCTAACAAACGAGATGCCTCATGCCAGCCAGACTTTCAGTAATTTAATCCAAATTTAATTCTATTTAAGTCAGACACAGCACTTCTCAGAGGTGATTTTTTTCCAAGTTTGAGTGTCCTCACATGCAACTGTATGTCATCATCAATGACCCCGGCAGCACTCTGTGAAATTACACACACCTCCTCTTTTGTTTCTTCCAAGAAAAGTCTGAATATGTTGTCAAATTGTCTTTATGTCAAAGAATCCAATGAAAAGGCCAAAACCTAACAAGTATTGTGTGTGTATCCGGAGTCTGATATTTCTACTTCCCCTGTACTGTAGTGCTCCATTGTTGCCCAGAAAGTATTCAAAACACAACAATGAGCCACACTGTTCCTTCATTACCATGAGCACACATTGTAGTTTATTTTGATTCAGTCCCACACACACACACACACACACACACACACACACACACACACACACACACACACACACACACACACACACACACACACCATCCTGCTGTTTCAAACACTCTCTAGAGCATTGATTTTCAGACATTTTGTGTCCAAGGCTCACCAAAGGGTAAGCCAAAGTCTCAAGGCACGCCTGTATTTACATCTGTGCACAATAGCTTCTCTAATGTGTGTTATCACTCTTAACACGACATAAGACAATAAAAAGAAGACAAAATAAGACTGAAGAGAGTTTTCGTGATACTGTCGTGATACTGTCTACCTTTTAATGGTAGGTCGTCTTCACTGGTGCTTTGTTGTAATTTGCTCCGTACAATTAAGTGATCCATTGTCCCAGTCACGCCTTTCTCCTTTTAACTGTTATCATCCCTCACACTGGCTCCCAATCAGAGCTTTTGATGAGTCATACTTAAAATTCCCACACAACAAATCAGCTCTCTGTGAAGATTTTTTTTTTAAATCAATTTAAATTGAATTACATTTTTAGCCTCTTTATTTGGAAATACTGCAATAATAATATTGTTTGATCAAAACTACAGTGACTACTGTTTTAGGAAATTCTTCATAGTCTTCACAGAAAACTAAACCATGTACCATGTACCAGGTTTTTAAAGCAGACTATGAAAAAAACAAAAACAAAACATTGTATGCAGGACTTCACCAAAAAGGTCGGGGTGGGAATCACCATGAGACAATATTATCACGACACTTCAGTCATGATACAATATTATTATGATTTAAAGGTGCTGCCATATGTTGAGTAATGCAATAACATGTGTTGCCATATATTAGCTTTTCTTCACCTGCAAGTTATATCCCCAGAGGAAAACTTTGTCGATATCTGTTTTATCGTACAAGATAGAATCAAAATTGAGACTTGGCGTCCATGTATTGATACCATATTGCCAAGCTATTGCTGCAAGATTTTGTCCCCCATCCCTTTAAAAAGTTAGGTGCTAGACCTGAAAGCAGCACACATCGAAGAGGAGGCTATGACACAGACACAAAAATAAATAAATAAAAAAGCAACTAAAGTAAAAAGGAGTGAAACAGAGTGAGGTCTGCTTTCACTTTCATTTTTACAAAACAGTAATTGACAACTACTGGATAGTATACCTTTAAAATGTACATCCTCACAGCTGAGACAGATTAACACACTGCTGATTTTAGTCTTTTTTGGGGATTTATTAATCAGAATAAAACTGCAGAATGTCTCCAGACCTGAAGTGTTGATTTTAATACACAAAATATATGTTGACAGAGAGGAGAGGAACACACCTATTACTATGAGAATAATCATTATAATATTAATGAACATAACAGAGGGACTGCAGACTGACTTGAGGTGTTCAGAGTGAACACAACAGTTATAACCCTTCAATACTTTCGGAGCCTCATTAGTGGCACTTTCTTTAGCCAGAAACCAGTCTGTTAGCATTCCTCAGTCACACGCGTACCGTTAGCCTCAGGCTGGGTTAAACGAGGAATCACCAACAGTGATAACGAGCTGCTGCTGAGACAGAGACGGACGGTGTGTGTGGGCTGGTGGGTATTTCTGACTACAGATGCTTTAGATGGTGACTGCAGTGTTTTTCAGCATGTCGTCTCAGAGGGACTGTTTATACTGTATTAATATACACAGAGGTGAGATTAAGTCATCAGATCTGGTCCAGCATGATGATTTGCACAAGAATCAATTCACTTTGAACAATTATTCTTAAGTTAACTAAAACATACTGAACAACTTATCTTGTCTGACTTCATTCTAATTACACATATTGAACACAATTTGATAAAAAGAGCACATACACCGATCAGCCAAAACATTAAAGCCACTCCCACCGGACATGTTCCACCCACTCAAACACCGCTGCAGACCAAGGTTTTATACTCCAGGTCTTCACAAAAAGGGAATTTTATCCTCTACCCCTGATCATCATTCTAACCCTTTCCACAAAGTTTGTACATGTCTTTCCTCTAGACATCTGTTGGTCATCTTAATGAGGTAACAGATGATGGTGAACAGTCTGTAGTGACACGTGTGCACATGACCAATGTGCCGTCTGCTGATGTCTGCAATATACAGCATGTTCTTAATTATGCTGATTCATTCTCAGCAGTCTTAATGTTTAAACTGCTGATTTCAAACGCTTATTCATCCAGCCGTCTAGACCATCTGCATCACACACTGATGATGTCATCAATGTCAGACAGGTGGGCCAGGTAGGTCAGTTCAGGTGATCAATGCGTTTCTGAGACACAATGAAGCTGTATGCAAAAAAAAAAAAAGAATCTTCTTTAACTTCTTTCAACTTTGTTTTCATCCTCCATCGATCTTTCTTATTTCCCTGTCTTCCAAACTCTTTCTCCCTCAACTTCTTTATCCTTTAACTTCTCTCATTTCCCCTTTTACTCCATCAAGTGCTGCCTCTCAACTTCTCCTCATCCTCCTCTACCCTCTCTATTCTGTGTTCAACACTGCATCTGTCTCGTTCATCTCTTCCCCTTTTCCTCTCTGCACAGTTCACACACCTAAAACATCAAATTCAAGAACTTTTCCAGGACTTTCAGGCCCATTTTCCTCAAACTCAAGAACCCACCACGGCACAGTTTGAGACTTGAATCAAGACAGAGGGGACAGATGTTTCCGCTGTGTTACAGTGATGGCAGATAATATCAGAAGAACCTCAATCTCTTTTCTTTTCTTGGACCAAATATATGAATTCAAGCACTTTCAATGACCCATGTCCATTTATGTCCATTTAAAAAAACTTCCAAGGCCTTGCTGTCCCTCTAATTCAGAACTTTCAAGGATTTTAAGGTTCATGGAAACGCTTTCTGTTTTTAATCTCTCTCCACTTGAGAGCCACATGACATCATCCCTTTCCTCCTCCTCCTCTTCGTACACTCCCTCACCCCCCCCGTTCTTTAATGCAACCACTTGAGAAATAGATAATTACATCGTCCATCCATCTTTAACCTCGTCTTTTTGCTCGGAGTTGGGGATTCCCATTTTTATTGTCTCTGTCATCATAAACATTTGCTTGTCTCTTTGTGCTCTTTACTAACCTCTCTCCTCTTCCCCTCCCTCGATGTTCCTCCTTCTATTTTTCTAACCGCAGTCACCGCTGTGGAGTCATAGAGAGGATGACTCCAACCCCTCCCTTTAACCTTGTCTTGTCCTCCCTCGTATTTTCTGTACATGGAGGGGAAGGTCAGCAGCCATCTTTGAGTGTTTCATCCTCTTCTCGAGGATATTTTAGGCTCGTGTTTCCCACAATCCCCACAAAACTCGACCGGTGCAGCCAAAACTAGAATCTGAACATGACTCTTCTTCTCTATTCCAAGCCCTAATAGTCCTTCTCCTAGTCCTAATACTCTTAGTCTTACTAGTTCCATTCTTAGTACTACTACGACTCTTATTAGTAGTTATACCCCTACTAATCCTGGTCCTACAAGTCCTACAGCTACTCCTAGTCCTACAATTCCTTCTTCTAGTCCTACTCCTCCTTCTCCTAATACTACTACTACTCCTAGTCTTACTACTCACCCTAGTCTGATACTCTGATTTCTCCAACTACAACTTTTAGTCCTGCTACTCCTGGTCCTATTACCACTACTCATACAAATACACCTAATTGTACTACTCTTATTTCCCACTACTTCTGCTCCTAGTCCTGCTACTTCTAGTCCTACAAGTACTACTCCTTGTCCTTGTCCTTCTACCTCTACTCCTACCACTCCCAACCTAATCATACTGCTCCTATTTCTAGTCTTACTACTACTCCTACTACTACTACTCCTAGTCTTGCCACTCCTAGTCCTACAAGTACTACTCCTTGTCCTTCTACCTCTACTCCTACCACTTCCACACCTAATCATACTACTCCTACTCCTAGTCTTGTTACTACTCATAATCCTGCTAGTCATATTTCTAGTCCTACTACGACTCCTGGTCCTTCTACTTGTACTCCTACTGCTACGTCTAGTCATATTACTCCTACTCCTAGTCATATTACTCCTACTCCTAGTCATACTATTCTACTCCTAGTCATACTATTCCTACTCCTTATCGTACAGCTACTCCTATTTCTCCTCCTACTATTCCTTGGCCTACTCGACCTTTTCCTAGTCCTACTACTCCTAGTGCTACTAGTTGCATCCGTAGTACTACTTCTACTCCCAGTCCTGACTCTTCGTTCTAATACTACTACTCCTAGTTCTACTAGTTCCATTCTTAGTCCTACTTCTATTCCTAGTCCCACTACTCTTTGTCCTAATACTACTACTTGTAGTTCAACTTCCCTTTGTCCTACTCCTAGTCTAGTTTAGTGTAATCCTTCATATAACACCAACATTTAGACGAGAGAAATTATTATGAAAAGACTGCAATGGGAACGTGTCATAATGAGACAATCACTGCAGGGACTCGGGCAGCATGTGTGTTCTTGCAAGTCCATTCATTTCAGTGACCAGGGCTCAGTGTTTACATACATTTGTAGTACACGAGTCGCGTTCAAACCTTAATTTTTGGATCAAGTAACAACCTGAGTGTATTTGTGTGAAGAAGAATGGGATGACAAACAGCATCCTTATGTCTGTCTTTCAATTTCTTCGACTCTTCTCTCATCTGCCTCTCTCTCTCTCTCTCTCTCTAGGCCGTTGGAGATATCTGAAGTGGTTACACACCACATAATGACAGAGCAAACACACACAGACACACACACAGACACACACACACACAGGATATGGAGTGATTACTGATGAAACAGATGTTTACTGTTATAAAGTTTTTCTTTTCATTCAAACACTCTCTATTACACGACGTGTTTTTGAACAAACCAAACAAAGGAGAATGAACTAAAGTGAACTGAGGAAAGATGGACTTGAGACGCGAGACAAAGAAAACTAGAGAGCTAAACATAGTTTAAGTGAGTGAAACTGGTGAAGCGTAATGTAAGAGCTGTAGACTGAATAGAAAACAATATTTAAAACAGCTAAAACAGAAGTTAACAAAGAGTCCCTGAAAATAACTGGACCTTTGCTTTGAGTAGTTTTCTTTTACCAACAACAGCTACAGCAGTTCAGTCCTTATTATATGGTGTCTAAACACAGCCACACACACACACACACACACACACACACACACAAACAGATACACACATATACACAGCACTGTACAGCAGAGATAATTATAACGTGAAGCCCTGATTGGTGAGTGTACAGAAACCATTTTGGTACAGTGTGCAGGAAAATGTTGTGTTCTTGTTGTGTGTGTGTGTGTGTGTGTGTGTGTGTGTGTGTGTGCGCGTGTGTGCGTGCTGTGTCATTACGTGGTGACAACATGTGAAGCTGTGGCTGTGTGTTTGAATTTCTTTTGCTTACTTGTTTATTTGTCGTCTCTCTAAGCCTCACAGTCCTCATACAGAGAACACAGATGATAATCAGATAGCTATTCGATTCAGATTATTCGGGTTAATACAGCTTTTATTTTTCTAGTTTTGTCCATTATTTATGAGTGATGATGATATTGTGCTCACCAAGTTAATAGCTGAGATCTGCTTGGGCAAATTTAATCAAACGATAAAAAAATTTGACCAAAAATTCAGTTGCTCCCACTTCCAAAGCGGTTTAGACCATCTGGATAAACTGCTGGCTTGTTTCCATCCTGTCAGATTGTCTAAATGCTTGGATTTTTTCACCTATGAGACATTTTGACATATTGTTAAATGAAACTTGTCCCACATAGCAGCAGCAGATGTTAAGGGTAGATGCTTAAGATCAGTCAATTTAAGTCCTGACTACAGTTTTATCATAACCAAGAAAAAGCCAAAACTATGAAAATAATAAGTTGAACTAAACCAAATTTTTCCATCAAATGTTATAACTTTTTTCTGATCACTAACTGTTCTTGTGATTTAATGCTAAAACGCAAAAACGTATTATGACTGAACTGAAGGAGAAAAATAAATGGTGTAGAAAAAGAGATGGAAAGCAGAAAGAAAAAAATAAGGCACGTAGCAGAAAACATGTTCAGAGATGTTAAAGCCACATCAGACATCACTCTGTTTACCATGGGCGGGTCTGCACTGAAACTCAGTGTGTGTGTGTGTGTGTGTGTGTGTGTGTGTGTGTGTGTGTGTGTGTACGGGCTATTTCTGTGTCTGTGCATTTGCGTATTGGATTTGTTGAGAGGGACAGAGAGGATATTTGTATAAAGGCCTCGAGGTTTCATTTTGATTGTGGTGTGTCTGCGCACGTGTTTTGGGCGTTTCTGTTCTATTTCCACCGTTACAGTCCATCTGCAGTCGTTCCTGGCGAACCTTCAGTCTCTTTGATTATGGGATGGCGGGGAGGCCAGGTGCACCCATGGCAACCACAGGGTGTGTCACTTTGATAGCAGGGCACAGGGTGTGGCCCAGGTGACTGCCTGGCAGTCTGTCTGGGTTGCCGTGGCAACACTCCGACCTACAGGCTTGAAGTCAGTGCAGGCCTCACAGCGCAGCAACTGCTCAGTCTGAACTGAGTGATTTTAGACATTCAAAATAAGAAATACTCAGGAATCAGCCGCTCCAGTGCAGATTTCAGATGTAAAAACCAAACCAAACTCAGTCTAATGTGTTGAGAGTCCCTCATTTAACAAGATAAAAATAGTGACATCTACACAATGACGAGAGAGATAAACACGACAGCCTTCTGGAAACTGTTCAAATAACACAGGTGGGATGAAGTCATTGTTTTATGAGTCACAAAGTAGTCTCAAGTGTCTCAAGCGTTAAGTCGAACAACTCCCAGAGCAAGACGAAGTCCTGAAGTTTGTTTTTCTCTGCATCATTTGTCTGTCTGCTGCTCTGTGCTGACAAATGAAAATCATTGGCTGCAGGCGTATTGAGGACGCTTTTAATGGCATTACTTACTTGACTCTTGAGCACGTGGAGGACCCAAAGGCCTATGTATGTCTCTTATTTATTGATTTTAGCTCTGCTTTTAATAAACCTCTGCCCCATCTTTTACTTTAAAAACTTGGACAGATGAATGTCAATCCCTTTTTAAATTAAGTGGTATTTTAATTTTTAACCAGCTGTACTCATGGATGGCTGATGTGCAATACTGTTTTGTGTAGTATGTGTTTTTTTTTTAAATTTTTTCATGGTGTATAATGAATTTCTTCTGGACTATCATTGCAAGGCAGAAATACTGTACAGCTCCTGAGTCCAAGACAATGACTGGTGCATGGAGGAGGAAGTCTTAGCCCGGCTATCTGTTAATCAAACATCCGTTGGCTACACCAGAACCTCCAAAATACTAGCTGTTGCCCAAAAAGGCTAAATCTTCTCTGATGGGTAGCTGATGGGTTCACGGATTTTAAGAGCAAGAGGAAGAAGTCCCAAGTTAAGACTGAGTCAAGTCCAAGCAGTACAAATCATGTCCAACAAGTTCCAATTCAAGACCATCAAGTCCCAAGTGAAGACCTATAAGAATCTAACAAGTCCCAAATCAAGATAGGTAAGCCCTAAATCAAACTAAAGAAGTACAAGTCAAGTCCAACAAGTCCTGAGTTAATGCGAACAAGTCCCAGGTAAAGATAAGCAGGCTAAGTTTAGGTTTTGATCTCTGAGTTTAAGGTGATTTCTAAAAACCCAGCAGGACAAAATTACCCACTTTCCCGGCTTTTAACCAGACTAAATAAAACATGGAAGGTTGCAGCTTATTTGAGAGAAAACATGTTTAAGAGGGATTATTTCTTCCCTCAGGGTGTCAGGTGACTGACAGAGGGCAGAGCGTAGCGTAACAGCAGCAGAGATCAGAAAACACTTATCTCAGCACAATGAGGGCAGGATCAAACAGACTCCTCATGTTTACTGTGACGGATTATCGCACTCTGTGAAAGACGGTTCTCATATTCAGCAAGTGCCTTCTTCCTCTGAAGTAAACAGGCTCTGATATCTGCAGCGTCACCACTCAAGTAAAAGCATTAATGCTAACCTTATTTTTGCTTTTGACTGTGTGATAATGTAACTTGACAGAGAATTTTATTGTCGCAGTGTTTATTTCAGTGCTGCTGAAAACCTGATGGATGTGATGGAGACGTTTGTTGTTCTTACCTTTCTTCACCTTCTTCTGCAGTTTAATGGTGTCTGATGATTTCTTCTTGATGTCCGCTCTGGCCTTTTTGTACTCTAAACAATAAGAGGAAACCGGCAGTGAGGGAGAGTTTGTGTCTGTGCAGGTCTGTGTGTGTGTGTGTGTGTGTGTGTGTGTGTTTGCAATTTAGCATACCTTTAGCATGGTCCTTGTCCAGCTGACTGGCCACTTTTTTCCACTCCTCCATCTTCAACTCCAGCGGAGTGACGAGACCCTCTGAGAGAGCTCTAAAAGAAAGAGATGTAAAGTCTCACTTAATCATTGTGTTTAAATGAGTTTTCTTGAATTAATCCTAAAAACAAAAAAAACTTCATTGCCTTTAAGTGAGTCTGAGATTGGTAGGTTGGATTTCCATAATTTTCATTCATTCATTCAAACCTGTACTTAAGACTCAGTGAAGATAGTTCGGTGGCAGGACACATCCGCAACAAGAGAGGAATAGGTGGGACAGTATCCTTTCATAAGTTATGGCAGCATTTACAAGAGGACCAGATCAAATGCCTTGTGTGAGAAAGCTGCTCTTGATTGGTCAGAATTTCCATGTGGGAAAAATCCAGGAAGTAAAGCAAACGTTGAAGAAGAGAACACTTGCAAGATAAATGTGACACTTTCTAATGTCACAATGGAGGGACAACTACGCAGGTTGATTTTAGCGCTGCTCATCGTGGACTATATTGCTGTCATTGTTCATTTTAGTCAAACCATACAGTTTGAAAACGAGGCGCGGCTCCAACTAGAAAACAATGTTTTGATGCATTGGATGTGCTGAATGTGCATATTAAGGCAGTACAGGAGGAGGTGCACATTAATAATCCTCCAGGACTGTAACATGCTCATGTTTAACCCAAACAATGTGTCATGTGACTGCAGTTGCTTCACATTCGTCGGAACACCTTCTCACCACAAACCAACCGCACCAGAGTTCGGTTGTTTTGGTGCGCACCTGAGTGTGATTGCTGTGTTCACACCTGGCCAAATGAACCACACAAAGGCAAATGAACTTGAGTTCGATTGAACCAAACCCAACAGGGCAGCTGTGAAAGCACCCTTGGCTGTTTTTGGGCTGAGGGAAATACCTGTCTATTTAGCTGCTAAATGCTCCACTATGTTCACCAGCTTGTCTCGATATGTCTTTCTGTGTCTGTGTGGCTGCAGAGCAGGTTGAGTACAGTGGGTTTGTAGAGATTTCTCCCTAAAAAAATGTAACACCATGAGAACCAAGAGTAACACTGTCGGTCGGACAAAAACATTCGCTGAACCTCTCTATAAAGCTCCATAAAGCCAAGCGGAGCTGCAGAGTCAGCTGATAATTCTCTGTCGATAGATTCCTACAAGCGACGCCTTTCACGCTGTCATTTGATTCTTTGTTACTACACACAAAATAGTGATTATAGCCCCGTTAATGTAAAGCTGTGTGGTGTTGTGTTAAAAGATGACAAAAACTGTAAAAAATGAAGACTGTAACAAAAGACAAAACCCTATTGTCATCCAGGAATGCACCAACATTTTTTAACCTGAGAGCTACAAGATGTGTGTGTGTGTGTGCCCATGTGTGTGTGAATCATCTGACTGATGGCTTCTCTAATGACAACAGACAGCAATGACAGAAACGGCTGTGATGTTGTAGAAGTGACAATGATGACACACAAATCCTGCTTTCTCTCTCTCTTTCTCTCTCGCTCGCTCTCTCACACTCACACACACACACACAGACACACATCTATATGAGCATATGTCAGTTGAGAGTAATTAGTCTAGTTCCCACACTGTCTGATGAAAGCTGTCATCACACTATCAATCACACCCTCACCTGCCCTCCTCCCTATCTGGTAAATAACACAAGTGATACTACTCTGTGTGTGAGTGTGAGTGTGTGTGTTTGTGTCTTACGTGGTGAACAGTTTCAACTTGGACTCAATGCTGCGGTGTCTCATACACATCCTGGTAAGCGCTGAGCCAATCTCCTTGGTGGCACCTGGAAGGCAAAACAACATCAGATTAGTTTTATTTTCAAAGGAAGCTGAAAGGGTTGTTTCAAAATCAGAGTGTGGGGTAGTGGCACT